>OX388312.1:2439803-3039803 GCA_947579605.1 Athripsodes cinereus | reverse complement strand
AAGTTGAAAAGTTTCGGTATTCAAGGAATAGAGGGTAAATGGTTTGAAGACTATCTGAAAGAAAGGAAGCAGCAAACAAAGTATGAAGATTTCAGATCAGAAGAACTAGAGGTATCACTGGGAGTGCCACAAGGTTCAGTCTTAGGTCCCTTGTTATTTATTTTATATATGAATGACATAGTCCTTTATCTAAAAAAATGTGAAATCAAATAATTTGCTGACGACACACTTATTTATATAGTTAGCCATAGTGTAAATGAGGGTTTGTACACAATACAAGCGGAGCTAAATATAGTAGCGGACTGGTTTAATAAAAATAAACTAAAATTAAATACTTCAAAGACTAAATGTATGATAATGGGCCAAAGAGGGGAAAGTAGTGTTCTAAATTTAAACATAAATGGAGACACAATTGATTTTGTTCAGGAAATTAAATACTTGAGGGTAATCATAGATCAAAAGCTTTGCTTCAAATCAAACCTTAAGGCCATTACAAAGAAAATAAGCAATAAAGTAGGCTTTTTTTTAAGAATTAAAAAGAAGACAAAACCAGACACCAGAAAGTTAATTTTTAATTCAATAATATTACCTCATGTAAATTACTGTTCAAGCATTTTATTTTTAAATAACGAAACCGATTTAAAGGAGATTCAAATAATAATTAACAAAGCAATGCGGGCTATTTTAGGGGTTAATAAATTCACAAAACTAGGGTACATTTTAAAAACACTAAACTTTCTGACTATTAAACAAAGGATTTATCTAAACACTTTCATTTTTATTCATAAAATTGTTAAATGCATGATGCCCCATTACTTGGGACAGAATTTGACTTATAATAGAGAAAAACATCACTATCCAACGAGGGCTAGGAACGAACTTCGGATTCCCAGGGTAAGACTTACAAAATCCGAAAATAGTTTATTTTGTAAAGGAATTAAACTTTACAGAGAAATCCCTGTGGAAATCAAGGAAGTTCGAACACTAGCAGCCTTTAAATTTAGATGCGCGAAATATGTAATGGAAAGATTCTGACCCACGTAATGGGGTGGAATGACTAGTACATAAGTTTAAGTTTGTGATTAATTTTATATTGTATTTTAAATTGTAAAAAAAAAAAATATTTTTATAATTTTATAAATAAATAACTATAACTATGTCTTCAAAATAAAATACAGTTTCACCACGAAATGAAAATAATTTATTTTTTCTTGGGAGGCCTGGGGGTTGGGAACCACTGCTCCAACGCACTTGCAATTTCTCTTAACCCCTTTAACGTTCCTTGCTTTGATGTATCACAATTCACAACTTTCACATAATCATCTCTACAATCCCTAGAAGGATTTAAGGTAACAAATAAAAGTACCTACCAATAGTACAAATTATGTAACAGTGGGAGCGTGGGGCAGTAGAAGCGATACTCACTAAACAAAAGTTTGCTTCAAAAGTACTAAGCACACAATCAGGGTGCCAAAATTTAGCAGGATCCTACATTTTTAGTAGAAATTTGTTGTATCTTGCCCTTTTTTAAGATTTAGGCTGTTTTAGCAGGATATTGACCATATCAAAATTAAGCGTTTTATATACTAGTACACTGTCTATGAATGTGAATTACTTATTATATGAAAATTGCCCAGCAGGTCATATAAATATTATGTGTTTTTGTTATATTTTCTGCAATAATTTTAAACGGGCTATTTTTAACAATTGTTACTAAATAGGTATCCACATAATATCCCAACTAGCAAAGTAGTCCTATAACGAAAGCTTATAAGTCTGTCAATACTAATAAAGCTCTTATAAAGGTATTGTTGAAGACTCTTTTACTTATAATAGCAAGTATCTAATAAATGCAAAAAAAGTAGTCTTAGAACTGTTATTAAGTACTGATTTTGCTAGTTGGGATGCTAAAATATTTTTTCACTTATTCGATAACTGAGGTACGATTTATTTAAATGATTAGTTATTAACATTTTCTTATATGTAAGTTTAGCAGGTTCAGTGGTGTCAAACATATAGTAGAATTTTGAATAGAATTCTGGTGGTCCTGCTAACACAATAATAATAATATTTTAGCACAATCATCTTGGACGCGTCTTAATAGTAATAATAATCACAATAATCGCGTGATCACTACTTGAATTATTATGTTACCACTGCTTCTACTTTTAATAATATCGTTATTATTATTAGCGACACGATTTTGCATAGTTACCTAATTTGTATCACAATAAAACAAAACTGGCAAGTGGTCCCTCGAAACTTAATAACAAGCATTGCTTATTATTGTTATTGGTCTTATGTTGAATGTTTGAGAGTGAGTACCTACCCGATGTATTTTTTGGAACAGTCCATGCGTACCGCTGAAAAGTGATAACCTTGTTCAGAACTTTTTAACAAAGTACTCAGCTGATTTTAATCTGATTTATATTTCGCAAACAAACAATTTTACTCTTCATGAATATCCATCATACGTTTCAAAATTCAACTGGATTTATTTTTTATTTCACTTATTTTTGCTATTTTTTGAGAATTGTGTTGCTTCAGAAAGGTTTGACCTTCTTTTTTGCTTAACCTGATGAGAAAGTGACATTATTTCAATATGACTATGATAGTGGATGATTTCTTCTACGCCGTTAAATGGAGTGTCCATCTCAAGGACACGGAGTAATAATCTCAAGGGCGTGGATGTAATAGAATAAGAAAATAAATATTAAGTTGATATGCAAATAATTTAAATACAAATTTTTAGACGTGATCTCGCAAATTTATAATTCTCTGAAAAAAAAATAAGATTTTGAGACGTATTTAAGTTAAATTTGAATTCTATAAGGATTGTAGTTTCTACAGATGCGTTTTAGTGATTTAAAATAATATTTTTACAATGTATATATGAGAACTTGCTAATATAATTTCTGTCTTTACTCGAACTGTGTAGGACTCTGATTTTAAGTGGTCGAGTCTACTAATGTTCTCACTTACAAAAAGTTTCCTTCGAAATTTCTGCTATCGAAATATTGCGTGAACGAAGAGACTTGCGTAAGTTTGTCTGATAAAGATCTTGTTTCTTGTAAGTGAAGTATACACTATGCAATACACTTCAAGTAAATATGGGTGGATCTCCGATAAACATCGTAAATAGGTAGATTATTGGTAGGTAGGAATTAATAATTTATTATCTTGCTGTCGGATAAACGTACCTTCCTACACTGAATATTGTTTTGTCCTGGTTTATCTTTTGTAGTTGTAAATGTGTTTTCAAAATATTATTGTTTACTGTTATCAGTAATATTGTTGATTAATTTTATTTATTACACCGGTACAATATCCTGTGCCGTTTTCCTATGCTGATGATAATCATTGTGTTATTTTGAAAATTTTACAACATTCAAGATTGAGTAAGAATTTTTTTTAGCAACAGAAATTGATTCAATATTTACAATAAAGAAAACATTGGACTCAACATCATCTAGGTACGTTGAAAAAATACTCTCGTTTCTTACTCACCCGCCGTGTACTACCAGGGAATGTCTACCCGTATCCTACCCGATCCGTAAAATTAATATAACAATTATTGTATTGACCTACCTAGTAACGACATTGGAGAGAAACTGGGTAGCCAGCAAGCAAAATAATTGTATAAATATGATTATGGCAATATCCCTTTATGCAAAAACATTCACGGCACAGAGAATACAGTCATGTAAATGTCAAAAAGTTCTTGTGGAAAGTTGGTTAAAAGTTTTTTTTACAGAAATGGTTAAAAGCAGTTTTCATTCCTTTTATTCCAGAACTTTACAAAGTTTTCTTGTATTTTTCTTACCTGTTTTATGTACGTGCAGAAATATATAAAAAAAATATACTTGAAATCGAATAACTTATGATAATGAATAACGTAGTCAACATTTCGACATTGTTTTTCAGACTTGTAAGTATTTTCTCATATTTGCATATTAATTATAATCGCCATTCTCATTAGAGGTCGTTCACTGTCAGCTATCGGCCGATTTTGTCGGATATTTTTTTACAAATGGCAACATTGTGCGATTTTTATCCAACGAACCAATCTGTCTAAAGAGTGCCTATAAACAAACGCTTTGCAACATTTTTTTTGGAAGCGCGACTAAATAATATTATGAATTCAAATTTACTTTTATGGGCTGATCAACTCCACCCACTTTTAAAGTATCGTAACTCTGTTGATTTATTAAATTATTATTGTATTTTTAACACTATCGAGTTACTAATCCAACTTTAAAAATTTATATTAGGTATTTAATGTGACTCCTATTGACCGCTACCAACCTGCAATTCGTAGACGTACGTCTGAGAACACCCACATTCAACTTAACTGTCTATACTAATAATATAAATATCGTGATTCAACTACTACAATACCAGCAAGGCATATCCTACAAGTGAGGTAGCCAGCGGACAATCTGCGTTTTTATCACATTACTTGATACCAATAAAAAAATAAGTCAAACAGGTGGGGTCACATGATTCACGCTGAATTATTGTAGATGTTAATATTGTCTTACACGTGAGGATTTACAAACGCCTGCCTTTTACAGAACACTGAAAATTTGCAGAAAAGAGTGGGAGACCTATTCTTTACTAGGGACTCCACGGGATAACGAAATGAAAAGTGCATCAAAAAAATAATATCTATGCTTGTTTATTTATCTGTTTTATTAGATGAGGTGTCTTTTGCATTGTGACCAATAAGATCTAATAATATACACCTCCCTGTTTTGATTATCTAGTATTGCACAGTTAAAGCAAACTCATTTGTCTCAAAATCTTACGAAGCTTAAGATTTCGAGGTGATAGATAATGATTCCACTTCTATTCAGTTACTTTCGATGGTCGAAGAGCCCTTGTAGAGTCTTAGCCTTCGAAACAGTGGATTTCCAAGCCTTTCAATCTTGAACAGTAGATTGCCAGCTGTTTTTTTTTCCATTTAGCTCCATTCTCATTATTAATTTAGCATTCTCCATGCTTTGTGCAATTCTAATAATAACCTAGATATTTCTTTACATATTATCTGAATCACAGGTATACATACCTATACGTCATAATTCAGATATGATATCATTGTCTTTCGGGACCTAGGTTAAGTTTTACGACGAGTGATAACGTACTATGTAGGTACATAATATATAATGTGTATTGTTTGCTCAAACTAAAACAGTTTTACAGTTACACGTACTTACTAGAAGCTTATGATACATAGTTTTCAAGGAAAACAAAACAACACAAAGCCCTTTTCTAGCCTATGTATCTAATATCAATGTACGCTTGCGATAAGATTCCGCTGCTTATACAAAAATGTTTAAAAAGAATTTTTAAAATCATTATTGTCATACTTCAAGTAAATAACCGCATTCCCCGACTTTTAGTACCTAATTATTATGATCTGTTTTTGTTGGCTTAATTTTTTTTTTACCGTTGACTGCAGATAAAACAATGGGAAGTTTTCAGCGCTTTGAAACCTTTTATAATAAAGATTTGTTTTGTGCTTGCAATGTGCTTATCGATCAGCAGTGAATTCTTAATTTCAAAAATCGTGATGGTATAATTGGACAGGTCTTTCGTACTAGTAAAGTTTCTAAAATATAAATTTTCTTACGAATTTCCAAGCCGTTATCTTCCGATTACTTCAGATAAAAACTTCACAATATCCTCATTCTGCATGCCAAATACTATGCAAGCAGGTTAGATACACCGAAATCGTTAATTGTATCATACCTATTACGAAAAAAACTGTGATAGGACGTCAGCAAACAGTGAGAGTTCAATGCAATAGTAATTATGGGTACTACAGAATGCATTACCTAATTATATTATTTTATATGAAGTTGATACTTAGAATCCAGCCGTGACCCAATAACTCCAAGCGTTCTGTTCTTTGCTGACGATGTATCTACTGTGTATCATTGCTCATTGTATGTATACCTATAGACTTGACTGTTTATTTAACAGTAAGTAGATTCTTAGGAGTTGACTGCAAATGTGAAGTGTTTTTTTTTTCATTTTATTTAATGTAACCTGCTAACCCAAATCCGCGGTCATTTCTATTGCTCTACGTAATTTTTATGAAAAGGAAAATTAAATATTTTACGTTTTAATTTTTTTTATATAAAAATATTTTCGTTTACATTGATTATAGACCTCTAAAAAATAAGTATTATTGTACAAGGGTGTTTTATGAGATCTAACTGGACTCTAGTAAGAATGATAAAATAATATTACCATGGTACAGATTCATGCTCAGTTAGGTAGATTTTATGACAATTATGTTCTTAAAATGCTGGGGAAACAATAAATTAAATAAAAAAATATTTGGGATAATAAATCCAAAATATTATTACATACTTAGATGAAAATGTTTATTTTTAACTTTATTTTTCGAACACCTCCTTTTGCAGGGCACTCGAAAACTTACTGAAAAGACATTTTCATCTTAAATTCAACAGCGATGAGGTGTTTGCCACCCATCCTTATTGTCTTAGTTTTTTGTTGGCACGGAGAGGACAGCCGCATGTTTATGAAATGCAGCTGATCTTCTGGCTACCCCACGTGTGGAATAAACCGTGGTGGAAGGTATATATAGATGATAATGTGATTTTTCATGATTAATGAAAAAGGGATTAAAAACTCTTTATTGCTGTAATGAAAAATATGTAAAATAAGCTTGCTTACCTTGGAGTAATCTCCTCCAGCAAATTTGTATATACCTATGTAAGTGTGACAGACCTACAATGTTTTATAAGAACAGAGAATTATTAAAAAAATATAGATCTCTATTTTTAAATTATACATATCAAGTTACTTAAATTATATTACGTTCGCGCCTTACATTCATCCACATCGATGCATTGTTCTTATGATAAGGAATTTTGGATACAGACCGAATTATTAATTGGGGAAATTAATATGATCTGTGATAATTTGTCTCGAGATGAATGAAACAATAATAATTAACCCAAATAGACATACATTCAGAATAGGTGACAATGACTACTTTCACTGCCACGTACCTACGCACCTATTCATAATGTTATAAGGATGTCTGTACAATGATTAATTTATGTGAAACTACGTGGGTGTAGGTATTAACCAATCTATGTATATGGTATCGAGTGAGCCGATAAAATATAAAGTACAAAATTAAACAGTTTAGCATTCGTTTGTTTTTCGATAGTTGACCTATAATTGTAATAAGTAGGTACCTAATTGCTATTGATGTTCTATTGTTTTGACCGTTTCATTTGTTTAATTCGTTTGACAATAGTTGAACTCTACATACTTTCCAACTTTTCCTTTACTTTCGAATTTAATCAGAACGGTTGTTATAATTATCATCATCATCTCACCCTTTATCGCTCCTCTCGGGAGCACAGGGTTGAAACCATCAGCCTCCTCTATTCAGAGCGTCTCTGCACTGCCAATGTCACCTCTTCCCACGACATTCCATTAATGCTCTGATGTCGTAGTCGTAGGCCATCGAACCCCCTCCCCCCTGGTAAGAAGGATGTAATGATAAATTATGTGTACGAATAATCAAAATGGGATCTATGTAATTTATTTTGTGGTTGTCGAAGATTAGGTACGCTTACATAATTCACTCGATGTTGGGTTTCTTGCCTCAAAAAAAAAGATAAGTTACTCAGGATAATGTTTATCTAATTATGCCAAATACTGCATACTTATGCATATAAAAAAATAATAAATTTTCACATTTCAACCAAATGTTTTTATCACCTTCACAAAAACCCTCATTTTTTTTTTTTTTTTTTTAAAGATATATCTGGGTTTTTGTTTGTTATAAACCCAAATACAACCTTATACACCTTTCACAGTAAGCTACTACAAGCTTGTGTCGTGAAAGGGGAGTTTGCCAGTACCTGGTATCGAACCACGGACCCCTTGTTCACGAGGCCGAGACTCTACCTCCAGGCTACCGACGAACTCGTTGTTGTATTGTCGAACGAATTGTTGTAGGTAGATATTTTTTGTCCGTGTGGAGTCCCCGTTAAAGAATTATTAGGTCTCCCACTCTTTTTTGCAAGTTTTCAAGGTGTTCGTTACACCTCACGTATAAGACGATTAACATTTACAGTTTAGCGATCGATGAGGCATGCCACCCTGAATCTGAAACTCTTATTTTTTATTGGCACTGAGAGGACAGTTCACAAGTTTATTAACTATACTATTTACACCCTCAAGTCATATCTCAAGTGGGGTAGTCGACATTACATAATGGTATATAATATTATAACTGGTTGGTTGTACTGGACAAAAGCAGTAGTTCCTACCCATATTATATAAAACTGGGACATGACTATTTATTATATTACACAGTACCTACTGAGGTACCCAGTGAGTTCTTCATACTGTACAAGTGTTTATTAGTAAGTTGTGCCACTTACACGATATTATTATTTTTTATTATTTCTTATCTTGATCGTGTGCGGTAAAGAGTATTCATAATATTGTCGCTTGTACATATTTATAATTTAGCATAAAATTAATATAACATTTGTAAACATTGTATTTTTCCCGTTTATCACGCCACCCCCCACAAGTGGGAAAGCCAGCAGATCAAATGTTTGTAATAAATATGCAAGCCGTCATATCTGTGTCAATAAAATTTAATACATTCTAGATGGGTGGCATACTTACCCCATCGCTGAAATGAAAATGTCGAATGTCTTAAAACGTGATGTTCTACGAATACCCCTTTTTTACAGGACACTCGAAAACTTACAGAAGAGAGTCAGAGTTCTATTTTATCGGGGGCTCTAACGGATATTCTTTCCCGTCCTTGGTTTTTAATATTTTATACTTATTATTTCCGTCTCGTCGAATCGCTGAAAAACTTTCCTTAAGAGGGCTCTACACCCCTTCTTTGTGATTTCATGCAAACGAATTAGCAAAATTACAACCATTTTATTTTTTAAATATTTTAAATTCTGGATCACATGTATATTATTTTTTATATTAATATAATATTTTGAACATTTAGAAATATGATTTTATCATTTTAGTTTAATTTTGCTGCGAGGAATATAGTGAAAATAACTTTTGAAGATTACCGTCGCAAAGATGATACGTTGAGTGGTGCTATTTTAAATAAATTATCCTTAATAATACAAGAATGTTAATAAAAATTTAAAACCAAGATTAATCTTAAAATATCATGAATTTTATAATACACCTTGAGTTATTTATTTACAACCCTTGGATTTTCTTAATTATTATGACAAACTGCATACACATCAAAAATAAATTTCATTATCAAAAAATTATAGAAATTGTTTATAATTCAACCATTTTTTTTATTTTTATAATAAAATGGTATGTTGTTTACCATGCATACTACATATATAACGTTATTATGTGCAATAATCAAGAATATAGCGAGTTTCACAAATTTTCAGATTCAGAAGGCCCACGGCGTGCCTAGTAGCCGGACGTGAGACCGCACTCGCTCTGTTTTTGAATAAGGAAATAAATAAATTCAATTTATAGAATAAATACAACTAAAATTTTAGTTATATGTGATAACATACTATTTTTTTATACCCATGAATATTTTTGCATATAAAGTTTTGTCTTATATTTATTAATAAAGCTATTTCATTAATTATTTGAATAATTTTCTCTGCGCCTACTAAAAATTGTTGCCTGAAACCACTAGAGCTAAATCTAATTTGTACCTTAGGTAAGAACGGCTGTTAATCGTGTTACGCTGTTTTTGGTCGATTTTATTTACATAATAACATCGCTCGCAGTGTTCAACTTCGCAACAATGTCAAAGATTGTGCCGTTCTTGACATGTCATATTACCGCAGCCATACATTGTCGGTGACATAATGCAACCCTGTCTCAAACACAATTTCGGGTATTGTCACCACATATCTAAACTACGTAACTTGTACTACTAGCAAAAATTCAGGAAACAATTAAGTTTAACTGCATTTTTAAACATCATAATTCCTGAAATTTAATATGATCAATTCGGGAACATACATTAGATCGTACCCAGGATTTTTTTAGATCATGGACAGCTATTCTTGAACACAAGATAATATAATATAATCGATTGTAATGTATATCGGAATTGTAAGCACACTTACTCATACCTGTCAACCATAAAGATCTAGAATATGTTAGACTTTTTTGGTAGATAAGTTTAAGAATCCAGGAGAAAACATTTGCCTCACTATTATTAATATACAATAAATTCTGGTCTCAAACATAGTACAATGTCAACCTGCTAATGCATTTGCTAGAAATGGTCTATTACCTAATTCTTCAAAATAAAATATCGCGAAAATCTACCAAAAAAAATCTTCCTATGACACACTGTTGGGCTCTACGAATTGTAAATCGCATAGTTTTATTCTATAGCTGATGATATTGTGTTTCGCATTAACGTCTTTGGTATTAAAAGTACACATTATGCATTTGATTCAACGTTGTGCATAGATAATGTTTGTAATGTAATACAGTGCATATTAGTATGTTCTGCTATGCTAATTGCACATACATCAAGACAATACTCTATTCATATACCATCCACTTGACATTGTAAATTTGCAGGCTTGAATGGATTTATGTCATGTAGGTTCTTGCTGTTGACTCGTGTTGCTTAGATATAACAAAACCTAATAATCTACATAATTAAAGACTGAAAGTTTCAGTATATTTGCAAAGAAACATAACTCTCCTATAGTCCTATCTATCTATCTATTTATTGATCTATATATTATAAAATGTAAAGTCAAGTGATATTGTTACTGTATCTATGTTATGTTTGATGTTTGTTCTTTGATTTTGATTAAGATAATACTCATTGATTGACAGCAAACTTTGGTATTGCTAATAATGATTGTTCTGATTAGAATTTGACAAGATTCAGCTCAGAAAGTAAAAGTTTTTATAATATGTTCTTGCATATTATTATTAAAATAATTATCAATTGAACAAAAGTTGTGTCACTCAATATTGGGTGGAATGCGTAAAGAATAATATAACGAGGCTTTATCGTGTAGATCATATTTTAAAATAGTTACACGATTGTCATATTGTTAAGTAATTGAGCATGCTTAAGACCTTTTCAATGTAAACGAACAAAAGATGTAAAAATGTTACGCTTGATATTATCTCTAAAATAGGCGAAGTAAATAGTTATTTGGTCTCTGGATAAGGCTTATTTTAACTTTCGTTGAAACGTATTTCTAAAATTTTTGATAATGGCTGGTAAAATTATCTTTATCTTATTTTTTTGTAATTCTTCATCAGGTTTGTGAGGAGTCCCTGGCAGTGCATCGCGAACGTCTGAGCGAATTGAAGAACCTTGTCGCTCGCATCGCGGCCGACGTAGGACCCGAAGCCTCCGCACCCTTGGACGGTGAAATAGCCGCCTTGGGGAGGAGACTTGAGGATGTACGATCGACCCTCTCTACCTTGGCCGGAGCCGCCGAAACCAGAGCAAAACGGCACGCCGATCTCCGCAGAACGAGAGATTTCCTCAATGCTGTGCAAGAGGTGAGTGGAAATTTGACGCTATTTTCCGTGAGTTTTATTTACTTGAATTTTTGATAAAAATCTAGGTTAAGGTGACGGTCTTGTGTACAGTATCTGTCTGGCTATTTGTTTATTACTTATAATATTTGTAATCGATTAGAAATGAACTCCACATAACCCCTCTCCTTGACATAGATCATTGGTTTATACAGTTCATAGCATAGGTTTCAGACAATACTTCATTATTAAATTAATCATAATGTTTGTAAGTACATGCGTTTGCTGGGTAGGCAGTTCCTCTACCCACAGATAGGTAGTTAGTAGTTTGCTCTGAATTGATTTCATTGTTCCTGTGTTATTATTATTAGATGATACGCTATATTGTTATTTGTCAGCTCGTTACGTTAGCGAGGGAAAGTGAAATTTAAGATTAGTTTTGAGATCGCCACTGATAAAAGCGTTGAACTTCTCAATACAAGTTGTAAATTGTTTATTTCTCGTGTCTTACATTCCGTGATGCGGAGTCATTAGTACGCCAGTCGGCGAAGGAATGGGGAGATAATTAGCACAATACACAACACCTGACCTTGCGAATCATTTCCAAATTGAAACATCCCTTTTAATATGTACCGGTACCTATCTGGTAATAACACGATCCATTCCATTTTCAGAGTCTCTCCACGGTGGAAGAAACCAACGGGAAAAATACAGAAGAACAACTCGTGGCGTTACGCAATCACTTATTGGCACTCGGTAAATCCGAAACTCAGATTCAAGATATCAAAGATAATTCATTCGAAATAAAACCAATAGTGAGAAGTGAAACTTCCATTGTTGAGATTTTGGAACTCTGGCAGACAGTTTTCCGTGAAACATTCCAACAATACCACAGACTCTCGTCACAGCTTGTGAGAACGCAGGATGGCGTCGCAGCTCTGCGTCTCTGGCAAGAGTATCTGTACCACGTTCAGTCATTCCTCTCAGGAAGCATTCCCGAAGATTATCACAATCTTAAAGAACAAAAACGTCTCTGTGAAATCCATCAAAACCTCTTGGCTACACAAAAGAATGTTCTATTGTCCAAAAACGACGACATCAAAGATGACAACATGGACAATCGCATGGAGGATAAGGCTGTGATGGAGCAATTCAGTTCATTGACAAACTTACACAACGAAACACTTTCTAAAATCATAGATCGACATAAGGAAATAAGTGACAGAATATCATATTGGGATAGGTACAGAATAGATCAGACTAATATGCTGCAATGGTTGAAAGATATGGAGAGGGAAAGAGAAAAACTACAACTTAGGTACATCCATATGAGAAGAGTTCCGAAGATATTGCACAGGATTCAAGTCTTACTTGATAAGATTCCAGCTGGTACTGCTCAGTGCAAAGATTTGTTGGCACAACAGAAGAGTGTCTTGGGATTCTGTGATGATCCATTAGCAGCATCTATCAGAATCGAATACGCCGGAATATTCAAGAGAATTGAAAACCTTCAAGCTGGTTTGGAGGCATGGAAGAAATATGTCAATAGGATCATTTCACTAATTAAAGATTATGAAACCCAAACATCATCCCTACAAACGGTGCTTTCTGATATTCAGAAATCTATTCCATCAACATCAGAAGCCCTACCTAAGTCAAGATCAGAAATGAAAGATCTTTTGGATAAACTTCGTGATTATAGAACCAAAATGTCACCATTGGTTGAAGATTTAGAAAAATTATCAGTTATTCAAGAAAAGTTAAAGGATTGCATGAGTCCTCAAGATAACAAAGCAATAAGTCAAAGAATATGGATACTGCGACAACAGCAAGCAGATCTTGACCATCAACTATCTATTTTAATTCATGAACTTGAAGAAAGGCTGGAGTTAAATCTTCTGTTTGATTCTAGACACACAAGATTCTTAATCTGGTTGAATGATTTAGAAAATAGGTTAGATAAAGAAAGCAAATTGGGACTCAGCAAGGGATTAAAACCTGAAGACCTTCTCCATAAATTAGAAAGTGACCTGAAATCTGATATGGTACTCAAAGAACCTGAAATTAGATGGCTTACCAATACAGGAACTGATTTGATCAACTCTTATGGAAAAGATGATAAAGAACAACAAGAAGTCATCCAGAATAAAGTAGACACCATGAATGACAAATGGAATAAATTAAGACAAGTAGGAAACATGAGAACAAAGAAAATAAGAGATCTTCTTCAAACAATTCTACAATTGGAATTAAGACTATCGAAAATCAGAGAATGGCTTTCCCAAATAGAATCTCAACTATGGAAACCTCTTCACATAGAATCTCTGTCCAAGGAAGTATTTGATAAGAAAATGGAAGAACATGACAAGTTGCAAGCAGCCATTGAAGAGGAAAGTGGAGAGATTGGCGACGTGCTTAACTTGTATGAGCTTTTATTGAATGATGTTGATACATGGAATGCCAACTTTGACACTCAAAATCTAAAATTATCTACAGAGAATGTTGAAAAGAGATGGAAAGCCGTGTGTGAACAATCAACCGAAAGAAAGAGGAGGGTCGTGGAATTCTGGAACTTACTTCAAGAGTTGGTGAAGTTGAGTGGAAAAGAAGAAGAGTGGTTGAAACAGCAAGAGAAATCTCTTGAAACTATTGAAAAATCTTTGGAAAATCTACCATCAGACCAAACATCAGACACCATTGCTAAGATAGAAGCATTAATGGAAAACATCAAGTCTAGAGCTCCAGCTTTACAGATATTGGAGCACACATATGCAAAGATAGCAAAGTCTAGTGGATTAGAACCAGAAAATCTCCAGGCCCTCATTTCTAACGTCAGAAGTATGATAATTAGATGGAATAACTTAATACCTGAAGCTTTCAGATTGCTAGGTCTCATTCGTCAAGATACGGCTGTGCATAGAATGTTTGTAGATGCTCATGGTAAAGCCATTGTAGGATTGACTCGAGTTGATGTACATCTGACAGAAATGCAACATCTTTCTGCCAATCGTAAGGCACAACCAATTAAGGAACAACTTGAGGTGAGTTTTTTAAATTTATTTTCATTCATATCTTTACTTTTAGTTAGGATTGTGAATATATTTTCAATGTGATCTTTCAGAAAATCGAAAATGAGCTTCAATCCTATAATGATGTGCTTCGTGAAGCAGATGAGCTGGGTCTTGTTGTGATGCAGAGAAGTACACAGGAAGAAAAGAGGTACATCCAAGAATTAATTGATGACTATCAGACACTCTGGAAAGACATACAACTTAGGATAACACAATGGAAACTGGAGATCCAAGAACAGCTTCTGAAACCTCAGAAAGAAGTAGACGAGAGTGTTCAGGTGGAAACTCTCAAATTCGAACAAGATTCTGCTATACAAGTAGACACATTGTCTCCTTTGACTAAAATGACTTCAATAACAACTAAAGATGCATTCTTGTTTGAATTAACTTCCGCAATAACTGAATGTATACAACATCTAGATGAACTGGAAGCTGTCATTTCCACTCCAGAACCACAACAAGCTACACCAGAATTGGCAACAATAGGCACTAAGATTTCCAAGTTGACTGCCAGTTGTCAGTCGAGCGTGGAGCTGATTAAACATCTTAGCAGTGTATTGTTGATAGACTGTGATTGTACAGAGGAAGAAGCGCAAATAAGCCAAGTAAATGGATGCGTTGAGAGATACGAGAAATTACTTCTTCTGGCTAAAAAGAGGGAACAACACATTAGGAGTTTAAGGTATTGTAACAATGAATTAATCATTTTCTATTTTCTTTTCATCAACTCAACATTTTTTCTCTGGTGTCTGTTTCTAATACTTTTAATTAAAGTAATTTTTAGGAAATTTAGTAATTTCTCAAAAAGTAAATGTTTCGTTTACGCTTTTTTAATACCCTAATTAATAATCTCAATAATGACGCTTTTAACATTAATTTAATTCTGGATATGAGAGGTTATAAGTAATAATAATATTTGCCTAGATTATAATAGTTATTATCTAAATGTTTGTTTGTTTGTTTTTACAAATGTCATCATTCACACACTAGAAGTCATGTCATAATTATGCACAATATTATAATGTCATTCATCTGTACTCACAACAAAAATGCACATTTATACTTGGCTTACTAGCCGTGTCTAATATGAGTGTAAGTTATCCCTGAATAAATAAAAGCATTACTAAACATTCTCTTCTGTAGTGAACCTTCTCAATATTGTACTGAATTTTCAATTTTATCATCAATATAAATTTTATTCAATCATGTAATTTTTCAATTATTTAAATTGTTATGTGTCTTTTAGTCTGATATAGTAGTTGGAATAATAATTATTCCATGATTGTGAGTACGGGTGTGTGTGTTTTTTCTATATTTTTTTCAGTATTCATTCCTACTGTGTCTGTGATTTCATTTGTATTATGTTTATTATCGTTACATTAGATAGATTAATTTTATTGAAGGTTCCTAATACATAATATCACTTAGTTCAGTTTAAGTAGATGTTTAGTCATTTTATTAACCTTAGCATGGGTTTTTATGGTGTGCTCTTATCTTTCTCTGCTCAGGTCTGCCTATATTGACGCTTACTCCTTTAGCTGCGAACAGTAAGTCACTTCTGTCTTTCCTTTCTTCTCATTCATAACATAACATCATCGTACGTTATAAATGAAATAATCAAAATATATATTATTTATCTCTTAGTATTGATTGTAACATGTTTCTATGATAAATTTCTAGCGAGGCTGGTCGGTTAACTTGTCCACTATGTTCACAACGTAACTGGAATCAACTTGACAATGACTTGTGGAGATTAGAACAGTGGTTACAGTTTGCCGAAGGAACACAAAGCACTCAACATTCCCTACCATCAAACATTGAACAACTCGAAGATATTATACAAGATCACAGAGAGTTCCTTCTAGATCTTGACAGTCACAAAACTATTATTGTCTCATTGAATATTGTCGGAGTCCATTTGGCTGACCATACAGAGGATATAGAAAGAGCTAATGGATTGAGAGATAGATTGGAACGAATCAACGCTAGATGGGATGCGGTTTGTAAGAAAGCTGCCAAATGGCAGACAAAATTACAGACTGCGTTAATGGGCAACAAGGACTTCCACGACACGCTAGAAAAGTTGTGTCTGTGGCTGGAGAAGACAGAGAATACCATCAGATCGTCAGAACCTGTAGACTTGACTGCCGAAAGGTCGATTATCTTGGCAAAGTATCGCAAGTTTAACGAGCTGAGAGGCGAGTTGGAACATTGCGAACCTCGAGTCGTTAGTTTACAGGAGGCTGCCGATCAACTTCTCCGAGCTGAGGATGCTCCAGAGGGTTCCTCCACGGTGTGCAAAAAGTATGTTTTATTTTTCATATTGTTGTAACGTATTGTTATTAATTATGCATTGGGTGTCTCCTTGTTGGGTTATAAATATCGTCAATTTAACGGTAAGAAAGTAGGTACTAAATAATAAAGGGTGAACTAACAAAATCTTAGTGCTTAGACCTATCATTTTCTTGTGTAAATAAATGTGAATACTTTAGCTTTTTTTTTAAAGTTTTTCATTAAACACATCATGTACAAAAGTTAACAAAAAGCATTTGATTTCATCACAGTATTCCAGAATCATTTTCATTCATTGACATTCATAACCTAAATATTCATGGGATTTCATTTCATCATATTTAAATTTGTATCGTCATTTGAATTTGAACAAAATGATGTTTTGCATAGAAATAAATGTGAATTTTACACTATCTTAACACTATTTTACAATGTTTATTATCATTTTCAAACGTGTCTAAATCTCACTACGTTGTATGGTCTATATATCTCACGCACAACAACAGTGACACTTGTATGTGACTCTGTACTTCTTATCTTTTAACAATGAAACAAATATAGATATTTACAACCCAACAAGGACAATGTGTTAAGGTCACTAATTTTATATTATTATGTTTTACATGTTTTTGTTATAATTTGCCATTATTTATTTCGTCAGTGTTTATCATTTGGAATCGCAATAGCATGTACGAGTGCATACATATTACATCGAGACGGAGATTTAAACTATAACGATATGTTTTCTTTTTAAAGTATCATGTATTACTACAATACGAGTTTATCTTTGATTGCGTTGCACTCGTAAATGCTAAACAAACATGCAGTCAACTCTCTCGTTATCGGTGACTACTGAACTTTTCACGAAGTCAGAAATATTTAGTATTATGTAAACTCAAATTATAAAGATACTCGTGATTAATGCATTTTTATAATAAGGGCTCACGGGGCCCGTGCCCAGGGCTCCCGAAATGCCGATATATTTGCTATTTATTTTTGGTTGGCATTCTCAAATATTCCAAAACATTCTTTAACAAAACCGAAATGATTGTCAATCATTTAAAATTTCTCTACCTCTTTAAAATTTCAGTGCCGGTGGGGTATAAATTGCTAATTCTGAACATCATAATTCTTTTTTTATGACACAAAAGTGTATATTCTAGAGTTTTAAAATAACATGAAACATATTCATTTCATATTCTTACTGGTTGATTGTCAGAAATTGCCTGCAGGCAATAGACCCGCCATTTGTACAACTTAAAAATGTACAGTAAAAATTATTTTATTTATTTTTTATTCATTACGTTTGAGGAATAATTTAAATCTGAAGACATTAATTATTTGATCTCAATATTCTAGTCTCGTTAGGTAAAGAATTATATTAAATTATTAAGACTATTAATATAACCGTTAAATGTAAGATAAATTTAATGTTTTATCGACTAACACCTGAAAATATGTATAGCAATATTGTAGGGTAGAAATTAATCTGAATATAGTATTTGGTGGTAGTTGAAATGTCTTAACAACTTACTGAAAGAAGAGGATCTTTTTAAGATCTCATCTTTACAAAATAGGTACATATAAGAATGTAAAGTAAATTTACATAATTCAAATTAGGACATGTAAAAAATGGAAACAAAATGTCTTTGGATTGTGATTACTCTTTCTGGAAACACAGAGAATAAAAATATAATAACAACATAACATTTATAGACAATTCAGACACAGATGGGTCGTCCCTTAGTAAGGTCCCTTATTAAGAAATGAATCTTGTATTATGGGTACTAACATAACAATTCACATAAATAATATACCTGACAAGTATACGCACTGGGACCCAGTACCAGGATAATCAAAAAGTAATTTTTTATTTTGCCCTGGTTTGGAATTGAACCCGTGATCTCGTGACTTACAGACAAGAGTGAGCGTTGTCTCTGCGTCACACGGGTCGTATATAATATACTAATAACCTGAATGTTGTTGTACGTGATTGCGTATCTAAATGCTTGACTGCATGTTTAGTAGTTGGCTTTTTATCATTGGGGGTATCATCGTCATTTACGTATTGTTGGTATATTGGTTAACACACAGCGTGGTATGCAGGCTGACTGAACTCCGCCTGAGACTGCAGTCCCTGAGGAAGCTGACAGCGATGTACGTCTCTATGCTGGGCAGCGGACTGGGACACGGAGCGGGACACTTTGCACCCGGGGAGGAAAGCTCGCTGGCGACACTCTCTAAAAATGTAAGAATCATTGGAATTTTTCCTTATTTTAAGATTATTTTTTATCATTTCAAAACATGTTTATCATTTTTTTCTACTCCGAATTTTTATTATTAAATTTAAACATTTTATTATTTATTTTGAGCAATACATAAAATTAATAAAATGACAACATTTTCATGTTAAATTTATGCGTCATGAATGTCAATTGATAAATATGTGTTATTTTTGTTTGTAACTAGAGACTTATTTTTGTAAAAGTCTAATTAAAATTGATCTCAAATTATAATATTTATTTATTTATTTATTACAAGGTGCAGAACAGATGTTTGATACATATAATCATATTAATTTAAATAAATAAAATTTACACATAAATAAATAAATGTGAAATTTCATTGAGAATTTATTTATTTGATAAACATTTTCACATTCATATTGTAAATGCAATAGTAAATGTAATTTTAATAAATCTAATTAAATCATTATTAAATTAATTTTAATTTCAGAATCCGTTATATTTTTCAGTAATTTTTTTTTCTTAATTTAAATTATAGTATTTTTGCATCTCAATGTGTCCAAATATTTCTTAAATACATCTACAATAATCTTAGGCTACTACAATTTTATTATTGTCGCACACTTCATGTTTCACTCAATGACATTTATAGTACAGACTAGTAAGGCAGTACTAATTTTCTCAGGAAGCATGTTCCAAATTTAGCTACAAGACAATAAACGTTTGCTGTTTTACTCCATAACATTAAGATTTTAATGGTCTCCCTCACTCCAATGTATAAATATTGTACATCATTTATACTCGACAAAATCGTAAAAGGATTCCTACAAGAAAAAAATCCTGATCTCTTTCAAGTTAAAAGTAAGTGATTATAAACACAAAATGACCATTGTTGTGAAAAGATACAGTTCTAATTGAGTTCGTCGGTAGCCTGGAGGTAGAGTCTCGGCCTCGTGAACAAGGGGTCCGTGGTTCGATTCCAGGTGCCGGCAAACTCCCCTTTCACGACACAAGCTTTTAGTAGCTTACTGTGAAAGGTGTATAAGGTTGTATTTGGGTTTAAAACAAACAAAACCCAGATATATATACATGGAGCATTTTTATATTTTGTATCAAAAGTAAAATACTTTTGTAAATGCATCTAAAACGAGGGAGATATTATGGATGTAGAAGTCAACTTACAATATGAAATTACTTTTTGATTGGCTGCATTATCAACTTTTCTTTTAGATTTCTAGTCTTTACTATAAAGGTCATTGGTTTTGCTGCACTAAATTAATTTTAAAATTTATATAAGTCCCAGAACATACAACATACATATTATATATGCCTTGTTGTTCTCTTTGCAGATTTACTTAAGATTATGCAAGTTTACGGAAGTGTAAAATATAAATAATTATAATAGATAATTATTAAGAATAAAAATAAGAATAAATGAGTTCATTAGTGAAGTAAGAAATACATTCGTACATTCACGGTGTTGAGGTTATACTTCAGGTGTGGAAAGATATTTTTCATCATTTTGTATATAAGACGCACTCAAAAATAGTAAAGCTCTGTCATAGTCCCTTCAGACATCATTTTGATTGATTTTAAAATATATCGATTGCCCATTCTCATAAGTCAACAACTCTACTACTACAACATCAAAAAATATCCCCCTAACAAGGGCCGTAGACAAACCGTACTTAGCGATCGACTACTGGCGAACTTTTCGACAATCTACCTACATGTGTCGTATAAAAATGCGTTATTGTTGCAATTATTGACGAAAATTCGTTTGTAGTCGATCGCCAAGTGCGTGTTTGTCTAGGGGGTCTGGTTAGATAACAGACCAGCTGCATGTAATGAACATGTAATGTGTCCTCTCTGTGCCTACGAAAAATAAAAACATTCAGGATCGGTGGCAAACGTCATCGTTGAATTTAAGATTTAAAATGTGTTTATTTTTCAAACACTTGTTTTTACAGGACACTCGACACACATTTTACAGGACACTCGAAAAGTTATGGAAAAGAGTGGGAGGCCAATTTTTTGTCTAGTGCTCCACAACTCTATTAAAATAATTTATTTTTTTTGCTTTTTATAAGCAGAAAGTTATATTCTTTCTAATATTCAATCAATTCAATATTTTTTTATGTTAGGAGGAAATATTTCTTTTCGATTTTTGTTGGAGTAATAATGCCCCAAATCGTTGACTAACGGTTGATCAATTTATTTTTGTATAACAATATATATTTACAATTCAATGTACGAAATGATAGTTTATACCTGTATTGCGACAGCAGCTTCCCACTAACCAGATTGAGTATCCCCTGATATTGTTGTTGAACTTGTTAACTAGAGTTTTAAGTTATATTTCTGATCAAATGATTTTGAAAGGGCTATGGCTTAACGTAATTCACAATTCGCAAAAAATCAGTTGCGTATTTATTCTCTTTATTGTTATCAGTATTTTAATATTATTATATTATTTAGTACACGTATACTTAAAATTTATTTTATTTTATTACATTTAACTGTTATTTAATAATATTTTTAAACATATTTATTTTACAGAAGTTGGAATATTATTTTTTTATTATTGATTCTGCTTCATATTTATTTTGTATATCTTTTTTACTATCTGTACATTTACCAGTACACCTAACTATGAAGTTTTTTGCTTCCAAAAGTAAGTGAGATGATATCCCTGTGATATCACAACTTAGGTTTGAACGTGGAAGAGCGCTGCTGACCTGAACAATCGTGATGGTATAATGGCATCATTCTCACTTACTTTATGGTGATGTAAAACTCTAATTTAGACCTACTGGTTATTATCATGTATTGAGTGCCTTATAATGTTTATTATTTCTCACCGTAGTTGGTATTTTGCGTACGTAAATACGATTGAACCATGTCTGAATTTGACTCAGTGAAGAAGTGTTTTGTCATTTTGCTTTTCACTCATCAGAATTTTAAGTGGAAACTTAAGTCTTATTTTTTTTATCATCACGAACAGGACAATCTGCATGTTTATTACACATAGTTAGTCCGCTGACTTCTACTTATGAGATATACCGTGACGGTTTAGTAGAAATAGTAATAAATAATTTTGACTTTTCAATACATTACAAAACAGAATAGATTTTCTATTAAAAACATTCAACTTTCTGAGTAAATTAAAATCTCTGAAATTCCTGAAATTTATGATTTGTGAATAGCAAAATACGGTAAAAATTGTGTGTAGCATTATCCTATGGCTGTTGAGCAAAAGTACATAAGTCCACGTTTACCCAAAATGAATATCCCCACTCGGGATACGACTGAAGGTATATTATAAATTAATGGCTATAGGGTGAGAATCCACAGATAATTTTTTTTTTAGAAAATGATGGACTTGATATACTTTATTTTGTACTTATTTTCTATTGTCCAATGGCCACGGTATTTATGTAGCAAAACCTGCAATAAACATTACTAATCGTAATATTGTATTAAGTATGTACAAATAAATTGTTATAATTAGTTAGTTGTATTTTTATTATTTAGTGAGTAATGTGCACCACACCATAAATATTGTTTTATTTGTTATTTGTTCTATAGCTTCTGGAACAGTCCGGAGCCGGTAGTAGTAACGATGGTCTGTCCGCCAGTCATCCCGCTTCACCAGACCAACAAACGTAAATACATTATATATATATATACCTATACCTACTTCAAATAACATTACATTACAATATTACATTATGTTATATGGATGGTTTTGTGCTTCAGTGTGACACTCAAACTGAAGTATTCAAAGTTTCGTGTAGAATCAACACTAATGACACATAATTATACAGCACGCCCTGATACAGGGCAACCTAGTTAGGCTGCTGCAACATAATTGTATTGTAATGCTTAGATTTAAATTTAACAGTTCCACACATTGTTGCATAACACCATCCATGTATTATAATAATCGTCATTACCTAACTCAGCCTGCTGCATGTTTTTCTTTCTTTTTTTGTTCTATCAATTGGTATCAATATTATTATTGTGCATGTTATTTCATTTATTTTTTTCTTCATTTGTGTATTTGTATTGTCTTCACACTCTTGACTGGACTGTGTAGTCTCTCATGGATCTGTCAAACAAAACAATACTCTCAAACTTCTAGATTACAAATTGAATTAATGAAAAGTTACAGGGAATGCAAACATTTTGATATTTTTACTTAAGAAAAGATTTTTTCATCATAAATATGCTGTCTGTGGAATTCCAGGCAAAGAATAGATCTCCAATTCATTTTTCACCAGTGGTGATTATATTCCTCATTATATTCCCATTATATCCCCTATATTCCCATTCTGAATCGTTGACACGGAGAGGACAACCTGCATGTTATTACATACAGTTGGTTCGCTAGCTACGATTCATTGCTGGGAATTCCGGGGACCATTATTATTACTTCTATTTGTGCATATAAAAATATTTGCATCCATAATTTTGACTAAAACATAAATAATCACCCCATCATTTGAGTCATTTAAAATAGTGAATTTTATCCTGTACAAAGAAAATACAATTAGGTAAAAATGTTTTCTGTCAAATCTTTAATCAGTTTTTAATACAGAAGTTTGATTGTGTAATTAAGTATTTACACACTTTTATTTTCAGCATACTCCATCTTCATTGTGCAGAGTTTCTACGTTACATTAACATAATAATCTTTACTTTGATTTTATGAACAGCTTCTCATCAATGCACAAATAATACAGCCAGTTCCCAACTTAAATCCTTCAAAAGAAATCTAAAAAGAAAGTGTAAACAAAATATAAACAAAAAAAAGCCAGCTTTTAATTTCTTATTATAATGAACTTCCACCAAGAACTGTGGGTTGATTTATTTAACGTTATAGAATAGAAAAGAAATATTTAATGTTTGCCAAAGTAAAAGTAATTTAAACTCGTCACTTTCTCGTATATTGTTAATGAAGTTTAAAAGTCTGGAACTGTCTTTAAAATTAATATATTAATTTTGTGATGCGTATAATATTAATGTATTTGTATATATATAACTTTATTTATATTCTATTATATTGTAATGTTACTTTACAATATGTATATAATATAGTTTCAATCTTTCTACTTTTGTGAATGTGTAATTGTTATATTGCGTATTTATTTATTTATTTTGTCTTGCTTGTATATTTTATGTTTGTATTTATTTATTTCTGTCATACATATTCATACATTTGAAATTAACAATATCAGAATTATTTATTTATCTTTTTAGTGAAAAATAAAAGGTCGAGTGTCGGTACACATACTTTTATAAAAGTATATAAATTTTGTATGAGAACAAAACATTTATCAAAAATGTATATATTATAATATTGAACTTTTTGATATATAATCAAATGATAAAGTTACCCTAATTTTAAAGATTATTCGGCAATCATCAAAGAGCATAACCCTTTCATTTCGGCAATATGTATATCATTGTGTGATTAGTTTCATAGTTGTGTACCTGCCTACAGTCTTAAGAATGGATATAGGTATATATTAACACAATTAAACTCTGATTTTTTTTCTTTTATTCATCAAAATAACAATTATGAAATAAGCTATTTAACTGATATTAGATATAATTACTTATTGATTTAAATTGTGTACAGCTGCTGGCTGGTTTCATAAAAAAAGATAGTCACTTTAATTTTTAAAGTTCCTTTAACTTCCACGGGTTTCATATGACATGAAGTCAAAGTCTGAAATGTCATAATTTAAACTATAATTTTCCAAATTCCTCAGAGAAATTGTTTATTGACTATGCTAAGATGCGATGATTACCAAGATAATTTATATAAACAACAGTTGCTATTTGTTAGTGTTTTATTTTAACCGAGTTAAAGTCTTTAAATTTAAGGTTAGATTAAGAACCCTAAATTTTCACTTTAACGATTAATGAACTTTATTTTTTGTGGAACTACGCGATAGTTCCCCTAATTTGATCTATATTAGAAGCATGTCATTACAAATTTATTTTCAATTTATCGAGCATGATCAAACGGAAAGAGTAAAATTAATTTGCACGTCACAAAATTGAGTTGAACACTTTTGAGAAGACATATTGGATTGAGTAAAAGATATAGGATAATTATGTAAAGAGTGTCCACCTTAAGCACTCATACTTCTGAATGATTGGTGCCAATAAAGACTTCTTTTAGTTATATTATTTAATGCAATGGGCACTATAGAAAAATATTCAAGTAATTAGATATTTTCTATAAAGTTTAGTTTTTTTCTGTAATCATTCTTCAATGATGTGTTACTTAAGTAAAAAAAACTTTTAGTATTTACAAATCAGGTGCATGAGGTATTATTATTAACTCTTTGCACGATAGAAAAACAGTGTTACATCGGAACATACTCATACAAAGATACTCAACTAGTTTAAATTGAAAAATAAATAAGAAAGATTTGTGAAAATGTATGGAATGAAGTCATAGAATAAAATAGGACTCCCAAATTCAATAAAATAAAAAAGTTGCTCTTAAATTAATAAAAACAATGGCAGAATAAAAGCTAAAATTATTTTAATAAAGTTAAAAAGTATCTTTGTACAGTATCATCCAATCAATTAAATCGTGAAGATGAAAATATTTATGGAATTGTTATTTACTTTCAGAGATGACATTGACACGGGTGTGCTAAGACGCAGTTGCAGATTCCTGGGACGAGTCGTTAGAGCTTCTCTTCCATTCCAAGCTCTACTTTTGTTACTTCTCGGGGCAGCGGCCCTCGCCCCAGGAAACAGAGATGAACTCTGCGCAATGACAAACAACTTTGCGCGCAGTTTCGAACCTGTGCTCAACTATCGCCACGGACCTCCGCCTGTGTGATTGAAAATAAAACCTCGTAGATCATAATAATTATAAATATAATACATCTGTTTTCTCTAGCGTTGTTTTGTATAGAGTTTGAATCATTCCTAGTTAGCGTTTTGACGAATAAAAAATATTGTATATCTTTGATTTTTTAACAATAATGGAACATAAATAGAAGGAGGTTGATTTACCTAATATGTTATATTATCGCGTCATCGCAAATGTAAAAAGAATCGAGTCTAATTTAGTTGTGCAACTAGGCAGTTTTTAAAATTATTACTTACCTTTTTACTACTTCAAGCGCAGTCACATTAATGGAGATTTTTATTGAATTATATTATTTGGACTTGTATTTCTTTTACGTTTGCGACGACCCGATGAGTGTGTACTACAACATTTAAAGAATACCACAAAGTGCCATAAAAATATTCAATAATAAGATGTTTTTCATTATCGATTTTGTATTATTTTTTCTTTTTATTTGAAACGTGAAATTTCATATTTTTTTAACACACGACCAGTAGATTTTAAGAGTAAGAAACGTTGCCGTGCAATTTCTATTTATTTTTCTTATTTTATTATTGTATATCGTTGACGAAAAAACATTTTATATTGTTTTTATGTGCGCTTGTTAAATTTATTTGTTATGATATTGAATAGACTTTGTTTCTTCTTTTCTTTGTGTAACAAAGATTATATTAAATCGTAATTTATATTTGCATGTTAAACAATTGTTGAATAAAAATAAAGGAATAATAAATTGTAAATGTAATTTGCACGAAAAATTATGACAATTAATCGTTTATACCTAAATGAAGTGAAAAGTAAAAAAGAGACGTTTGTATATAACGTTGACAAGAAGTTTGTACTTATTTGTTATACATATTATCTATATTTAATGAAAATAAAAAAAAAATTGTAATTAAATTAGTTTAATAAGATACAACAAACAAAAAAACACGTTTAACAAACAATATTTGGATGGAATTGAAAATAATGTAAACTTGACTTAACAATTTTCGAGAGCTTGTGTTTTAGGTTTTATTGTTTTTTAAACGTGTCTTTTCATCGCGTGGCAATTTGTATAATGAATGACGAAGATTAAGAATCATAATAGCGAACAACATCCTATTTTAGTAGTTTTGACTTTTCTTGAGATATCTCCCATTTTAATTTTTATTTTATTAAATTATTTTTTTATTATTTAATTGCTATTTGGCCAACACGATCATTGTACGACAGTTGAGACAGGGAGTGGAACACCTGAATCAATCTCGTCGCGATAAAAATTAATTTTAAAATATGTTTCGTGCGTTGTTATCTCTCCACGACGCCGAAATACGCCGACTGTTTCGTGAAACTAAACTCTTGTTGCATGTTTTAGATTCAACGAGACAAACGGTTTTGATTGATTTGAAGCAATGTGGCTTTTATCTCCCAACGCACATTCCTTCAAACGTCTATTTTTTTCTTATTTTCTTTTTTGTTTGAATGTTGTTGTTATTATTTATTTAATATTTAAAAAAAACTACAACTTTTTTATTTTATCTGTCCGCAATATGGTGCTACTTGTGTTATAAGAAACACAAATATATATATTACATTTACCCCCCACCCTCCAATATATATATACGAAACATTATAACGTTTCATTTTCATAGTATATTAATCTCAATATTTATTCTAATTATATCCGTATATACATATGTGTATATTTAACCCCGCAGTTTTTTTGTCATCATTATTTTAATATATATGTATATATTTAATTGCCAAGCTAATTGTAGCAGATATTTTTATTGTTTTATTAGTTTTAAATATATAATAATCTTGTTGCACAAACTGTTGAATTATTTTATTTATATATATGTACCTATATTTATTTGTTTAATTTTTCATGCCTTGAAAACAAAATCTTATAATTTATCGTTTTTTATTTTATTTTCATTTTACTGTTGTAATTTTGTTAAGCAGAATTTTTATATAATAATTGTGTAATTTTGTTATATATATTTTATTCGCCTGTTGTGCCCCCCCCCCCCTCCCCCTTCTCATCCCCCCCAGTATCATGTAGGTATTGTATTTTTATATAAATGAGCTTTTTAAGGTGTGGAATGTCATATAATTGTATTCGATAACCGATAATAAAATATTATGCAATAAAATGAATCAATTATACACTGTGCATTTTTATTTGGTCATCAAAACCGAAACAAAATACAAAACAAGTTATGTGTATTCAATGCAGTTAATATGAGATTTTGATAAATTTGAGAAAAATAAAACACTGTTTACTTTCACTATGAACACTTTCACATTTAAGATTAAAATAAAACACAGTTTACTTTCACTATGAGTACTTTCACAATTCATAGGGAAAGTAAACAGTGTTTTATTTTTATCTTAAATTCATTAACATGAGCTTTCACAAAGTTGTTCCAAATAAAACACAATAATTTTGAAGTTTTGGTTACCATAAAGTGTGTAATCGACATTGGATTAGTTGGATGAATTTATGATTGTTACTCGTCTTCTGTATATTGATTGTATTTAATGTGAATGTTTGTATTTTGGTGAGAATTGCTTGTAACCAGTATACAATAAAGACTAAATGTCACCTGTGATGGGAAAATGGTGACATTTTTACTTGTAATGTAAAATTCTTGCTGGGTTCATGCAATTCTACTGAACCTGGTGAGTTTCATAAAATATCTGAGGAATTTTATTATTAAACATACAGAAAAGAAAAATGTATTTATTGCATGTGGCAATTTCATTTACTACTCCAACTGTTGTACGAGGGTGGGGTGAAAAGTTCTCGGCCTGACAATGAAAGACTGCGGCTTTCAGATTTTTTTTATTTTTATTTTACTACATAATCTCCCTTGACTTCAATACACTTGATCTAGCGTTTCTCCAACATCAGTACTCCTTCCAGGAAGTGAAAGTCTGGAAGGTTGCGAAAATATTTATCTACAGCCCTTTCAACTTCTTCATTGGATGCGAAGAGCTTCCCAGAAATAAATTTCTTGAAGTTTGGGAACCAAGAAGTCTGAGGGTGCTAAATCAGGATAATAGGGGGGATGGACGAGCAAGTCATACCCCAAATCTTGCAGTTTTCCCATCGCCAACACACTCTTGTTGAACGGTGCGTTGTCTTGGTGAAAGATGATTTTTGTTTCTTCATACCAGGCCTCTTTTCGCGAATTTCGCCATCAAGATTGGTTAAAAAGTTTGGAGTATTATTTGTTTGTAATTGTTCTGCCTTTTGCAAGGTAATCAATTACCAGGATACCTTTCTCATCCCAAAACACGCTAGCCATGACCATTCCAGCAGTTGCAATCGACTTCGCTTTCTTTGGAGATGAACCAGCTTCCACCCATTGCATGGACTTCTGTTTTGTTTCTGAAGTGTAGTGGTGGACCCATGCCTTATCCATGGTGACAAATCACCGCACAAAATTGGTCGGATCCCTATTCTATCGGTCCAAAGATTGCTGCGAAAATCATTTGCGAATTTGTTTTTGATCGGCATTCAACAAATGCGGCACCCTTTTCGCGCGGAGCTTTTTCATCCCTTATTCTTTGAGTGAAATGTTTTTGACCCTTTTTTTCGATATCCCTACAGCTTCAGCTATCTCATGCACCTCAGTTGCCTGTCGGCCAACACGGAATCATGCACTTTTTCGATGGTTTCCGATATGGCTGTGGTTTTTGGCCATCCTTCACATGGGTCATCTTCGAGGGGTGTGCGACCACCTTTAAATTCAGCTGCCCATTTTTTAACGGTTGACATTTAAGGAGCAGAGTCCTCGTAAACTTTTGTCAACTTTGGATGAATTTCCGTAGGGGTTAATCCATCTAAAACGAAGAACTTTATGACCGCACGATACTCAAATTTATTCATTTTCATGAAAAACAAGCAAGACGTCGACTGCAAAAATTCGTGTGAAGAAACTACTTAAGAGAAAAAGTTGAAATTTGTCATATGAACTAATGACACATGCACCCAGGTGGGGAATACAATTTTTTGCTGATTGGAGTAACATCTCTGTGTCAGGCCGAGAACTTTTCACCCCACCCTCGTAGGAGGATGCAGTTGAAACTATATTCAAAAAGAGAACCTAAGTTTAGTTACCATGGCAATAAACAATAATTTTTTGACAGCTGTTTATAGTTGTCATAGAGAAATTGTATTTTGTTTCACAATTTTGTGATGAAATACATAGTTCATTTTATTTAAGTAAGAAGAAATATATTTGTGCGATGTAAGATGGTAGGACCTCCAAGACCTAAGGTTGCCTGGAGTGACAATTTGAGTTATGATTCAGAAGAAGAAAGAGGTTTGTACATGCATAATAGTTCCACATTTATTAAGGTACATCAAATCACAGGACCCAGTATTGTTACATCATAAAACTCCAATAAACATTTAATATCTTCAATAGAGGAAGCTGATCTCTACCATGTGTTACCGAAAGGAGAGTTGAAGAGCTAGATGATGATGACTGATATTTTACTATAAATAGATTTGTCCAGTTTTGATAGTAAACCGCACAACATTACTATAATTATGTAGTCAGTCTTCTGGCTACATATACACTTCTATTAGATATCATGATAGTGTAGATAGATAGATAAAATCCTACATTTTACACCCACAAAATTTACACATTACAGTCAAAAGCTGATATATATTTGCTGAGAGTTTCGGACAACAGTTCCATAATGCCTTTGAGACCATGTTATTAATAAATGGTGCTAAGCAAATTGTCCACGCAAATATATTATAACATCTTCCACAAGTAGGGTAACCATTGAAGCCACTTCACAAGTCAAACATTCTTTGATAACTTTCAAGATGGTAGAATCATTAAAATATTCTTGCTATGTTATGTTGCTACAACTTCAACATAGGTTTCCATGTCTTGAGCATGTTGTAACAACTCTTTAATTCTCTGGACTCCTGTTCACTCTTTAATATTTCTCGTGCCAGGTGTTTATAAAAATTACTTACTTCAATTTCAGAAAAGGAAAGGATAGCCAGATTAGAGCAGCTAGAAGCTGAAGAAGAAAAACCTACATACTTAGAAGATGACTTGAATAATTTAGTAGAGCAATTCAAGAAAATTACAACATTATTCTCTCTTTGCGAAGCGGATTGGAACAAAGAAGCTATCAATGGAATTAAAGACTACATCCTCGAACCTAAGAGTGTTTTACTCACAATATTTTTTGAAGACGAAGTCTTAAAAGTGTTGCCGAGTATTCCAACAGTCCCCGTGTATGATTTAACATATTTCATAAGAGAAATGGATCATGTTTTTACCTTGGATGGTTTCCACGAAGAAATAATCTTTGGTACATTTGTAGAGAGTGTTGAAGGTTCTTTATTGAAGTTGTTGGAAATTCTTTATGCTCCCGCATTCCACTCTGCTCCTTGGCCAGCGAGTATCCTTTTTTTTAAATCTATGTGAGTTACTCAATATTTAGTTGAACATAAAACTGATTTAAAAATCAGTTGTACATTTATTTTGTACAACAACAAAAAAAACTGTGTTCTAAAAACATTTGTGCAATATATTATATTGTTCACCCCTCGTATTTATATGTTAATATGTTATCCAAGGTATAAAATGGCTAAGTAAATATCAGTAAAATTACTTATTAGAATAGTTATACGACTATAAAATAACATTTTTAATTAGTGCAGAATTCATTGTTTAAAATGGGGACATATTTCTACGCTTTGCTCCAATGAGCACTGTTAAAAAGCCTGAAAAAATAAAAGAAAATTTTCGTGTTTTATCATTTCCTTGACACAGTTTTCACTCACAGTTGTACGAGATGAGTTTTGTAGCAAGTTAAACAGGTTCCTAAGCGAAATGACAACGTTCCATCACAAGATGCAAGGACTGACAATTCTGTACATTCCCCGAGAGGGATTAGACATGACAGTACAAGAAGCTTGCTACAGCAAGGAAATATCTCAACATTTAGAGAGTGTTGTAGTCAACTGGACACATCTGCTAAAGACAGCTGTGGAAGATAGCAAAGTCAATGCTAAAGCGGTGCTACTGTGCCCCATGGATAAATATAACTTTTGGAAATATAGATGTGAGTAATAATGACTTTTGAGTAATAATGATTTTTTTAATCGGTGCGTTCTATGGTGTTAGCAACAGAAAAATGCGGTATATGATTGCTACATAACTCTACAGATATTTTATACTATAAGATAAAAAAAAATTTGTAGTGTATGAACTTTGTACACTGCACCTGTACATTGACCTTTAGACTTGTTTACAAGCTAAGCAAAGATAATGACTGAGTAGCAATACGCTACTGCCTATATAGGTTAGCCACCTATTGAGAACGACGCTCATTAATTGATAGAACCTTGACTTGCACTGTTAGGCTGCGTGTTTTGACAAATTGTGTTCGACAAATTATAATAGGAATTATTTATTGAATATATTGTGTAAATATAAAAATACGTGTCGTTATTCAAAAAGAACCTAATATTGTATACTTGACCCAGTATACAATACGTGGCGCAGTTCGGTAGTTCGTGAATAATATTGTCAACACGCAACAATAGTTTTTTTTCCGCGCCGAAAGTTATTGTCGGCAGTACGCGGAAATAAAGAGTGAAAGGCAGTCTACAGGAGTAGAAAGGAGGCAGGAGTCTCCAAAGCCAGATAAGCCAGCAGTTGCAGGTAGCAGCAAAGAGACAGGAGTCTCAGAAGCCAGTTGGGCAAAGTTGCAGGTAGCAGCAGGGAGACAGGAAGTCTCAGGAGCCAGTTTGAGGCAAGGTGCAGGCAACATAGGGAGACAGGAGTCACCCAGCATCCAGGCGGAGCCAGTTGGTGGATCCAGGAAGCCAGGAGAGGAGAGTTCTTGCAAGTCAGCCAGGCGGAGTCCATTGCAGTTGCAAGGAAATCCAGAAGACCGGGGCGATTGGAGGAGTCTCTCATAAGTTAAGTCTTTTTTATTCTTAGTTGTTTTTGCCTGTGATTTTCCGAAATGACTTCGAGAAGTTTAGAGCCGTTTTGTCACAAGACAATGAGTTGGCCTTCTTACAGAGCAAGGTGGGAGAACGCCTTATTATTAAATGATGAAAGTTGGACTGATGTGAAGAAGCGTGCTTTCTTCATAACATCGTTGTCCCAAGGCAGTTTCAAGCTGCTGTCTGATCTGTGTTTTCCAGCTTCTGTGGAAAAACAGTCTTATAAAGAGTTGATTCAGTTATTTAATGGTTATTTTAAAGAGGAAAAAAGTGTATTTGAGTCGCGTGAATTTTTTTTCAAGGCTACTCAAGGTCATTCGGAAAATGTTAAAGATTTTGCTTTAAGATTAAGGGAATTAAGTATAAATTGTGAATTTGGTACTAGATTAGAAAGTAATATAAAAGATTTGTTTATAATCGGAATTAGAAATAAAGAGATTAAACAGCAGTTATTCTTGAAATGTGATAAAGATAGGGTATCTTTGAACGAAGCAGTTGCTTTGGCTTCTAGTTATGAGCACATACTAGAGAGAAAAATAGAAAAAGAGGAAGAAAATTTTGAAGAAATTAGCCAGATTTCCAGGCGAAACAATAATAGTTTCAGTAGTTCAAGTAGTACAGATACAGATTATAAGAAAAATAATCGACCGTCAAAATTTTCAAGGTTAAATTCAAATGTAAATACGAGTAGGTATAAGCATAATAAAAATGTTTCATGTTTTATTTGTAGGGGAAATCACTATAAAAGTGAATGTAAATTTAATAGAGAATTTTTTTGTAGAAAATGTAGATCTAAAGGGCATTTGAGTGAAAATTGTTATAAGATTCAAGGTATTTATAATTCGCAAGACACCGAAAACGATTTTATAAAATTAAATGTAAGAATTGAGAATAAAAATGTTGAATGTATTTTAGATTCGGGAGCGAATATTAGCTGTATATCTATTCAAAAATTGCAAGAAATATTCAACGAAAATAATATAATAGAGAAGTGTGATGAAATTAATTTATCTACGTATAGCGGGCACAGTTTGAATGTGTTAGGTATTAAACATTGTAAAATAAATCATAATGGAATGGAAAAAAATATTAAATTTGTTGTAACAGAGAGCGGGAATAAAATAATATTGGGTACAGATTTTATGCGTAGGTATAATATAGGGTACAAAGTACATAGCACGGAAGGCAGTGAATTAAACAATATTGTTGCATGTAAGCTCATTGAAAATATTCCGAATTTCAGAGCGAACGCATCGCTTGCGTGTAATGTGAAACAACAAAAATTAGATTTTGTAAATAAAAATAATAGTTTTAATTCGAAATTAATTTTAGAGAGAAGTAAAAGTGATTATACATTGGAAAAAGTTATTAAATATGTGGAAAAAAATAATTGGCCGTGCAAAAGACAGTTAAATAAATCTATTGCGAAGTTGTTTAATGTGAAGGAACATTTGACTGTGTACAAGGATTATTTATTCTACAGAGATAGAATTGTTATTCCGGAATCAGTTAAAGGTATTGTGATAAATTATTTGTGTAAAAATTATTCAGTTATTGGGAAAATGAAATCATTTGTTAGAAGTTATTTTTATTGGGTTAATTTTAATATAGACATTGAGAATATAGTTAAGAATTTAGTGAAAAAGCGGAATAACAATGGATGTAAATGTTTAAATAGGTATAGATATGAGGAAAGGTATGTAAATAAGGAAACTTGTAAAGATAGTTCCAGGGGTTCGAAATTTGTCTCGGGGAGGAAAAAGGAATTTAATTTGGGTACATCAGTACTTGTCAAAGATCTCAGAAGTGAAAAGATGGTTTTAGGTAAAATTGAAAAGGTATTAGGCAATACAACTTTTCTTATTAGAATCAAAGGTACTGGTCAGCTCTGGAAGAGACATATGGATCGGATAGATGTGAGATCTGTGCATTGGGATGACAGTCCCTCTGATTAATAGTAGGAGTTTAGGTCCCCTCCCCCTGTTTGAAGGCAAAGCTCTCACCGGTTCTGAATTTTTCAGGTCAGATTGGAAGCCATTGGCGGGGACAGCTGAGACCCAGGACTTAGGCTGGTGGAAGACTTCATCTGGTGGCCCTGGACAGAAGGAAGAACTTGTCTGCGTGATGTATTTATAATGTTTGTCTTGTTTATATAGAATCATGAAATAAGTAGAGAACACAGTCACTCGCATAGAATTGTATAAAGATTGGAATATGTAGAATAGTAAGGTTTTTCAAGATTGTGAGGGGAGAGTGTAGTGTATGAACTTTGTACACTGCACCTGTACATTGACCTTTAGACTTGTTTACAAGCTAAGCAAAGATAATGACTGAGTAGCAATACGCTACTGCCTATATAGGTTAGCCACCTATTGAGAACGACGCTCATTAATTGATAGAACCTTGACTTGCACTGTTAGGCTGCGTGTTTTGACAAATTGTGTTCGACAAATTATAATAGGAATTATTTATTGAATATATTGTGTAAATATAAAAATACGTGTCGTTATTCAAAAAGAACCTAATATTGTATACTTGACCCAGTATACAATAAAATTAATACAAAAATCATAAATACTGATAAACACTGTTTAATTCATTCTAGATTTAAATCTCAACTGTGTCAAGTATCAAATAGAAAATCCAAATATAAAACACATTGTTGAAATATTAACAAACACCAGATCGTCAGTCATTGATCAATTCAAAAAATTAGCCATAATCATTGATGAAAGCATCAACGAAGCAAAATCCAACATAGAATATTTACAAGTCATCGAAGAACCTTGCAAAGCTTTGGAGAACGCTAAAGACCCAACAGAAATACCCAAACATATCGTCACAATTTTGAATACGTTCCGATTTATATGGTTGGAGTCACCGTATTTCAATACCGAAGACGCTATTGCAGAACTGTGTGTTTTTTTGAGTAATCAAATCATCATACAATGCACAACATTTATAAATTTGAATGATTTATTTGACGGAAAGACGAAACATTCAATGGAAGAATTGAGGATCTGTATTGAATGCTGTCATGCGTACAGGGAAATATATGATACGGTTGCCGATGCTCATAACAGTGTAGAACCTGGTACGTGGGACTTGAGCGTGGAGCAGATATTTTACAACATTGAGTCTTTCACACAACGATGCGTCGACTTATTGGATATTTGCAATGGGATGATTATATTTGGAAGGCAAGTCAATATTTTGATTAAAATTAATTCTTTTTATCTATAAACTGTACCTAGGTTCAGTATTTTGCTCTTTATTATCGATCCTGCGAGTAACATATTAAAATATTTAACCCATGTTTTTCAGAGAAATGTTCAGAGCTAATTTAGAAGTCTGTTTACTAACACGCTGACATTTGTTTTTAAATTGTCTTTTCTGGTTGAGCAATTTTCATAAAAAATCTTGCAAATAGTATCTACTTGTGTCACATTGTATGTTTAAATTTCTCTTTAGTACTGAGCCAGTTGCAGACTTCCAAAATATTGGCTATTAATTTCCTAGTCAAATTCCAAAAGTTTCTCATGATTTTGAAAGTGTCTTTAATTTGAATGTGATGAAACACTGAAAGCTTTTAGTGACGGTCGGTTCCTATCTATCGTCTACTATCAGTAATAATCCTATATATTATACATACATTAGATTTTAACTGATGGTTGTGGATAGACAGATTATTGTAACCGAGCTGTAAGTGATATGCCATATTACATTTGTAGGATTGATGAAACGGAAGAGATATTATTCCCCAAGTTTACTGGTACCAGAGGCGAAGAGCTGGAGAAAGTCTGCGTAAAGATAGAGAAAGAGTTCCATAACGCACTGCAGAAGATCAAAGATAACAAAAAGTCCATATTGAATGTTCATGATATCAGTTGGTATAAGATTATACTGGATTTTAGGAATTCTATGGAACATTTGGAAGTAAGTTGTTGATTTTGATAGAAAGTTATAAAATCTGTATGTAAAAAGAAAAAGGGGATGAATTGAAAAATACCGCTTCACAGAAAGGTCAAAATAAGATCCACTCAGCGATAGAATATTTTGAATATGACATATTTTTTTATTTGTATGTCCAAAATTCAATGATTATTCATCTACCTAATAGTTATTTTCTATGACGTATTTGACCAATATTTACCGAGTACTCTGCGGGGTTTTGTCTTTATTTCACATTGTTTTAATGTAGGTTTATTGTTTTCTTAGTTATAGATGTGTTTTATTGCTCAATTTGATAAAAGGCATAATATTAAAAATACTTAATTCAGATGCTGATTAAGAACTTGGTGAACACGGTATTCAATATGGTGAACAATGTGGAAGAGGGAGTGCAGGCACTGTGTGCTACCTTATATTATTCTAAAAGGAAGAATCTTAAGAGGATGTTTCGTGAGAAGACATTTAAGGTAATTAAGGAAAGCAAGTTGGATAGATGGCGCTCTTGTAGCTGCTTAAACCCATAAATTCTTCTGTTCTACTAAAAATAATAGTCAAACACAATGTTATTTTTTTATCTATTCCAGACCAAATAAAGCATAGTTTATTTGCAAGTATTGTTTTGAGTGTTGAAATTAAGAGTTAAATATTGTAAAAATAGGAATTATTAAATTGAATTTATTCTAAATTAATTGTGACAACAATGCTTAACCATTTAATTTGTAAAAAGTAAAGAATAAAATATATTTGAGTTTCATGTTTCAGGGCTGCTACCATTGTAAAATGATAAAGTTTAATTTATCGACAGACGGTACTTGGTGGAAGTTCATATTAATCATATTTAAATGAAACACGCTATCTAGTTATTCCACTAATGACTTTTTGAATTTGCGAGCCGGCTTTCAAGAGGCAGTCATCGTCCGGCAAAACTTTTGCCTGATGAGAGAGTGGAAGCTCTTGAAAGTCGGCTCACAAAATTAATATAGTCAAACACTTGTTTTAATTTACCGAATATAAAATATGATATTACGCTTGTTTTCATATTTCAATATAAATAATTTATAATAGGAAAAAGTAATCCAATAATAATGATTTCACGTTTCAAGATTTTTTAAAGATAATTAAACCCTTAATTCATGTAAACTCTATCACAATACACAATATTCTTGTGACGTGAAGATGATGAAGATCTGTCCCAAGAGAAATCCAACCTCGCATGTATTTTAAATTGTTTAAATTTTATACAAAATGAATAAATAAATAAAGTAATACACCTTGTAATATCTCTTTTATACAATTTTTAATACTGTGTTTATTCAAAGGTTTGGAAGATGTTCAGCAATGCCATTGAAGATGTGAAACAAAAAATGGTAGACGAAAGGAACAGTCGGCCAGCTAACACTCCCGTATACTCTGGAGAGGCCATATCACTCAATATAAGGAAGAACAATCTGCAGTATCTTAAAAAGGTTACTAAAAGAAGCAGAAAAAATATTTTATTTAAATAAAGTTGATCTTTGAAGTAGTCTAATGTGACATGATAATAATAGCATAGAATGTCTGTATGATCAATAAACGCAGTCAATACGTTGGCTGCCTCACTTGTGGCAGATGTTGTTATGTTAAAGATGGATACAGTTTAATATCATGGGTACGCATGGTGACCGTTAGAGTGCTACGGATTACGATCGCGCTGTGACATATAGTAGCTAAAAATTCAAAGGGGCACTACGGTGCTGCAAATTTGTTGCCCCATGGTTAGGCATGCATCTTAATTTGCGTGACATAAAGTGGCGAGAATGTATTTTAATATTTATTTATTTTTTCAAAGAACAGTCAATTACAAAAAACAGCAACAATGCAATATTACACAAATTGTGGACCAAAATAGAATAATTCCTGATAAAATCAATAAGGGTTTTTTGCAAAATATGCATAAACACTTTTGCATTGTATAATATTATATGCATAAATGCTTTAGCATTAAAATGGTTGATATAATTGATATGGAGTCCTTGAAATATAATAGATCTCCTAGACTGAAGATATTTATTAAACATTTTCAATTCACCATTCAAATGTTTAATCCATTTTGTTTTATTTTCATAGAATGTAGAGATCAATCTGTATATTCATTACATGCAGTTATTCTTTTAGTTATCCCTTATGTGGAAGATGTCATGAAGGCATAAGTAAACAGTTAGATGATGTTTTGTTTCTTTACGATCTTTCGATTGTCTCAACGGTGGCTTTAATTTTGTTTCTAAAACTAATGATGTTTCCCTGGCACTGCAGATCTGCAGAAAATTTATTTCACATCACAGAACCTATAAATTAACCTAAAAACCCTGCCATTAAAATTGTATCTGCTGAGCACTCTTGTCGATGGAAGATGATATAGATAATCACTATTTTACTCTACTGTATTTCAGATAATGAACACCAGTACCTGGACATCTGATTGCAGTATTGCGTCCGACTGTATGAATAGATACGAGGCGCTGATAGAGGCTATAGATATCACAGTGCGCAACATATGGGAGGCGTGGAGAGTAAGAAATAATTATTACATTAATGTCATTTTGATTCTTAATATGTAACACAAGTTAGCCATATTGTTTTACGGCTATAATAATATATCTTGAATAGACAAGGTTGTAGATTCAAAATTTATGAAAATGACATGATTGATAAAGATGACTAGGAGAAATTGCTTCATAGTGAAGTAAGGAAACTGTATTTAAATAATCTTTTCAAGGATTCCTTGGATGAAAAGCTGGCCACTCAAGGATTGGATCGTAACTTGATATGTGAGAGTATGTCCCACAGGTTCTTCATAGAATGTGACATCAACAGGTTGGCACAATATTTTATTTACACATTATGAAATAGAATTTTTCCGTTCTTCCTTGTTCTATGTCTGTCTATCCAAACAACGGACAGCAAATTTGATTCTCGTAAAATACCTACCTTACCTTACCTATGCAGCCATTTCCGTCCACTGCTGGACATAGGCCTCCCCCATAATTCTCCAGGCATCTCTATCCTGGGCTCTTTGCAACCAGTCACCAGCGATTCTTTTGATGTCATCAGACCATCGTGTAGGAGGTCTTCCTCTACTTCTTTTATCTTCACGAGGTCTCCATTCCACCACCCGTTTTGTCCATCTTTGATCCTGTAGTCTAGCAACATGTCCTGCCCATGACCACTTCAACTTTGCCACTCTCTCGACAACGTCAGTAACTCCCGATCTTCTGCGTATTTCTGTATTTCTTATACGGTCAGAGAGTCTTATTTGTAGCATCGCTCTTTCATGCTTTCTTTGTGCCACACGAAGTTTTCTGACAGTCGACTTGGTCAAAGTTAACGTTTCTGCCCCGTAGGTTAGTACTCGTAAAATACAGTTTCATTAATTTGTTCAGTAACATGTTTTTTTCTATTGTTGATTTTTTGTGCAATAAAGATTTTTATTATTATTATTTCACATTTGTTATTTCAGAAATGTTTTGAAGGTTTACGAAGAGGCTGTACATTGGAATAACTTAGGTTGGGATATTCCTGATGAGGCTAAACCGGTATAGTATTTCAAATAATTCTGGTTCAAATATATATTTATCTCTCCAACAAATGGGCAAATCCAGATGGGTGGTATACCTCATCTATGCTGTGGAACAAAATTCCCTATGATTTGCGAACTCTGGAGATTGTGGAGGTGTTCAAGACGAGGTTAAAAACCCTACTGTTCAGGAGGTGTTATGATTCTTGAATGGGCCCTTGCGGTGGTTTTTCCACAAAACGGCGCATCATAAATAAGTTGTCTAGTTATTATTATTATATTCAAGAATTTACAAAAAAATTAGGAACCCATTCTGTTTAAGGGACCAAAATGTCAAATATAATTCTCAATATCAACATATAAATCAGTTTAGAAATTTAATGTGTATATATAGTGAGTTACAATCCATTGGATTGGTCTGCAACGAGTTTGGACAATCTTCTACATTCCTCCCTATTTTCTGCTAGTCTCTAATTCTACGTATATTAATGTATTCAATTATTATTTTATGATAATTTTAATGTCCTTTAAAAGGCAGGTATTAGTAAAATATCACGTTTAAGACATTCAACATCTTCAGTACAGCAATGAGGCATGCCACCCATCCTGAATGTGTTAATTTTTATTGGCACGGAGAGGACAAGTTGCATGTTTCTTATGTGCACTTGGTTCGTTGGCTACCCTACTGTGGCAGATGCTGTGATGATGAAGTGTTTTTAACCTATAAACCTATTTCTTTATTGTTTTCTACTACAGATATTTGCGAGAGGGAAAGATATTATCGAGTTGTATGAAAATGTCTTGGTTATTGTGAAAGATTACAATAAAATCATATCATATCTGTCTCCGGAGGAGAGGGAACTGTTCATGCCGCTGACACAGGTAAAAAGAAAATATTTATTTACCACCTATTCGTGTTATGCAACAATTTATCAAGCCACATCAACCTCAAGCTGAGATAATCAATGTTTCGAATTAAGCCAACACAAACGCTTACTGGATGAATTTGTAAGTAATCAACTTTGACAAATTTAATGCAATTATCACTCCATTAATTTTTCACTTTCTCACAACCACAGATGTTTTCCCGTTATTTCCTAAAATCAAGTCATCAGAACTACAGCTGTCTGCCATTAGTTGGCATTTTAGTAAATGGCCATCGTCAGGTTTTCGTCAACTTGGACACCTTCGAATAAGCCCATCCACAGCACCATTCCAGAATCATTATTTTTTTAGAATTAAAACAAAATTAAATACTTTTTATGATCACATAGGTACATATTTATAATTTTTATTTAAATTTTTCTTGATCACAAGATGTTTCGTTTGAATAAAATAATATATATCACATCTAACAGAATAACAAAAACAATAATTAATTTATATTTGGCACGAGAACAAAAGGTGGCTTTCATAATTAAAGAAATATGTTGATAAATTATTTTGTGAACAATATAGAAATGAATATATAAGATTAATTAATTTATAAACAATAGCAAAATGACAAATTTAATACCAATATAACACTAGATACACATTTCGTTACCTTAATGCAGAACTATCCTATGTTCAAATTTTGGTCACACTGAGTTATGTATTAAAAAATTATAATAACAGATAGGAGATAATTCAATAAATGAGTAGTTAGTTTTGTATATAATAATGCATGTTGAAATTTGTTACAAATATTTTTAATATTTTAATTTTTATTACAAAAACAAAGCTTTAAACTACTGCTTTGAAAAATCACTATAAAACACTTGAGATAGTTCTGCATAAAGGTAGCGAATTTTGTAAATCATCAGAGAATCCATGAAACGTTGCATGAGTCCAATTTTTAGAAAATGAGATATCGATATTGCTAAATTATTTGTCTAGTAGAGACGCATCTGCCAATGAAATAACTTATACACTGATTAGCCACGGAAAAAGTTATTAAGATAAATCAAATCTCTTACAAGTTGTCTTTTATTGGATAATTCATGAAAACTCACATGTACTTTGAAATGATTCGGTAAATTTTTTTCGATCATGCCTAGTAGAAATTTAATGTATGTATTATAGAATTTATTAGACACCTCCAACAAATCAGATGCATATAAAATGTCTTACAGATGCATATAAAATGATTCTGATTTAACAATTCAGATGCATATAAAATGTCCACAGCATAACAGTTTTTTTGACCTCTTGGTAAAATCCTGATAAATGGAATGCACATAGAAGGTTTTACGAATCCACCGACGATATGGGAAATAAACTAATATACTGATTTTTGGCTAAATTGACTTATAATAGAGATAATAGTGTTAACAATCATCGTCATACATTTTTTGTTGACATATTCACTTATGCTGAAAACACATTTTACATATTATAAATTGTGATATCCATAAATAAAATAACAATGTCAAATACATATTTATTAAAGCAAAACAATGTAATTTAACTTGATATTGTTAAAAATTTTAAGTGGAAGCAAAAGTTAATAGCAATGCCCCATAATCATCTTTCAAGGTAGTTTTGTACAAACAAACATGTGTGAGAAAAAAATGTAATTATGGTAAAAAAACTTGTCAGGCCACACTGAAAAATTACTTTCCTTGGGATGGTGTGGTTTTCCTTGGACAAATGGAATTATATAAGAATAAACGTTTTATAAATATATCTTTAACAATATTTTATAATATGATTCAAGTAATTATAATAAGCAATCGTCTAAATGTCTGTTAATTTCGCTTTCGTCAAACAATTTATAACAACAAGGACAACACGCTTTCTTACTATTATCCTCAGATTCGTCTAACTCTTCGTTTCTTTGACATTCATCTTCAATCTTTTCGCTATCAGGTTTAGGGGAATCTATCACAGGTTCACTAACAAAAGTCATGGAAAGGCACTGCTCCAAATGTTCGTCAGCATCGTTTCGGTTCAAACGCTTGTTACAAAGAGGGCAGTTACAATAATCACCGTCGATAAATTGATTATTATCTTTCTCTTCTTGGGTTTTAGATGATTTCGGTGATTCTTTAACATTTACGTTATCTACGTCAGTCGAACATCCAGGTAAACATGTTATAAATTTTTTTGTTGGAGTATCTTCGTCGGTTAAGTCTACAAACGACGTCTGCGATGTGTTTTTCTTATTACTACCATTCATCGGTTGTGAGAATTCGTGTTCATACATTGTCAGATCTATAGATTCATTTGCGAAACCCCCACTACTCGTACTTGGACCACATTCCAGACAATGATTTACATGGTGCTCTATTTTACTTCTCGGATACATTACGTTGCATACGGGACATTGCACTTTACAATTGTCTTCTATATCGACGGCTTTCTGCCACAAATCACTGTTTACGTAACTACTTTTGAAATGATGTTCGTTTAAAGTGAAAGAGTCTCCATATAAAGGTCTCATGATTTGGTTACAATCCTCGACTAATTTTGGAGGAATACTGTAAAACAATGATAACTTATCGTTTTTATCATCTAAACTATCAGGACCCTTTGAAGTCGAGGGTAAATTCACGCTATTACTCTCATTCTTTACTTGTTTATCTACAGAACTAACACTAGGTTTAATATCACAATTTGTTGATTCAGATTTTACTAAATCACTCGGAATGATTTCCACCTTCACATCATTCACCTTATCGTTAAAAATATCACTGGAGTTTTCTAATTTGATAACTTTACTAGACCTTACATCTTCAATGTCCGTATCGCACGGCCTCTTATTATTACTAATAATACCACTATTGCCACCAGAATTGGAAGAGAACTTCTGCAGCCAGGAATTCCGAACAGTCTCCATGACAGACTTGGAATCACTATTGCTACACATCTTATTTCCTTCGGATAGAGTAATACCGCTCGTCATTGTCTGGTTCATTTTATTTGTCGGTGTGACGAAAGATAGAATACTTCCGGTTGATTTCCTATTATCAGTGAGCGAGGAAATAGTTTTGATATTATTATTATTGTTCGTCGTAGGTTTTTTGCTTGTCACGGTCTTATTCGGTAACAAAACTGTGCTACTGGAACCGTTCTTTACGCCACCACTCGAATTAGTTTTATTAAAATTGTTTTCTTTATTTGTAGCGCTATTATTAAAAAGGTCCTTGATGCTTCTAACATTCTTCGGTGTATTATTCTTTGCTTTGTTATTATTCTGTGAAGCAGTTGCCTTTTGTTTTTTCTCTGGTTCTTTTATTTTGATGTAAGTCCCTCCACAGTTGAACTGATGTGCCTTCCACCAAAAGTCGTTCGGTCCTGGAGCTCGATTTGAAGAGCGTCTTACAATACCAAAATAAGGTTTCTGCTTTTGGCAAGGTCCGTTACATCGCCACCAATGAGTTTGATACAAACTAACCTGAAAAATAAATAAATCAATCTTTAAAAACAAAAATAAAGATTTAAACAATACTGATAAAAGGTGAATTTAGTGCAATAGCAATATTTTACATAAGTTAACAGTTTATAAAACAAATGAAATAGATAAATACTTAATAATTTACAGAAGACTAAATGAAAAAAAAACTCCTGCTCACAAATGTACTAACATGAGAAATAAAATAAAACAAATACAGTATTATGTTTTTGCGTTAAAATAACCTTTCACTTCCTATCAATATGAACAAGTTTATACATGTTCAAAACAAGATATTATGATTAAATGTGAATCACTTTATATCAAAAATGATAAGCGAGTTTGTGCTATCTAGATAATCAAATTCTTTTAGATATAATTCATTTGAATAAATTACGTTGATTGGAAATAAATTAAAATACTGTGAGACAGTATACACTTAACATCGCAGCTCTAAGTTGGATGCTTGGAGATTCAAATCCCATCGCAGACCTAGACTACCTTATTAACACAAGTTCACTTATACAAGGATGTGCAGTGGTGTAACTATTATTACGTATGACAACCTTACAAACAGTGGCGTCTTTTCAACAAATGCAATAAAAGGAACGTATGCCTGACTGCATTTATTTATTTATTTTATTTTATTGTTGGGGTAAAATATGCACTGCGACCTGTAAGATCTATTGTACTCCCCCTACTCAGCTTTCCCGGTGTTGCCCGTCAAAGCGCACCCTCAAGTCCCAGACATCTTATGAAGTCTAAGATCTTGACTGCATGCTTTCTATATATGCAAAATACCTGCGCATGTATGACTATAAATTTTTTAATGTAATCCGTAACTTTTTGCGTATTATCCATTATGGTATGAAGTAAACACTTAACTTTTTTATAAATACACACTATATTTTATAAATGAGTAGACAATTGTTTCGTCTTTTACCAAGACATTATCAATACTAAATTTAGAAAGACCTAAGGATACTACAATTTCGTATTATACCGACCATAAAGTTGGTAAGTACTTACTTAACAACAGACAAATGACGGAACAGGGGGAAAAAAAGTGGGGTTTACCAACTAAACTGTGAAGAGTGTGATAAGAAATACATTGGTATGACCACGAGGAGAATAAAAACAAGGATTACCGAACATCTTAATTGTGTAAGGAACTCGGGATTCTCGGAATTCGCCAACCACCTCATAGAGAACAATCATCACATTAACAATAGAAAACCATTTAAGATTCTACATAACGGCAATAGTAATTATAGAAGATTAATTTTGAGAGAGACATTGGAAATACATAAAAACATTAATAGTTGTAATAATATAGTTAATAACATAACGGTACCTAACGCATCACCCATTCTAAAAATATTCCCACTCCACCCTAAGTCCCCGCCCTCTTCATCCCCCACTTAAATTGTTAACTGCATAATTTATTTATTGTACCTTCGTAATCAATTTGTATTCTTTCTAAATTTAGTATTGATAATGTCTTGGTAAAAGACGAAACAATTGTCTACTCATTTATAAAATATAGTGTGTATTTATAAAAAAGTGTAGTGTTTACTTCATGACTATAAAAATTTTTGCATGTAGCTTGTACACTGGATAAAACGAGACATCTCACTCTACCCCCTAACACAAATTTTTGCATGTAGCTTGTACACTGGATAAAACGAGACATCTCACTCTACCCCCTAACACAAATTTTTGCATGTAGCTTGTACACTGGATAAAACGAGACATCTCACTCTACCCCCCAACACAAATTTTTCTTGGATTCATCTTATACTGCTCAGCAAAATTTCTCAGATCCAACTAACATTGACTAATACGATAAAATAGAATTACGTGTATATTTTGTATGCCGGATCGAAACTAGACCATATCACGAGACGGCATTTTTCAGCATATGGCTGTTTGAAATTTTTAAAACAAAATTACAATTACTTTTCACTAGTTTGTACATGAAATTACTGATAAAAATTATTTTGGATGATTTTATTAACGAAATAAATGAAGGCGGCGGGGCACATAATACGTCATAATAAGTAAGTGATTTACCTCATCATGAAAAGTGTGATAAACTGAAATGTTAAGGTTGGCAGCACTGTTTATCCTGTGCATGTGAGAGAGGAAGTTGGGACCGTGTCCATCTCGATCTCTATCATTATTTGTAACAAACAGATAGGCATGGATCATCTCATGGAGGAGTGTCTCGACTAAATCCTTCCTGGGGCGGAGTTTCAACAGGGGCTCACTTAATGCTATATCGCAGAAACGACTGCGAGGATTAAAACTGAAAGAAATATACAAAAACAGATTATGAAACGCAACTTAATTCAAATACCTACAAATTTCCTCAAGTTTATATTCCAGGTAGATTTTATTTTTGCCTAAAATCTACTTCCAATATTAATTTCCTAACGTTTATATTCGAATTAGATTTTATTTTTGCCCGTTTCATTTTATATTTGCAAATAAAAAAAGAAAAAATATTTCGCCAAAAAATCTAAATAATGTTCTTGTAGCAACAATTTTCCTCCACAGAAAACTATATTTGACAGATATCTGACATTGGGGCCTACCATCTCAATGAGTTCCCAATCTTTTGGGTTATTTTTATGTAGATCTATGTGTAGTATCTCATCTGGAAAATAAGAATCCGATAGTGTTTTGTAAATTTTTGAAGCACATAATTATCCATTTTTCGTATGAATTTGGCATACCAAATTTTTACATTTGAGTGATTGTATGCTAGGTTAGGTCTGGTGTTATTTTATGCTACATCACACAAATGAAAATGCATACATTTAATTTTGTGATCATGAAATCCACCAAATTTAGACAAATATTATAATTTACCAGGTAAAATACTAAAGCATATAAGTACAAAATCCGTATTTTATTTCAAGCTTATTTAAAATTTTACGAGTATTTGAAATATTTGCTTCAAAAATTAGTGTTTGGTGGTATGACTGTGTCACGCATGATGCTGAATGCCAATGCGCTTAGCATAAATCAGTTATATATTTGAGAACAAGTGAGATGATATTTTGCTATCAAAAATAGCAGTAACCCAACCAAGACACTATCACTTTAAGTTGGTCCATCAAATGAAAACACAAGTTAGACTAACCTACATATGCCAGCACATGAATACATTCTCTTGCTCCATCTCACAGCCACACTGTTTAGTTTACTCCAGAAAAACGTACGATTAAAATTCACAAATAAGTCGTGAGCATTCGGAGTTGGGTCCCTCAATTCCAAAGTTGGAGATGCGAGGTTCACTTTGTCTTCAGGAGTTTTGTTTTTCCCAACTTTTGCATTTGGCGGCGTCACACAGTTTTTGGAGGCATTGATTCTATTATATTGCTCTTGTAATTGCAACGCCAGTGCGTAATCTTTATCTGTGTGCATTTTACGTGTACGATATAAGAAAAATAAGGCATTTATAAAATATTTTTCAAAACAAACACGTAACCCAAAGCAACAACGCGCGACACGAAAAATTAACTGACATTTGAGTATTTGACATTCCTTTGACGTTAATCGAGGGAGGGAAAACCAAATTAGGTACTTTGACGAAAATTACATGAAAATACTTACGTGAGTTTAATTCCATTAGTTAGAAAAATAATATTTTCAAGAAGTCAACACAATATTCAACGTACAAAAACACATAATTTTATATTGAGAACAATATACCTAATTCCAAGATTCAAATACATGGAAATGTATATGGAGCTGCTAACGGTACTAAAAAAACATTGATCACACAGAAATCGCAAGTTGCGCGCGCATCATGTTTCTGTTAAATGCCACAAGTTTTTACTTCTATAAAAACTACGACTTAAAACATGAGTTAGTGATAGCTAGCTACAAGTAGATAGAAGATTATTATTATTGCTTTTTAACTTAATTAATTATTGCTTTTATGAGCCCCCGGCAAAAGAAAATGTCTCCCACTCTTTTCTGTAAGTTTTCAAGTGTCCCATTATTGGCAAGTATTTGTTTAGCAACCCGTATTAGACATTTGACATCTTCAATTCAGCGATAAAATATGCCACTCATCTTGGATATGTAAACTTTATTGGCATAGAGAAGGCAATTTGTATGTTTATTACATCAGTTGATCCGCTGGCTACTTGTAGAAGATACATTGCTTATAATGAGTTACGATAATATTCAAACATAATGTATCATGGAAATGGAGTAACGACGTCTATGCCATAATAGTGACAACATTGAGCTTAGTAGTATTACATGTATAAAAAAATACAACAGCCTGTTTCTCTACTCGTATAAATATTATTTATGGAAAAAGAGTCATGAAAATACAGTGCAATCAAACTTTCTGATACAACAACAGCATATCAATTATCAATCTATGTTGGATGATTTATTCGGCGCAGTTTAATGGAGCATCCATCTTAAGAGCGCATTAAACTATGTTGGAAGAGCGATGTCTTTAGCTTGCTCCTGGACGTTGTTATCGATTGGTTTTTACGAAGGTCGTCGAGGAGTCGGTTCCACATGACGGATCCAGCGATACCAAAAGCTGTGTATCATAGAAACAGGACTTGTTTGATCTGTTTACCTCGTAGGTGGGTCTACTTGCAGAGTTTTGAGAACACAGAACTCAAAAAGTGACTGAGGTGCCATATTATTCAAAGCTTTGTAGATTGCAAAGCATAGTTTGTTTTAAAACCTTTCACCTACTCTTAACCAGTGCAACATATTTTCTGCAAAGGTGTGATGTGACAACACTCCTCGCAGAAAATTAGCCTTGTAGCGATATATGCCATTTATGATTATTTATAGACGGTTTAGTTGAATTTGATACGATGGTGGTGTTGTACAATTATTGTTTATAACTATGTATTAAAGGCGTAAGCCGTATGTATTATTATAAATAAATAAATAAACAAATAAATAATTTGCGGGAGTCCTACATTATATCTAGTATGTTGCAGTAGTCTAGTATTTAATTACATAACCATTATTTTGTTTTTTTTTTTCCATGTGATGTATACGCTAACAACACATGCTTAGTTTTTATTGATATACATAAAAAATGTAGTATTTATTTAACAGCTACATGATGCGCGCGCATATTACACCTATTACGGTTTCTGAATTTCCTAAACTTATAAACTACCGCTTGCGGTTCTGTATACACTACCTAAAAAAACATCTGATTTTTGGATAATGTTGCCATAATAATAAAACACATAACGCTAGAACTACTGATAATAATAAGCTGCATCATTCAGATATTTTCAATCAAATTAAGTTTTGAACTTAAGTTAGTTAAAGTTAGTTCAAAACTTAATTTGATTGACATCCACACTTCTGAGTAAGTGAAAATCCAGTTTTCAACACAACAGACTGTGTTACATACAATAATCAGATATTTTCAATTTGAATAATCATTCAGAGTGTCAAGATCAAAGCATGGTCATGGACATTCATTTAATTTTGCAAATATCATTTTTTTTAATAGGAAATTTGTCTTTTTACATCATTATTTTTGCATGAAGTATGCACGATATTTATTATGGATATTGTGGCGATTTTATAAAATTAGCCATTTTATACTATTAGCAACATTAATATTATTTCAATCCAAGAAATGCCAAAATCGAAAATGTTTGTATTTTTCCCGGGCTAACGCTAACCTCTAATTCGAATTGAAATATTTTCGTAGTCGTTGTTATATTAATTTAATATGACAATTATTGCTATTATAATATAATTATGTTATATTTTCAACTCACAGGAATGCATTGCGAAAATTCGTCCTGGGATGGTGGAGATAAAATGGAGTGCAACGAATACAGATAAATATGTAAACAACTGCCTGAATTGCTTGCAAGATGTATGTTATTCCTTTTAAAATATATTATTTGACACAAAGATATACATTTTCGCAATATTTTCATCGTTGAATTTCCAGTACATGATTAATGATCCAAATAAACTCATTTTATTTGTGAATTCTGTATCTAACTTTGTTGATAAACAGTATTTTATCAAAAAGTGCATATTACTTTTCGTCTTCCTGTGATCTTAAGTGTTTTTTTTATCCTTTTCACACAACTTTTCAGCTTCAAGAATACATTGACAGATATAAACTCTGCAATGAGCAGGTTGTCAAGATCCTTGAGGACGTCTGCAGCACGTTGCTGATGGATTTTGAAGATTACATTGTGTTTGAGTTGGATGAGTTCAAAGAAAGACTAAGTGCAATGTGGAAAGCTGGAATGGAAATCCTTCTGAAGCACTATCAAGATATTGTTGTCTTTCTCGTCATTGTGTCTGAAGGCTTAGAAAAACATATAAAGCATGTAAGTACGCAAAATTTAAAATGGTTTTAAAATTATATCTTCCGTATTTAGGAGGACGAATTAATTAATAATTTTGCGTAATTGATTTATTGTCACACTAATAATTTTGTGCAAAAATGTCAAATATTTGTGGCTCATATAAAAAATGGTTTATTTCATGTAAAGATATATGTTTTGTTATTTATATGAATTACACCTGTCTTTTGGCATTTTTTTTGTTACGCCATAAACCAATACATAAAGATATTTTTCTCATGACATTGACATATTTTGTCATGAGAAAACGTATAAGTGTTTATTGCACCTTATTCAGGGGATGTCTTCAATTATCTGCCTTTTACAGGATAGATTAAAAGTTACGGAAAAGAACGGAAAACCTTTTACTGACAGAATGATTTTTAAAAATAGTTTATTCACTCAACAAAATGTTGTCAATAGTTAAGCGCCAGTATTAATGTTAATTAATTACTTTTCACTCATCTTGAATTTTTATTTTTATATTTTTCAGATTCCTATACCTTGGACGAGATACATCAAACATTTTGACGATCTCTTGGAGATATCTGTGCTGAGATCTGTACGAGCTTCTATGACCAACCTGCTGAATATCATTGTAGGAGATGGTAAATGAATGTTTATGAAGTAAATAATATTAAGTTACGATGCTTTGAACTTGTGGTAAAAATGAATGATGGTGACTGAAAAATAAAAATGGTACATCAGACTACCGACCACTTTTGTTTATTTATTTATTGTCTTAAGGGACACAAACAGTTCAACTTAACAAATATCAACATTCAAATTTCTTCAGCAAACAAACCAATCAAGGTCCTGCAAATTACCCAAGCATATGACAAACACGTTGCTAGCAAACACTAAAAATACATACTTTACCTTACTTAAATAAAAAACAAGACAAAAATCATGAAGAAAAATTTTTATGTTTTTTTTTATTTTCAGTAACTGTGGGCCCTTTGCCGCTGATAAAAATGAAAGTAATCCTCAAGAACAATGAAATGATCTACATTCCAAAGCACGCAGATGTTCAAACAACTTTCAACAATGTCCTTACAAACGTGATAGACTTTATGAGGGAAGTGCCAAGGCTGTATGAGACCTTCAAGCTGCCTGGAGGGAGCTTAAAGCCATTTTGCGATGTCCTAAAGGGGGATAAGGATTGTAACGAGATACATACTAGGATAACACAGAGTAAATATAGTATATAATATACATTGTAGCTGCATGCATAATTTGACTTATGTGAGCGCGCGATGCAAAACTACAACGCTACAAGTGCCGCACGAGTAGGAACGCATTTTATTACTTAATAATAATATCCTCAAGTGATAAAATGCGTTCGTACTCGTGCGGCATTTGCAGCGTTGTAGTTTTGCATCGCGCGCTCACATAAGTCAAATTATGCATGCAGCGACGACATGCAGAAGTTGGTCTATTCCATTAGAGAAAATTAAAAAGGTCTCCGATTCTCATCTCTGTACTGAATTGATGGTATTTAATGTGGTCCAATCTATGATCATTTAAGAAAGCATGCGTTTTACAGGACACTCAAGAACTTAAATACTTATTATTTTTGGAAGGTATTTTTTGATACTTAATAATCTCACATAATATATGTTGTATTTTACATTTTTTTTTCAAATATTTTTAGTTGTGCTAGAGGCCCTCAAAAGCGTGGAGTCGTCTTCAGAATCTTGGTACATGTACGAGAATGTTTGGACGGTCAACAAAGAAGAATATATGAAGGAGTACATTGCGCAAAATCCAAGCGCCGAAGAATTTGAGATGGACATACAGAAATATTTTGAACTTTCTCAAGAAGTACAGGTTCTGGAAACTTCTAATCAGGTCTGTTTCGGAGATTTTTTTTGTGTTTTGATAATATTTCTATTTATTTATTCATTCTTTCTTGTACATTAACTGCTAACAATTTTATTAAGAAACACATTTGTATGAAATACGACTAATATACAGAAAAAGAGTTTATTGCCCTAGCTATTTTTTCATTAGTTATTTTATTTTTATTTACTATTTTACTATTTTTTCAGTTTGATTTTTATCAGCTTACTAGCTGACCCTGACAAACGTTGTTTTGCAATATACTAATATTGCTATTAGAAAATAGAGGTTGATGGTAGAATGGTGAAAATTTAGGGCTGTATGTATTTTTTAATGCCTCACCATAAAAAAATAAAAATAAAAAATTGGGGTGAACCACCCTTAACTTTTAGGGGTATGATAAATAAAGGTTGGCTGATTCTCAAACCTACCCGGTAAGCACACAAAATATCATCAAAATCGGTCCAGCTGTTTCGGAAGAGTATGATAACAAACACCATGACACTAGAATTTTGATTTATTTTTTATTTATTCTTTTCCTTTTTATATTTTGAACCATACTCAAGAATTCAAAGCGTTAATTTGTCTACTTTATTATTTCTTTCTAATCTCCATTCACACCAATATTGGGACATCCAAACTCAGCATTTTTATTTTGATTTTTGAATATATTTAACAAGATGGAGATGTTGATGCTGCTTTTCTGTTGCCAGGTTTTAAATAATTCCCCCCTTTTTACCATTTGTCAGGTAAGTACTTATGTTTCTGCAAGTGTTAATTTGTTAATTTCTTGCCGAGCAAAGCAGAAAGACATCAAAGGAGGGTAGCCAAAAGATTCCGTAAGTGGGTGTTTTGGGCAGTCAGTCCTTTAGGCTGCCTCCATGGCACCTCTTGAGTTGACAAATTTGTTAGTGTAGAAACATAATCGGATTAATGGAAGTCCCCAGACTTCTGAGCTATCCGGGTGGTTGGTGGGTCTCCTTCAATGAGCAAAGCAGAGTTGCTTTAGTATATAAATATGTTGAGAAATGAATAGAGAAGGTTATAATGATTTTATATTTGACAAAATAATCGTTATTATAGAATTTTGTATTTTTTTTCTTTCTTTTCAGATACAAATCATACTTTTGAATTTTTCAAGCTTGATCTCCTCAATCACGGAAAATTGCAGTGATTGGCAGGACATATTTTTGGAAAAACTTAAAGAAGTGACAAAGAGAGACATCGCCGCTTTGTATTCATACATGGAAATGAGCGCCGCTATGGCGCTAAAAAAACCAGACACCCTGCACGAACTGCAGTTTGCAATCGACACACATAAAAGATTACACGACGAAGTGCCGTTGAAAGAAGCGGAGATGCCGGAAATGCGGAATAAAGTGGATTCATTAGGTGATTCGGATTCCAGTTGATTTTTTCCCAGATATTCCTTTCTTTTTAACTTTTAAATACTATGATCCAGTTTTTTTTTTATATTTTGTATGCTTGGCCACTGATTTTGATGCCAAACCTGTGTTATTGACAATTGGAACCTCAACTTTACTTACAATATAGATTTTATAAATGTGCATCACTAATGGGACATCTTTGTCCCTCAGAGTGTAATTAACGTGAACCTCTGCAGACCAAACTTTTTAACAGATTTGGTATTTCCTAATATTATTGCACTTAGGTTACTCCTTCCATCCATCCCGTATTGTACTCATCCTTTTCCTCTTCTATCCTTTCCATCTGCAGTTAGATTTGAAATTGAAGATATCCAAGATATTGTTACTGATGCCAATGCCATCCCCCCTCACTGGGAGAACTATCTGTCCAAACTGGATGAAGCCAAAAAGAATTTGGTTATTTATTCCGAATATTTCAAGAACGATCTTTTGGAACAAGCAGAGGTAAGGATGCTTTGATACAAATTTTATTAATGGACGTGGATATTGAAGTAATATTGTCGCAATACAGGACTATACAAGTTGTCAGATTTATTTATTTAGTATTTATCAATATTTGTAAAATCTACAGCAATTCAAAGAGAACGCAGCTGAGTTGAGAGAAAAGTTCTTTGAAACCTTACCAATATCCTTTGAGTTGTCGTCCAAAGATGCTCTGAAAATGCTTCAGATGACCAGACAGAATCTGGCCAACATCAGGGACAAAGAGGGGGCTATATTGAGTGGATTGGCCATATTCAATTTAAGGTAGACTGAACTTATTAAATTCTTTTTAAAAATAGATCTAGATTTAGAATAAACCCAAATACACCCCAGGCACCCTCACAGTAAACAATGTGCTTGCTGGATGTAGACCACGTCTTCAAAAACATTCCATTCTTTTCTGTTTAGAGTAACAAAAATGCATTTCTTTTACATAACTTAAACAATGAATAATATCATAAACTTTCATTCATCCATACTACCACAACATTTTCCTCAAAAGGGGTAGCCAGCGCACTAAATACATGTAAGAAACATGGAAGTCATCCCCTCCGTGCCAATAAAAATTGAAACATTCATTCATTCAACAAACACCCACCCACCTTTTACAGGATTCAAGTGGGAGATAAGTAATTTTATCCATGTTTATTTATCCCTTCAAATTTCAGTTTGCCAGTAAACCAAGATTTACTTGCCATCGATAGAGAGTTGGAAAACATGTACGAAGTTTGGGAACTTGTCGCAAAGTGGGAAGAGGCCTGGGAGTCCTACAGGAGTTCTTCGTTTTGGACTCTGGAAACTGATGAAGTTGAGGAGAATGTTCAGGAACTATCAAAGTAATCATTTATTTCCTTAATATTACTCAATTTTAAATACACCAGTTACAAAGGCATTGTCTATGACAAGATTATGCACTTCTTTGAAAACACTTACCACATTTGTTTTATTTCCCCATTACTTGTCGGGTAAAAGCATTTTCAAACTCAAATATTGTTTCGATCTTCATATTTTGTGTGATTTATTTGTAGAGCCTTCACAAGAATCAGTCGTCAGTACAAAGACAAAGATTGGCCCATAGTGCCCTATACGAGGAACAAAGTGGATACATTCAGGAAAACTCTTCCTTTACTCGGAGATTTGAAGAATCCTTCCATGAGAAAGAGACATTGGGATAGGATAAGAACTATCATGAATAGGTAAACAAAACTAATTAATTTTTAGCAAATACATCCCAAACACCATCACACTTAGAAATATGCTTGCAACATCTTTACTATTTTATGTACCTTTTTTTTGTTCTTCCATCCATGCCCAACCTTGCCCACCTCGACTTTTAGATCTAGTCCATTGTGGGATTTAGTCCTTAGATGTCTTCCCACAAACCTAAAACCTGAAAGAAAGCTTCCTTTTTTTAAGTAAATTGTGCAATATATTTATTACCTTTTTTTTGGTTTTAGCGATTTTGATGAGAATTCACCGTCTTTCAATTTGGACGCAATCATTCAACTGAACTTCGAGGCTGTTTCCGATGATATATCCGAAATCTCAAAGACTGCGACTATGGAATTGAACATCGAAAATGGTTTGAAGGCAATTAGGGAGATATGGGCGACCACCATGTACGAGATGGAACCACACAGAGATAAAGTTTTCAAAATTAAAAATGTGGATGAAGTTACCCAGGTAAAAAAATTTAATCGTAATATCTTTTGTTCTGTATCTGTCTGTTTTCTAGTACCACTTTCTCTTTGGGGTAAAAGACGTAATGAAACATTAGTCATCAAACCACAATGTTCTGTGTTCTCCCTTATTCTGTGGTGTGGCGAATGGACTGTTTTTTTAATTCTGGGGAGGAGGCCACACTGTGTTAGAGATTAGATAAAGAAATGCGCAACCTATGTGTCCCTCCTGAACTCAAATCTAATGTTTGATAAGCCTCACGCTGAGAACAAGCGGTAAAAATATAAGATTAGGTTGAGCTGGATGGTACATTCAGTTTTCTGCTTCTGTTTGTAATCTTGGATAATACTATTTACCAATTTTACTCAAATACCAGTCTCCAAAATGTGAAATTTTGAAAGTGTTGTGATTAAATCTTTTTTGTTTCTTTCGATTTATATACATGTGAAATTGAACAAAGTGTGATGTGTTTTGTGGTCCGATTCTTACTGAGTTTGTGACAATATGACTTTGTTTAGCTGGAAGATATTGCCTCCAGGCAATAAGCTCGCCAATTGCTCATGATTTTTTTTCTGATCAATAAAGTGTTATTATTATTATTATGTTTCTGCTGTACCTGGTGAAGGGGTGCCAATAACGGCAAATGTATGTAGGTTTAAGATAAAATGCTAGGAACACTACTTATTTCAGCAATTGGCTTAATCATCACTATGCAGAGAGAATGTTTGAATAATTGTTAGCCACTGACTTTCATAATTCATATTTTTGTTAATGTAGTTTTTGGAAGACCACCAAGTCCAGCTTTCAACGATGAAGTCCACAAAATATGTCGAACCATTTATTGAAGAGGTTGAATATTGGGAGAAAACTCTAGGTTTTGTTGCCGAATCTATTGAGGTATGAATGATTAGCTATTGCATTAATTTTATGTTTGGACCAATAGCAATAGATTAAGTTTTAGAGTATTTTTTTTTAATTTATAGATGGCACTTCAAGTGCAGAGAAGATGGCTCTATTTGGAAAACATCTTCCTTGGTGAAGATGTCCAGAAACAACTACCGGAAGAGAGTGCCAAATTTAAGTATCTTTCTGAAGAATGGAGCGATATCACCGTGAAGTATGATCTTGTGTTTTATTTGGACACTCTTTATTTTTAAGTTGACTTATTTCAATAATTTTACCACTCCCATTGACCAATGGTGTTTGATTATAACTTTAAAACCACACCTATTTTATCTTGACTCCTCCTCTATTCTTCAAATGTTTACTTTACAGCATGCAAAAAGCAAAAAATGCCATCCAAGCCTGCTTGTTTAAGCCATTTCCTTATTTGCTGGAAAAACTCAACTACATTATTGACGAACTGGAAGTTGTTCAAAGAAAATTGGAATCGTACTTGGAGACAAAGAGGATGCTGTTCCCGAGGTTTTATTTCATCTCTAATGATGACCTGCTAGAGATTCTGGGTAACTCTAAGAAGCCGGCATTAGTCCAGATGCATCTGAAGAAATTGTTTGATAATCTGTACAGGATGGTATTGGATAAGGTAAGAATATGTTTTGTAATGTTGGATAGAGAATTCACAAGCTTTAGCCTATTGCCTGGTGACGGCATCTCAGACTAACAGATAGAAGTTTTGAGGTTTAATTATTGTTGCTAACTTGCACCCCTTAACAACACAAATATATTGTTTTCTTCCCATCTTTCCACCCCATCATCAGAATTACTCTTAATGGAATTAGAATTACTCATCATCACACACACACACACACACCTTTTTGCTGGGAGTTTCGGGTGATGGATACGTTATACAGCGCCCTTGAGGTCATGTTATGAGTAAACGGCGCTTTACAAATTGTCCATATATACATATATATATAATGGAAGAGGCTAATTTCTGCCCTGTGCTCTCAGTAGAAACATTGAAGGGTGAAAAAAAGATAGATGAAGTCAAATTAGATTCAGCTGAAAATGTCATGATCACTTGAAATAGGTAAGATATAATATATTGCATGAATTTAGGTTTACACATTTTGTTTTTTCTCCGTGTTTTGTAGAATAATCAAGGATTACCCACTGTGAAGGGAATAATGTCTGAAGATGGCGAAGTGATTGACATCAAACCTCCTTTGGTTCTTGATGGACCCGCCGAAGCTTGGCTTGTCAATCTGGAGACCCAAATGAGAATTGTACTCAAACAGGTGCTATTTTTTTTTCACATATATGACAATTCACAGACAGATCGAGCTAGCTCCAAACTCAGACATATATATTGTATTAATTTATTTATTATAAAATATACACACATATACCTATACATGCACACTTAGAAAATCCATATGAGATTATTAGATATATTAGATATATATTTACTATTCCATTTGAAGAATAATACTTGTGTATGGGATAAAGTTACAATGTTTTTCATGAATACAAATCTTGTTTTACGAGTACTAATGCAATGACACACATGTATACAATGCATCAAACACATTTATTGCTGAATGTTTTTTTTTCCAGTTGAATTATCATACCTTTTATTTATTTAAGTATAAATTGAACAATTTCATTTCTTCCTCAGTTATTGTTGACTACAAGGATTGCTCTGAAGAAAGCTGGCGGTGAAAAAAGGGAGAAATGGATAGACGAATGGCCTGGCCAATTAACCATAACTTCTAGTAAGGTGAGTACTGAGCAGTTTCAAATATTCTGTCTCAAATAACATTTATCAAGTTGCTTTCTTTGCGATGTAGAAGAGAAGAAATGGAAGAGAAGAAATCAAAATACTGTTTTTGTATACACTTCTATTTTCCTTTTATATTCTCATAAGTGCATAAAATGATATATTGTGAATGAATATTGTCCAGGCCGTCAGAAACCTTGTTAATTGTAAAATATTCTATCCTATTTTGAAATGCCATCCACTCATCTATGAATGATTAGGGAATAATGTATTATTATCTTGCCAAGAAACATTAAAATTGTAGCCTATATAGAGTAAAATAATGATTTTTTTTTCAGATGCAATGGACCAATAATTGCATCCGTCACATAACAATGTGCAAGCTGGCTGGCCACAAGAGACCCATGAAGAAGCTGAGGAAGAAACAGAACAAGATCCTCCAGTTGCTGCTCGTGATGAGTAGAAAGAGTATTCCCAAGATACTGAGATTCAAAGTCAATGCATTGGCCGTAATTGAAGTTCATTCAAGAGATGTGGTTGATAAGTTGTACAAGATTGGTAAGCCCTATGAAATTAAAAAGATTTTTTTATTGGCATTAAAAGATTTAAGCAATAATGCCAAAAGGCAAACTTGTTAAGTCTATGCATTCTTCATGAAAACAGAGAATAAATAAGCATTGTTCATTCAAAAATATTTTGTGTTACTCGAGTGATGCCATTTTTAAAAATAGTGATGATAATTTCAAATGTTTTTTTTTGTACCACTGTAATGATTGATACACTATCTCAAAAGTGTTGAAGAGTGCAGATTTCAGCCTGCCCCCAATGATTAGTTTACTGTAACTCAAGTGCACCAGTAAACAATTCTATCTAACTGATCCAGTATAGCCAAAAGCCCTCTTGTAGAAGTTAAAATTGCTAGCTTTGTCAGACTCAGCAAATCTATTTATCACCAATACCGATGATCACAAAGATATTATATTGATATTCTAATAGAAACCGAAATGAAGGAATAATATTTTGTTTCAGGATGCACAGACGTGTCCTCATTTGAATGGTTCTCCCAGCTAAAGTTCTTCTGGGATGTCGGAATTAATGACTGCTTGATAAGGCAGACCAACACAGAGTCACGCTACACCTACGAGTACATTGGAAACTCTGGGAGATTGGTGATCACTCCATTGACTGATAGGTATGCTTGATACGGTTCGAATTTCAGTTAAATTACTTAATGATACCGTCGCAATTTAAAACTAAAGCATCGTAATTTCTTAACTTCTGCATTTGATTAATTAATTTGCATTCTGTCCACATCCACAATATTCCTCTCCCATTCTCTCATTCTCCTAATATTCTCATTCCTGTGTTTGTTTTATTCTCAGTGATTTTATCAGAAGTGTATCATTTGTACAGTCATTTTGCTTTAACATCAATAAGTAATACTTAAACTTCTAATGAATATTGTTTTCCAGGTGTTATATTACACTGACAATGGCTCTGAACTTCTTCAGAGGAGGCAGTCCCCAGGGTCCCGCTGGAACTGGCAAAACAGAAACTGTCAAAGATCTCGGCAGAGCTCTGGCCAGATGGGTTGTGGTCACCAACTGTTCTGATGGGCTCGATTATAAGAGCATGGCTAAGTGTTATGCTGGTGAGCATCGCTCTCTTTTATTGCCACTAAAGATTTCAAATATTATATAAAACTGCTGAAGCAAAAGTGTATCTTAAATGACTTAATGTATGGGCGTGGCTTAATTTATAAAAGTATGGTATATTGTAAGTAAATGTAAATGCATATTGGTGTGATTTAAAAATAAAATGGTGTGACTTACATGTTTAGAGGTGTGGTTATATTATGTAGGGAGTGGTTTTAACAAAAATAATTGGGTGTGGCTTAGAGGTAGAGAGGAGGGACTTGTTATTTAGAATAGTGACCTTATCATAAATGGATATGGTTTTATTACTCAGATGTGTGGCTGTAGTTTGGATGTAGATTAAACTTATAAGAGAAAATAGCATATGCACAGGTGTGCAGCTTATTTTTTAAAGTCTTTATTTAGGAGCGTGTTCCCACTATGTTGTTAATATATCACTATTTTTGTTTACTAGGTATCGCTCAATCAGGTTGCTGGGGTTGCTTTGACGAATTCAATCGCATTAACATTGAAGTATTGTCTGTGGTTGCCCAGCAAGTATTTTCAATCCTGTTGGCTCTGACACAAGGGCTCAAGACTTTTATCTTTGAAGGATGTGAAATAAGACTAATCCACTCCTGCGGGATATTCATCACTATGAATCCAGGGTAAATTTTATAAACATCTGTTGTCTTTATACACATTTTCACTCAAAATCTGGGACTCTTCCTAAAATTAATAAAGAAACACTTACAGTACATAACATTTAAAAATATTGGGGCAATCCTTGCTTAAAATCATCTGTCAAAATGAATAAAGTTGTAATAGTGTTGCATATTAATGTATGTACATTTAACATATGTCTTATCAATTTAAACCATATTGTTGAAAGCCTTGTGCTGCTGATGTGGAAATAAATAAGTGCATTGAAATCATAAAAAAATTGAGTTATCTCCTCTTATTTGTACACTCACTACATGTGACATTCCGATTTTTACAGCTATGCTGGTAGAACAGAATTGCCGGACAATTTGAAGTCTATGTTCCGACCCATATCAATGTGCGTGCCTGACAATTTGATCATTGCCGAGAATACGCTCTTTTCTGATGGATTCGCAGAGTATAAGCAGGCTGCTAAAAAGGTTATTTGATTTTTTCCACAATTTTTTTCAAATCATATATTATTTTATCCTTTAAAGTTGAATCTTACTATGATTTTTTCCCCAGGTGTTCACACTATACGAACTTGCAAAACGTCAGCTTTCCAAACAAGACCATTACGACTTTGGTTTGAGGTCCATGGTGGCTCTTTTGAGGTATGCTGGAGTTAAAAGAAGAGCACATCCGCATATTCCAGAAATGGAGGTAACGTTTCCTTTTCTGATAGCCAACTTTGTTTACTCAAAAATTATTCAGGACGTTTGTAGACCTCATCAATCTTAAGTTTATATTTTCAACTAGTTTTTTATATAAAAAAATAATTAACTAAATTTTTCTTACCACAGATTGTAATTCTTGCGATGAGAGACATGAATGTAGCTCGTCTCACTGCTAAAGATGTGCTTCTATTCAACGGTATCATCAAAGATATCTTTCCTGAGAGTTCTGTGCCAGTGGTGGACTACGAAATTGTTCATGGGGCCATCACGGCAGAGATGAGACTTGTAGGTTTACAACCTATCCCTATAGCATTGCTCAAAGTTGTACAGGTTATGGAAACTAAGGTGAGAGTGAATTGCATCCTATTAAACAGTTTTTGGAATAATGATAATTGTATTAAACAGTGTTTGGAAGGATTTGGGTTGTATTTAACTGTATTTAGAAATATTGAAAGAATGTTAATGCTAATGTCAGTAAACTTCTTACATTTTTGTTTTTTCTTAGAATTCACGCCATTCAACTATGGTATTGGGCGAAACCAACACGGCAAAATCTGTCACATGGAAGATGTTAATGAAATCACTAATCAGACTGAAGAAGGAGAACCAACCAGGGTTTGAGTTGGTCCACATTTATCCAATTAACCCCAAGGCTTTGAACCTGGCAGAACTTTACGGAGAATATAACTTGAGCACCGGAGAATGGACAGATGGAGTTATTTCATCAGTTATGAGAACTATATGCCAAGGTTGGCTTGGATTTTTCTAAATTTTGATCTGTCTATCTGCATGAGTGTGGTATATCCTACTTATGGAGTAGCCAACGGAGATATAATAAAGAAAGTTAGATAATATTTAAGAATGACATGTAGAATGGGAGGCTATAAATAAAGCAATTTATTTTCTGTTTCAGAGGAAACCCCAGATCAAAAATGGATTGTATTTGATGGTCCTGTAGATGCGTTGTGGATTGAGAATCTCAACTCCGTTATGGATGACAATAAACTTCTCACATTGGTCAACAGCGAACGTATATCTATGCCACCTATGGTAAGTAAAAAATAATTATTTGTTATTTTATTGGATAAATTGGAAGAAGTGTTATTTTTTTTACTCTAATTTAAACATACACGAGAGAGACATCTTTTGATTTCTTTCATCAATTATGGAATTTTACTACTTGTGCACCAAATACAATAAATAAATTGTTTATTTATCTTTCAAATATTGACATCCTTTTTGGAAACATGAGCCTCCTATATAATTTTATACAAATTAAGTTACCTTTTTTCACCACATCACCAATGTTCTAATATTATTCTTAAAATGATACGAGGAGTTGTAAATGAGATTTGTCAAGGCTTTTAGAAATTTTGTCAATGCAATTACATATTTATGGGCAATTCATAACATATCGAGCTAGTCTCAAAGTAATATATGAATCTTGTATTATGTGTACTTATGCATAAACATGCAAAACAATTATACAAACATGGTGTCATACAAACTATAATATTTCTCTCAATATTTAAGATATTTCTTATATTCTAAAACATCCCCAATAGATGGGACTTTGTACAGAGTGTAAAATTTTTCCTCTATCTTGTCTGATTACGGTATCTATTGAGGACATACATACATATATATACAAACGGACAAAAATATTTATTGGATTTGTATGTTTTTGTTGTAGGTGTCTTTGCTGTTTGAAGCTCGTGATCTTTCTGTAGCTTCCCCGGCCACCGTATCACGTTGCGGTATGGTGTACAATGATTACAAAGATTGGGGGTGGTGGCCATATGTTAATTCATGGCTGGAAACAATCAAAGATGACGTTTATAGAAAAGATGTAAGGATAATAAGACTTGTATTGTATACAATATATCTGTGTGCAGAAGAAGAAAGGCGTCACAATATGAACTTTGTTTTACATTGTAGTATGTTGTCTAATGTGCAAATATTGACTCATTCTTTTTTCCACAACACAATGACCAATATTTGTAAGGTGACTTACTGTACTTTCGAAAGGACAGTCCTCCTTTTTCGAGTTCTGTTGTCTCTTGATAAGCGTCCTCTTCTATTACACCCTTATTTTTGATATTTTTTAACAAGACAGGATAGATAGTTGGAGTGTCTTATAGAAGGCAGGTTTTTGTAAAGCTTTATTTTTAAAATATTTAATTTCATTCTCCTTTTTATCATTTAAGAGTAACGTTATCCTGAGTGCGCTAAAATTACAGGATAGAAAAACTTTTTGTGATATAAATTTATTTATTCCACCCATATTCTTATTAGTGGGACACGAATTTTTATTTCAATTCATAAAATAGAAAATAAGTACAAATTTTAGTGCAGATAAAAAGGTAATCTTTCAGCTGTCATCCAACACATGCTTATTTTAGTGACATATTTCTGACCCATAGTTACGAGAGCTCTTTGAGTACTTCCTTCACCGTGTTTTGGAGTTCAAACGTCTTCACCTTACTGAGGGTCAAGGTATGGAAGGTCAGGAGCTGACAGGAATACGCTCCATGTGCCAGCTTCTGTATATTCTAGCTCCCAACCCACCAGTGTTGCCAGAGGCAGAGAACAATGAGGAAATTGTTGCCGCTATCAATAAAATGTGGTTCTTATTCAGGTTAGAAATATTTTTAGTTAATATTTCTTGATAATAAGTGTCATAGCTAAAAAATTGTCTGAAAGAAGGAGTGTGAGATAACCTGAATGTCTGACAATCACGTGAAACAAATCCATACTTTGTGTTGAGTAAAAGAAATTTGCTGGTATGCATGAGAAACTGCACGAATATGGAAGAAACATTTAAAGAGGGTAAATACAGATCATATTAACATTCTGTCCTCTCTGCGTATATCTCAGGAAATATGGTGTGAAGCAATAAATGATAAACAGCTAAATAAGTGTTTCAAATGGTTACTGTTATTTTTGCATTGAAAAGTCGAATTGCAAATTTATTTTTATTTTTTCAGTGTCATTTGGTCTGTCTGTGCAACCCTTGAAGAAGAAAGTCGTAAGAAATTTGACACGTGGCTGAGGGAATTGGAGGGAATCTTTCCAATCAAAGGGACCGTATATGATTACTTTGTGGATCCGCAGAGGAAGGCATTCGTCTTGTGGGAGGAGAGGTTATCCGAGTCGTGGAAGTTTAACCCGGAGTAAGTTAATTTGGAAAATTTTTCATTGTAGGTACATTCTGTGGAGTCCTTGGGAAAAAATAGGCATTCAACTCTTTTCTGTATGTTTTGGAGTGTCCTGTAAAAGGCAAAAATTCATAAAACATCACATTTTAAGACATTCAAAATTTTTAATACTGCATTTTCAAGATAGGTGAATATGCGAACAAAAAGAACATAACAAAGGCTATAACACTAATTTCATGTCACATTGGGTAATATTCAAGTGTAGAGGTTTATTAATTTTTATAAGGATATTAAAAATGAGTTTTCGTTTAAATATTTTTATTTTAGATTGGGATTCCACTCCATTCTGGTGCCCACTGTAGAATCTTACCGAGTCCAGTATCTCTCTGGGCTTCTCATTAAAGCTGGACTTGGAGTCTTGCTGGGGGGCCCTTCCGGAACTGGCAAATCATCTCTGATGCAGAGCGTCATCAATGACATTGACGCCAACCAGTACAATTGTCTCATAATGAATATATCGGCTCAGACTAGCTCAAAGAATGTGCAGGACATGATTGAAGCTCGCTTGGAGAAGAGGAATAAGGAGAATTTTGTACCTCTTGGAGGTTGGACATTTAGAATTCTTTACTTATCAAATTTTGTCAATGTTTCATGTCGTTGAAATGAAAATTTTGCCAGTAGCTCGTTGTAATCCTTCACCTACAAGATATTCAAAATCATAGGCATGAAGTATGCCAACAATCTAAAAGCCTCTTATTTTTACGGCGCAGTGAGAACATTTATATTTGTTAATTTTATTATGTTGCTTTGAATATTATGCCAAACATGCGTTTGTTTGTAAATTCTTATGATACAATTTATTTGGTTTGATGTTATTAATTTTTCTAATTGTAATGTTGTTTCTTTCTTTAGGTAAAAAACTTTTAGCCATAATGGATGACATGAACATGCCAGCTAGAGATGACTATGGATCCCAACCTCCTCTAGAGTTTATCAGACAATGGTTGGACTATGGTTTCTGGTATGATAGGCTGAAACAATGGAAGAGGAATATAAAGGTGAATGAACTCTTATTTTTTTTTTTATATTTTTTATGTTTTGCTCTGAAATAAAAAGAAAATCATAAATTCTCTTTATTTTAAACTACCCTGGCTTCATCAGGAAATTATCTCTCATGCTAACTAAAACAATACAGGTAGCATCCTCCATCTCTGAGAAACTGTAAAATATACCTATTGTTAAAAAAAACTTTTTGATAAGAAAATTTGTAGCAATATTGATCACCATGCAAACATTGAGAGATTATTTTTTTTATTAAGATATTCACGGCCGAAGCCTTTTACATGTAAAATATTTAGTATACATACAATACATGCATACAAAAATTATTATTTTTTTCAAAAAAGACACAAAACAATTAATTTGATACAAAACAAGAGTACAGTTAAATAATAGAATAACGTTAACATAAGTAAAAAAATTCAAAATAAAAATTTGGTCAAGAGATAAATTTAAAAAAAATTGAAATTATATAAATATGTTATTATATATTTATTTATTTATGCGACTTCATGAAATATGTTAGTATATATGTATTTATTTATTTATGCGCACAATGTACGCCAACACGCGCAACGTATAAATAGAGTTAGTACACGATCCTACAAAAAACAATATTGACCTTATTATGATAAAGGTGTAAAGGTGATAAAGAAACATATAAATAAAAATGACACATGAGAATTTGTCATTTCCACAGATGACATATAAATAATCATACATATAATATGCGAACGGACTATACCTAATATTCATGTAAAGATTTTGTATAATCCTTGCTTTATCCTTTTACAACTCCATTTATCCTTTAGGGCATGGTGATTGCTGGTGCAATCGGACATCCTGGTGGAGCTCGTTCCGCCCTCCCCACTCGCCTCCTCTCCTGTTTCCACTCCTTCTACCTTCCCACTCCTCCACAGTCGCAGCTCATCAAGATATTTGGCACTATGATCAATCAGCACTTTGTTGAGTTCCACGAAGAGACTAAACTTGCTGGTTTGTAAAAGTTGATCAAAAATTAATGGAATTTATGTCACATCGTCTGTATTCATTGTAGTTATGATGATTATGGATGATTTTATTTTGACGCCGTTTAACAGTCCCTAGACCGTCTCAAGGGCGCCTATTATTTTTTTAACTATTATAAAATTTTGAAAACACTTGTGATTGTCACAAATTTGATTAAAATGCGAGAATTTCATGTGAGTTCCAATTGAAGGTATTATTAATTGTCACAAATATTGTTCACTAATTCACATTTTTAATTTTGAAATTTTTAACTAGTTGAAAAATAATAACACCCAAAAATTTAACTTTAAAAAACTATTGAAACTAAAAAATGTTTTAAAATTTTGTTAATTTGAACAATTATAAGATAATAATATTTAATTTTGAAAAAAATGAGACGGCAGAGGTTTCAGGCAGCTACTACCAGCGCCATCCACCGACCGATGATTATTTTATATATTTTTAGACCGAGAGTCTCTTTTTTAGAACGAGAGAGAGGAATTAGACCGAGTTATATTTTATATATTTATTTTATTTATTCATCTTTGGAGACAAACAATAATTATACACTGTTATTAAATGCAAATAATACATTACAATAAACAAACCAATCAAGGTCCTACAGATTACCTACATGCAGCAAAAGAACAATGTCACACTACTAAAGGACTGCCGGTATGGCACAGAGGTAACGCTTATGCCTCTGAGTCACGAGGTTCTGGATTCGATTCCCTGGCAAGGCAAAATGAAGAATTGCATTGATATTGAATATTTTTTATAGGCAAGACGATCCTGCTGGCTACCATTGACATATTTAACCAGGTGATGAGCAAACTGCTGCCTACTCCGATGAAGATGCATTACCTCTTCAATTTGAGAGATATCTCTAGAATATTTCAGGTATACATATATATATATATGATATAAGTAATTTTTGATAAGTTCTAATAAAACGCTCTTTCATGACAATGCTGTTAGAATGTTACAAATCATCGTTACATATTTAAAATGACGCATGTGAATTTTTTTGTTCAACCGGAGTAGCAGACTAGCCGCATATAACAAACTGTCCTCTCTGTGCCAACAAAAAATTAAAACACTCAGGATGGGCGGTATGCCTCATCACTGAATTTAAGATGTAAAATGTCCTTATTTTTCAAACACTTGCGTTAAACAAGACACTCTGAAACTTACGGAAAAGAGTGGGAGACCAATTTTTGTTGGATGCTCTAAAAAAGTAATTTGTTAATTTTTTAATCATACATATTATGTTCTAGGGATTGCTGAGAAGCAACAAAGATACTCACAGTACAAAGGGAGCCATCCTGCGTCTCTGGATTCATGAGAACTATCGAGTCTTCTACGATCGCCTCGTAGACGAAATGTAAGCTTTGTTTTAGTGCTGTAAAGTAATAATTCACTTATTTTGTGTTCGTAAAGCATCTCTCGCAAGAAGGTAAACTTGAAAGTTGTCTTCCCCGTGGCAATAAAAGCTAAGAGCCTTAAAACATGATGCTTTACGAATTCCTGTCTTTTACAGGACACTTGAAAATATACAAAAAAAAGCGAAAGACATATTCTGTACAAGGAACTCCACAGAGTTTTTGAAGATGTACAGAAGTTTATTTAAGTTTTAGTTTTCTATATACCTATTTAGATAATTCTCTTTCACTGTTTACCATTCCTAAAACAAAATCAGGGTTAAGAATGACCTGAAACGAGGCATCTAAATTGTAGTTATTTTTTTTCGTAACATGTTTTTAAAAGAATAAATAAACCTATTCCATTCAAAATAATTTGTCACTTTAGCAACCTCCTTCCTAAAAATTCCTAATGTTTTGATATCATCGTAAAAATTATGCACTGTGAAAGAGGGTCTTCCAGTTAATAAAGGAAAGCATTTATTTGTAGTTATTAAAAATGTGTAATAAAATCATTATGTAAATTTTTTTTCAGTGATAGATCTTGGTTTGCAAATTTAATGAACGACATTCTCGGCAAGCACTTCGACACAACATTCAATTCCGTCTGTCCAGAAAAAACATGTCCTGTATTTGGAGACTTCATGAACCCTTACAAGATCTACGAGGACATACCCGATATGGATCATCTGAGGAGACACATTGAGCAGATGTTATCCGACTATAACGCCTCTCCAGGTGTAGTCAGAATGGATCTTGTGCTGTTCAGATATGCGATAGAGCATATTATAAGGATCGTTCGAGTCATATCACAAGCTAGAGGGAATATGCTGTTGATTGGAATAGGTTTGTTAATTTATATAAAATTTCCTTTAAATATCTATTCTGTATTTTTTTTTATGGGGCACAGAGGATGACCTTAATATTTGTCATATGAAGTTAGCACCTGGGTTAGTTGGAAGATAAATCGCACTTCTGCGATAACTTCGCCCGTTGCACAAATTTATTTGTCTAGTTTAATTTCTTACATGTTTATTTTCTAATGTTGATTTTTTTGTGCAATTTTTTATTATTTTTATTATTATATCTCATTTGACTGTAATGGTATGAAAACAAACCAACTGCATGTTTCTTACATGCAGTTGGTCTACTGGCTACCCCACTTGTGGGATATGTGATGGTATAGTAGTAGTAGTAGTATAAAATAAAAGTAAATTATTGATTTTTGAATTTTGAGTGATTACTTACTTACTGATATCCAGTAATTTTAAGCATCTTGGCATTCCAAATTACTGATTGATATTCCCAATGTTTTGCGTCTTTAATTATATCACATCAATATTTTTTTTAGAATTTTATTTAGTGACATTGTTTTACTTGACTTGATTATTCCAGGTGGATCCGGTAGACAAAGTTTATCTCGTCTCGCATCGTTCATCTGCGATTACAGTTCGTATCAAGTGTCTGTCACAAACAATTACGGACTGAAGGAGTTCCGTGAGGATTTGAAGGTTCTATACACGGCTACGGGAGTCAGTAATAGGACTACCACATTCATTTTCAGCGACACACAAGTGACAGAAGAGAGTTTCTTGGAGGTTATCAATAATCTTCTGAGTTGTGGTGAAGTCGCTAATTTGTTCAAACCGGATGAATTTGAAGATGTAAGCATTTATTATTTATATTTACATACAATTGCAGTGGCAATATTTTTTTGGCTAATTATCAATTGAATATGTTGTGAGGAAAACGTTTGGAGCGACAAAGATCGCATTTTGAGCAATTGCATTTTTATGTTTGATTCATATCATAAAATAAATATAGGTATAGTATGAAAATCGTTTTATTTAGTAATCGCTATTGACTTAAACTTATTTGGTTGTTTGTTCATTTTTTGTTCACTTAGTGTATGAATCATTTAATCACATAATATGGTTGTCTATAGGTGGTTTCTTTTTCTTAATAGTAGAGATATTGCATGTTGTGTACAAGTTTAATTAAAATTCAAAACCAAAAGGTAGAGACCAGGCTATCAGCCACCACAAAATAAAAAATCGTGAGACTTGAGGTTGAATCATTCTGTTACAATCTAATTTGAATGTAAAAATGTTTCTTTCAGATCAAAAGTTCATTGGAAAGGCCGATGAAGAATGCCAATGTGATTCAGACAAATGAAAATGTCTACAACTTCCTTGTGACAAGAGTAAGAGATAATTTACATGTAGTTCTCTGTATGAGTCCTATTGGAGATGATTTTAGGTATAAACTGTTTGCCTAGTTTTATTGCAAATCCTTCCACTTTGAATAATGTCAAATCCAATTTTATTGTAATTTTTCCCAGTTTTGATAAACGCACATCAAATTTTGTAGTAAATCCTCCCATTTCGAATAACAGCTTAAATGTAACTCCTCCCATTTTGGGTAAAGCCACTACCTAATCCATTGTAATTCCTCCCACTGTTTCTTTCGTTTCTCTTCATTGAAATTCTGCCCAGTTTAATAAAACCACACCCAGTTTTATGTAATTCAGCAACTCCCACTAATGCCCAGTTTTAATTACAACTCCTCCGACAATTAATAAAACCAGTTCACTTGTGATGCCCCCCATTTTTAATAGAACACTCCCTTTATAATGTTATTTTTATTAAAGCCACACCCAATGTTATTGTAACTCCTCCCATTTTTTTATAAAACCCTTCCTTTTTAAGGATACTTTTATAAAAGCCACAACCAGTTTTATTGTAACTCCCACTTTCAATAAAACCATCCCAGTTCCATAGTGTAAGTAAAACTACACCAAATTTTACATAACTCCTCCCACTTTTAATAAAACCAGTTCACGCGTCACCCCTCCCACTTTTGATAAAACACTCCCTTTTCAATGTTACTTTTATTAAAACCACACCCAGTTTTATTGTAACTCCTCCCACTTTTAATAAACCACTCCCTTTTCAAGATTTTTTTTTACAGCCACTCAGTTTTATTCTAACTCCTCCCACTTTCAATAAAACCCTCCCAGTTCCTTAGTATAAGTAAAACCACACCAAATTTTACATGACTCCTCCCACTTTTAATAAAACCAGTTCGCTTGTCACCCCTCCCACTTTTAATAAACCACTCCCTTATTAAGGGTTTTTATTAAAGCCACACCCAGTTTTATTGTAACTCCTCCTACTTTTAATAAACCGCTCCCTTTTCAAGAATATTTTTTTACAGCCACACCCAGTTTTATTGTAACTCCTCCCTTTTCAATATACCACTCCCTTTTGAAGGATATTTTTATTACAGCCACATCCAATTGAATTGTAACTACTCCCATTTTTAATTAACCACTCCCTTTTTAAGGATACTTTTTATTAGCCACACTGGTTTATTGTAACTCCTCCCACTTTAAATAAACCACTCCCTTTTAAAGGATATTTTTATTACAGCCACACCCAGTTTTATTGTAACTCCTCCCACTTTCAATAAAACCCTCCCAGTTCCTTAGTGTAAGTAAAACCACACCAAATTTTACATGACTCCTCCCACTTTTAATAAAACCAGTTCGCTTGTCACCCCTCCCACTTTTGATAAAACTCTCCCTTTTTAATGTAACTTTTATTATAGCCACACAAATTTTGTTGTAACTCCTCCCACTTTAATAAAACCCTCCCTTTTTTAATGTTACTTTTTTTAAGCCACATACAAATTTGGTTTTAACCCTCCCATTTTTAATAAAACACTTAATATTCCTTTTAATTAAGTCGGTTTGCAGTTTTATTGTAACTTGTCTTACTTTCAATAAAGTTTCTCTCATTTACTTTTTTCAGAAACTCCTCCCATTTTACATCAAATGCTGCCGTAGCATATTAACATTTGTTTAAACATTGCAGAAATCGGCTGAGACAGTATCCTGCTTTGATCAGTTGCTCCACGATTGACTGGTTCTTGGAGTGGCCGAGAGATGCCTTGCTGGAAGTGGCTTCCAAGCTTATCATGGATTTGAATCTTTGCATTGCCCCCACTGAAGAAGATGTAAAAACTGACAATTTATTTTATTGTTCCATTATGTTTCATTATCTGTTTTATTACTTACAATTTCAATTCCTTTTTTTCCAGACCTTGCCCTTTGACTCCTTCCAAAACGAACAGACCAAAAAGTCGGTAGCATCTGTCATGTCTCTAATCCATTCTTCTGTGAACCAATATTGCAGTAAGATGTATTCAGAAGTGAAGAGAACCAATTATGTCACTCCGACCAATTATTTGGAGTTGGTCTACGGTTACAAATCGTAAGTATGTTGAAATCTTGAATGTAGTTTTTGTATTTAACTGGATATTTCACACGGCAATATTGATGAAAAATTACTCAAAGACACCTCATCGTACTTACGGATTTCCTACTTGGGAACCAAAGCTCCACTGTCAGGCTTTTGACCACTATTTGATATATTATTGATAAAATATTTGTCCGTACTTATTTAAACTCGCTTTGTCCAGATCTACTATTCATTTAAATCATTGCACACTTTTCTAGTCCATTTTATTGTCATCTTTGTTTCACATTGAGCTCAGTATGATTGTTTGATTATAGAATGCTTGAGAGTAAAAGAGATGAAGTTTCTTCGAATGCAAACAAGCTACGTAATGGACTGCAAAAATTGGATGAAACTCAAAGTTCTGTTGCAGAAATGTCAGCTGAACTGGAGGTTGCCAAGGTATTAAATCTCTAATAAATTGGAGAATATGAATAATTATTTAGTATTGAAAAAGCAAAAACAAATACATGAATTGATTCCTAGAAACAAGTAGCAGAATTCACCCAACAACTCCTCGAGTACATGGGAGAGATAAATCTTCAGCAACAGAATGCAGATGAACAACAGAAAGGTGTGACTCTGAAGAGCCAGAAGATTGCTGAAGAAGAGGTGGTCTGCAAGAAATTGGCTGATGCTGCCATGAAAGATCTCGCGACAGCTATGCCTCCACTGCAAGAAGCTATGGCTGTGAGTAGTTAGTTTTCTTTACATAAACTAATCTTGATTCATTATTTCACATATATTTTTTTCTTTTACACAAATATTCTCCATTGGACAGAGAGTTCTCCAAATTGTGGGGGTATTTGTACAAAGAGCCTGTCTCTCTCCTTGTTACTCAACGCTTCATCATAGGAGCGCAGGGCCTAAACCAGTCTCATCCATTCGAAGCCATTCTGCACCAATTGAGTCACCTCTGATGTCTTTGCCATAGGAACGGTATTCTGTGAAAGTTGGACATCATTATAATGCTTTGAGTTGTCATAGGAATGGTAACCCTTGTGGACGAAACAACAGCACTCTTTTTGGCAAACTATGACTGTGGACAGGATCATCGTGTCTTCAGTGTTCCAGAGACTACAGCCAGTGCGCTTACGCTCAGTATAAAGAGTACGCATGAAATATCTGATTCCAAAACATGTTTTATTTTTCAGGCTCTCGATGCATTGAACAAAAAGGATATCACAGAAATTAAGTCATATGCTCAGCCTCCCAAAGCCATCAAAGTGGTGCTGGAAGCAGTTATGGTCGTTTTGCAGGTAGGTAATAATTAAAATATTATTTCCTTTTGGTAATAATTAAAATATTATTTCCTTTTGGTAATAATTAAAATATTATTTCCTTCAGATTGGGGCTCATCCCTAAATCTTTTTGCTGCCCTACTTTTTCCAAGCTTTTTCAAATCATCACTTTCCACAATATTCATAATGCTTTGATGTCATTATCTTAAGAACACGAAAGAAACATGCTCCTTTTGACTAGCTGTTATTGGACATTTTCTAATCTTGTATCACAGAGACTACCGGAATACTCAGAAAGATTTCCAATGAGTTAAATGTTCTGTTGAATGATCTTTTAGAAACCCATTGGCTGGGCAGATATAAAGAAAGTTATTGGTGAGCAATATTTCCTGGACGACTTACGAGCCTTCGACAAGGATCACATTCCGGAGAAAGTGCTGAAGAAGATGAGAGACTATACAAGGCAGTCGGGCTTTGATCCTGAGGATGTGGGAAAAGTCTCTATAGCTGCTAAGTCACTTTGTCTTTGGGTGCGAGCTATTGAGAAATATGCCATCGCCTTCAAGTGAGTCCAAAACTATTTTTTTAACAATCTAAATTTGAAGTATAAAATGAGTATAAGAATATATAGATCATTTTCTGTATGTGGTGCTCGTTGCTGGAATAATCTTCCTTCTTTCCCAATCGTTCAATGTTTTCAAATCTTCAGTGCAGGAAAAATCTTTGTCTTCTAGCTCAGTATCTGTTCCTTGACCCCCAACCCAATCCATAATCCCTTCTACGTGTTAGGTTTGTGTGTTTTAAAATAAAAGGTAGAAACTAGGTTCCTCCATTTGGAGTGTCTAATCTATATATAAGTGAAATAATTAGGTTTAAAAATAAACAAGCATAAAATAAAGGCCCAGGACAGAAAAGCCTGGAGAGATATGAAGAAAACGTATGTTCATCAATGGAAAGAGTTTGGCTCTGTTTATTAACATTTGTTTAAACTAAATATTCATCAGGCTATGTCCCCATGGGTCTAGAGAAATTTGGACAAACAACAAACCACCTTACATAAATTCATTTCAGGGTTGTCAAACCGAAACAGGATCGTCTCAATGCCGCTCTGGCTTCCCTGCAAGAAATGCAAAGGATGCTGGCAGAGGCTGAGCAGAAGCTTAGAGAGCTGAGCGAGCAATTGGCCTATCTGCAGAGTGAATACCAGAAGAAGTTAGAAGAGAAGGATGAATTGAATAGGAAGGCCATTGCTCTGCAGCAGAAATTGGATAGAGCCGATGCTTTGGTTGAGGGCTTGGGAGGTGAGAGTTTCAGCTTTAAAAAATATGTATTTTCCTACATCAGAAAATACCTATCACAAAAATTTTCCCAACAAAAATTGGTCTTCCATTCTTCTGTAAGTTTTTTGGTGTCCCGTAGAAAACAGGTGTCAGTAAAACATTACAAATAAGACATTTAACATTTTCAATGCAGTGATGGAGCATGCCTCCCATCCTGAATATCATAATTTTTTGTAAGACTAGAGGACAATTTGCACATTTATTGCATGCAGTGAATGTCTGCTCCATTTTTAGGCTAAAGGTATAGACAGAATAAATATGCTTTATCAATTTTTTTCTGTTGATAAGTTTTTCTATATTGTATTATTTATTTATTTCTCAGGTGAAAAGGATCGTTGGATTGCCACTGTGAAGTCTTTGGACACCAAGTTCACATACCTACCTGGGGATTGTCTTATTGCCACGGCCTTCATATCATATTTAGGACCCTTTGATGCCAGATATAGGGAGGCTCTCATTGACTTGTGGATATCTGAGGTGAGAACAAAATTTTATACCAACTTTATAATTTGGTATTAAGAAGTGTGGTCATTTAAGCTGTCAGGATGCAAACATCTGACATATGAAAATAAGTTAAATGTCAAAAAAGATTCAAATTCCCCGCCATAAGCAAAAACCACAAATAATAATTAGCTTCAATGTTGTCAATACTGTGGGCAAGTAAGGAACACCAACCTAAAAAATGCTAAATTGAACGGTAAAATATGTGCCCCTTTCTCTTTCCGTTTTGCAATGGCGTGCGAATAGGACACGTCGATTTACGCTCCTCAAGTTTCATTAGTATATAAATACCAAAAATTGTATAAAGTGCCGGGAAAAGACACGATGAGTGTCTGATCAAGTGCCGAAAGCAGGGTAGGTGCCCGGGAGCCGATAGAACAGTGTCCATAGTGCCAGCAACAAAGACACGAGGCCTTCAGGGCGTTGTCGGACTAACGGCGCAGTGTTTGATTACTCCATTGTGAACAACGGACGTTTGGGTAAATTATCACTATTCTCCATTAAACCCCAGTCCTCCTGATTCAGAGGCTAAGGAAGGGCTTCGAGGCGACCGCCTCCTCGGTTCCGCCACGACCTAACTTGGGATCAACAAGAACGTGCATAGAGCGCCTAGCCATTTAGGAGAACCCTTTACCCGGCCTTCGCCTGGAGCCCCGGAACTTCATCATTATGTAACCTAACTTCTCCCACTTTTATTTGTAGACATATACAGTGGTGCTTTCTCTCAACGCCTAGTTTAACCTATTCATCTTTGTTACAGTAGAACATTTTAGATAGTACTTGTATCTGTTTGAGTTTTATGTAAACAATAACCATTTTTCAATAGATTGGATTATAACTGAAAATATTCTGTTCTTTATTTGTCCTCTCCCGAACTATTCACAGTGCCCACATCACACAACACCACGGGGATTTCGAATGATCACGGCCCTGGGAAAGAGCTAGCCGGCCCAGGCAAAAGAGTCGTCATAACCACACCCTGAGTGATCATTGGAGTTTTAAGTTTGTTACCTTGACACTTGCGCCCAAGTGTGTTGCGTGTTTGTGTTGTGCAGTGTGGATTGTTGAAGAGGTTTTATTATTGATGTAAATCTGTTTGTTTCAAAGGTTGTTTACGTGCAAACAAAGTAACCGTCAAATTATAAGGCCAACATCACACGATAGTTAGTAAAGCCGACATCACACGGTTTTCGCAACTTGTGCGGAAATTTTTGAAATTTCTTTTTGAATCAATCCTTTTAAATTCTTTTCACAAATTGTTTCTTAAATTGAAAAAGAAATGAAAATTTAAATTCGCCCAGTGGAAAAACTTCATTTGCGCAAAAAAAAAAAAAATATAAAATTTTTAAATATTCTGTTCTAACTTTTAAAACTTTTGGAGATACTGCATCACCTTTAGAAAATTGTGAGAATTCAGAAACACAAAATCAAAGTTTTCTCATTTCGAATTTTTTTCGAAATTGTCACTTCGTCTTCCAAAGTTTTTCGGAAAATTTCCGCTGTTGCGTTTTCCTTTTCCGAAAGCTTTTCTTTCATCAGCAATTGACAAGAATTATTTCTGAAAATTCTTGCAGTCGAGTGTTTCGAATTTTTTCGAAATTTGTCACTTCGTTTTTCAAGTTTTTCGGAAAATTTCCGCTGTTGCGTTTTCCTTTTCCGAAAGCTTTTCTTTCATCAGCAATTGACAAGAATTATTTCTGAAAATTCTTGCAGTCGAGTGTTTCGAATTTTTTCGAAATTTGTCACTTCGTTTTTCAAAGTTTTTCGGGAAATTTCCGCTGTTGCGTTTTCCTTTTCCGAAAGCTTTTCTTCCATCAGCAATCGACAAGAATTATTTCTGAAAATTCTTGCCGTCGAGCATTTCGAATTTTTTCGAAATTTGTCACTTCGTTTTTCAAAGTTTTTCGGAAAATTTCCGCTGTTGCGTTTTCCTTTTCCGAAAGCTTCCCTTTCATCAAAAATATTTTTCCCTTTTCACAATTCCGCAATATGGAAGGAGTACCGATACAGGATATTAATGCCTCCAAAGCTACGACTCTCAGCCGAGAGTTGGCGCTTCGGGGGATCGCACCGAAACGCGCCCTGCAAACCCTGCGTAAACAGGCCGCGGCCTTCAATGAGGAGTTGCTCATGCGCCTTACCACTTTGCCTACCCTGTCAGGAAGTACTAACACCGCACGAGAAGATATTCAGATTAGAAGAAAATTGTATTCGGCACAACAAGGTCTCTCATCAGTAACAGAGTTTGTAAACAGCGTCAAAAGTACAAACAATTCCTTATCGGTCCCTTTGGAAACGGCAGACGTCATCGAGATTATAAAATTAGGCTTACGCGCGGAATTGAGGGAGGAACTTGAAAAACATGATATTACGGACTTGGAATCATTTCAAAGACTAGATGATGTGGAAAACTTTTTAAGTACATCCGTCAGTCCACTACGACGAGCATCGTCTCGCGTTATGCAACCAATTTCTGCCACCGCCATACCGGTAACTTCGTGTGAAGTTAGCAATCGAAAGTCTCTAACTCCGACTTACAGACAGCCCACCATTATCATCTCCCCATCGTCGGTCAAACAACCTTCCATAAGGTACATCGTCAAGGAACCTCGTATCCAAGGATTACAATCATGGAAATTGAAATATAAGAGCAGTGATGATATCAGGAATTTCGTCACTAGGGTGGAGGAATTATCAGAGGCCCGTGGTGTGTCACAAAACGATTTAATCCGCTGTTTCATCGACCTTTTGGATGATACTTGTTATGACTGGTACCGGAAGGAAAAAACAAAGTTTACATCTTGGAATCTTTTAAAGGAAGCTTTGATAGCCGAATTCGCCGACCCGTTGGCGCAATTAAGCCAAAAGAGACAACTGCTATGTATTGCTCAAGGGAAAAATGAATTACCAACCGCATACGTGCGCAGGGGAAGAGACCTTAATACCCAATTGGACACCCCACTTACCGAGTCCGAATTGATTTCCTGTATTTGTCATGGTTTTAACCACAGAGCAACGGAGACCATATCGTGTGCATCGTCCACCACCATTAACGAACTGCTGGATAAAGCCAGATACATGGAACGACGCCTCCAGGTGGAGCAGAGATCATTCATACATCCGACCCCTAATATAACGAGCACTAGGATAAGTGAAGTTTCTAGAGTGGTACAGAACTCGCCGAAACCACGAACCACCGCTGTTAACTTAACATGTTTTGAATGTCACCAACCAGGACATATCGCCAGGAATTGTAAAAACAAGACTGTACGCACACTCCGGCGAAGCCCGCGGTTTCAGAAGTCAAAGGAAGAGCACTCTCGTACCTTACCGGACACCTCAAAACCCCCGCCAACGAGCCTCTTTTCAAAAAACTAGCTATTAGTCATTCTACATCAATGGACGCACCCCCTGAGGAACAAAGGAAAAGGGAGTGGAAAGAATGGCTGCGACACGTCCATTGTTTTTTGTCAACTGTGTCCTTCGCTGAAGCTTCTTGTCGCCAGGCCGAGGATGGTCGCCCTTATGCTACACTTCAAATTTGTTCTCAAAAATTTGTTGCACTTCTGGACACCGGAGCAGCAGTTTCAATCATGGGAGGGAAATGGTATAAAACTTTTGTTGATTCTGGATTTACCCTCACAAACTCCAGTTGTTTAGTGACAACTTTGGATAACAATTGTCATCCTCCTTTAGGACAACTTCGACTACCTGTTGCTTACAATAATATGACTAGATACATAGACTTCCTCGTGGTTCCTTCGTTCAAACCAGGTCTAGTACTAGGAGTAGATTTCTGGAAAACTTTTCGCGTGGCTCCAGACATTATTGGCATAGCATCTGCTTCCACAGTGCCAGAGAATCAACCCATAACCGACTCCAGTACACATCTGCTTGACGATTCCCAGACTTTTATACTGGAAGAAACAAAATCTCTTTTTCATTCAATTTCCTACGAACAATGTGGATTAGGACTCACACATTTAGTTCAGCATCACATCGACACCGAAGGTCCTCCGATCAAGCAACGCTATTACCCTCTTTCTCCGGCTCGCCAAAAACAATTTGAGGAAGAATTGAACCGTATGTTGAGGATGGGAGTAGTGAGTCCCGTGCAGTCTGGATGGAGTAACCCTGTAGTATTAGTGCAGAAAAAAGATGGTACAGTCCGTCTGTGTTTGGACTCCAGAAAGCTTAACAAAGTCACCAAACCGGATGCCTACCCTTTACCCTTTGTACACAGGATCCTGGATCGTCTGCGGAACGCTAAATTTCTTTCTTCTGTAGATCTTTCAAAGGCATTTTGGCAAATCTCGTTAACGTCAGATAGCGTTGAGAAGACAGCTTTCGTCTGCCCAGGAAAAGGAATGTTTGCCTTTAATCGTCTTCCTTTTGGGATACGTAATGCCCCTGGAGAACTCCAACGTCTGGTAGACAAGATCTTTGGACCAGAACTGGAAGAACATGTCTTTTGTTACTTGGACGACCTCATTATCATCTCTGAAGACTTCGACCAACATATTCAACTGCTCAGAACTGTCTACAATCGTCTAAAAGCTGCAGGCCTTACCGTCAATTTGGGTAAATGCGAATTTCTCAAACCAGAATTGAAATATCTTGGATTCATAGTCAACAAAGAAGGATTGCAAACAGACCCTTCTAAACTAAGTGCCATCCGGAACTTTCCAAGACCAAAGAACGTCAAACAAGTCAAGTCATTCATTGGACTCTGTGGATATTACCGTCGCTTTATTGATTCATTTTCTACCATTTCGTCACCCCTTACCAAACTGACAGGAGGCAAGAAAGGAAAGTCGAACTTCTTATGGTCTGCCGAGGCAGATAGAGCCTTTGAAACTTTGAAAGAAGCTATGCTTAATGCCCCCGTATTGAGATGTCCTGATTTCCAGAAAGAATTTACCATACACTGCGATGCAAGTAACGTAGCCATAGGTGGAGTACTCACACAGGTATTTGAAGATGGAGAACACCCAATAGCTTTTTATTCACGAACACTGACCAAGCATGAGAGGAATTACAGTGTAACCGAAAGGGAACTTTTAGCTGTCCTGGATTCTGTCCATAACTATCGAGCCTACGTGGAGGGAGCCCATTTCACCATAATTACAGACCATAGCAGTCTCCAATGGATGCACTCTCTTGAAAACCCTTCGGGAAGACTCGCCCGTTGGGCAACCAGACTTTCTCAGTATGATTTTAATGTAGTTCATCGTAAAGGTTCTCAACATGTTGTCCCAGATGCTTTGTCTAGAATTGAAGTAAATGTTATTTCCACCCTTGCCTCTGTACCCGACACGCAGGATAAATGGTACAAGCGAATTTTTTCAGGATGGATTAAAAACCCGCAACGTTTCCCCAATTACCTTATTCAGAATGATTGTTTGCTGCGTCACGACAAAGACCAAGATAATCAAAGTCCTCATTGTACGTGGAAGTTGGTAATCCCACAGGAAAATCGTCAGCAAATTATAAGTAACTATCATTCGGGTTCCAACTCTTGTCATCCAGGAACATTCAAAACGTATAAATTTCTTTCAGCCCGATATTACTGGCCCGGATTGTACAAGGATGTGAAGCATTTTGTTTCTGGTTGTACTATATGTAAAGCGTACAAACTTTCTACAGCTCCTTCTCTTGGACACATGACCAAGCCCAAGAATGTCTCTAAACCTCTACAATCATTAAGCATCGATCTTATAGGTCCTTATCCGAAAAGCTATAAAGGATTTATTTATATCCTCAGCGTGGTTGATGTATTCACTAAATTCTGTTGGACTTTTCCTCTACAACGAGCTACGTCATCAAGCATCATAAAGTTATTGGAAACTAATATTTTTATCCCACTAGGAATTCCTCGAACTGTCATAATGGACAATGGCAAACAGTTCATATCTAAGGAATTTAGAGCTTTCTTGGCAAAGCACAATGTCACCGACTGTTTTTACAATACTGTTTACACCCCCATGAATAACGTAGTAGAACGTTATAACCAAACCATCAACACCTCCATCGCAATTCTCGTTCAGAACGATCACAGAGCGTGGTGTAAATTTTTGCCTCAGGTACAAGCTAGTATAAACAACACTGTGAACGTTTCTACAGGATACACCCCATTCTTTCTGCTGCATGGATTCGAACAAACTGTAGTAGGAACAGAATACCTCTCTCAGCCGGATGTTAACTCCCAGGTAAATACCCACCAGCTACATGTGGAACGTCTACAGGAATTGTCTTCTGTGTATGAAGCTGTATCAGGAGCCCTTCTGAAAGCATTTCAGAAGAATGCAGAAAAATTCAATGCTACCCGTAAAAATGTAGAATATAACACAGGGGATATTGTGTGGCGGAAAAATCACATACTATCTGATGCAGGAAATTATTTCTCCGCAAAATTGGCCCCAAGATTCATCCAAAGCAAGATAGTCAATAAAATTTCAGGAACAGTTTACGTACTCGCCAATATGAATGGAAAACCAGCGGGTAAATGGCATATCAAGGATTTAGTTAAATCAAACTAATCATCCCTCATAAATTTTCTCGATTACTTAGATTTTTTCAATCCCTGACGTGCGGGTTGTAACAGTTGTCTTAAGTGACTGTTACAGCATCGTATTTGTCATTTTATGAACATTTCCAAAATGAAATTGATCCCTTCACGAAGAAATGTTACATGAGGAGACTACAGGTGTTTGATCAAATTTAAATGTGTCTGTTATTTATATTTATTTTAAATTGAAACTTAGAGTCTAGCCAGACGAAAAGCAAATGGCTGACTAGGAGAAGTAGAAGATACAAACAAGTTACTTGTTTGGAGAAAAATTGAATTTTGTGAATTTTCACACGGTCGGGGTGGAGGCGATAGCCTTATGCTGTCTACCTGAGAGCCCATATTTTTTTTTGTTTTTTTTACAAGAATGTTGCATTCTCTTAACATTGGGTTTCTTGCATACCCGGAGACAAAAAGCAAGTGGCGCTCAAATAGGTTTTTCCCAGAGTTGTCTGTTTAATTGTTAAATATTTAAATGTCTTTGTAATTGTGTAAACAAAACTTTAATACTGTAATTTTTAAACTGTCAGGGTGGAGGCGATAGCCTTATGCTGTCTACCTGAGAGCCAAAAAAAAATTTTTTTTGTCTTTTTGGTGCCATGGCAAAACGGAAAGAGGCGCAAAAAAAAAAACTTTTCTCCATAATTGTCTGTCAATTATGAAATATTTAAATGTCTTTGTAATTGTGTAAGAATTTAGTGTTGAATTATTGAAAGTACTCTGTACTAATGATTAACACGGTGATTGACAAACAACCACAGAAATTGTATATGTATTTGTATTTGTAATTGTGTAAGAATTTAGTGTTGAATTATTGAAAGTACTCCTGTACCAAAAATCAACACGGTGGATGGTCAACAACCACAATAATTGAATTTGTCATTGTTAAAATTTGTGTAAATTTAGTGTTGAATCATTAAAAGTACTCCGTACTATTGATCAACACGGTAGTTGCTGAACAACTACAGAAAATTGTTGAATTGTAATTGTGTAAATTTAGTGTTGAATCAATAAAAGTACCTTGTACTATTGATCACCACGGATGGTTGGTAAACAACCATAAGATGTTGGAAAATTCATTGTTTTGCTTATGTAATTTCGTGCTGTGCTTTGGTACGTGGTACCATGAGAAGCCAACACCATTGTTACTGTGTTCAGAATTTTCTTTCTCTTCTGGGAGGGGGAAAGGATTGTCAAAATGGTGACAATAAAAGAAAAGAAATATTTAAAAAAAATGTATAATTTTAAGAAAAATTGAAAATGTATAATTTTAAGAAAAATTGAAAATGTATAATTTTAAGAAAATTTCAAAAATATTGTATAATTGTAAAGAAATAGAAATTGAAAAACTTAGTAATATTGAAAGAAAATTTAGTTGAGAGAAATCACCCATACAAACCAATAAACCAATAATAATAAAACAGCCGCAAGAAAATAAAAAGAAGATAATTTGAAGAACACAACGAAAATTTTTTGAAATAAAATAAAAATAATAACCAACAAGTGGAAAAGTCCTAGATGCTTGCCACATTACTAGGCAGTGAATGGTCAATTTAATAAGGCATAGAGTGATAACAGAAAAATACATCAAATTTTGTAACATTTCATGTGATACTTTTTAACAGCTGAAAAATTTGCTCATTGTAACTATTATAATGTATGATCCATTGTTGAACTCTGTAATACTGTATTGATAAGAATTTTATGTCCATAGATTTCCTGTAACCAAATGAGAGAAACCACCCACGCTTAAACTCATTAGGGGTTGAGTTCATTTCTTTTGTCTTTTCCGAGAAGGGGGAATGTGTCAGGATGCAAACATCTGACATATGAAAATAAGTTAAATGTCAAAAAAGATTCAAATTCCCCGCCATAAGCAAAAACCACAAATAATAATTAGCTTCAATGTTGTCAATACTGTGGGCAAGTAAGGAACACCAACCTAAAAAATGCTAAATTGAACGGTAAAATATGTGCCCCTTTCTCTTTCCGTTTTGCAATGGCGTGCGAATAGGACACGTCGATTTACGCTCCTCAAGTTTCATTAGTATATAAATACCAAAAATTGTATAAAGTGCCGGGAAAAGACACGATGAGTGTCTGATCAAGTGCCGAAAGCAGGGTAGGTGCCCGGGAGCCGATAGAACAGTGTCCATAGTGCCAGCAACAAAGACACGAGGCCTTCAGGGCGTTGTCGGACTAACGGCGCAGTGTTTGATTACTCCATTGTGAACAACGGACGTTTGGGTAAATTATCACTATTCTCCATTAAACCCCAGTCCTCCTGATTCAGAGGCTAAGGAAGGGCTTCGAGGCGACCGCCTCCTCGGTTCCGCCACGACCTAACTTGGGATCAACAAGAACGTGCATAGAGCGCCTAGCCATTTAGGAGAACCCTTTACCCGGCCTTCGCCTGGAGCCCCGGAACTTCATCATTATGTAACCTAACTTCTCCCACTTTTATTTGTAGACATATACAGTGGTGCTTTCTCTCAACGCCTAGTTTAACCTATTCATCTTTGTTACAGTAGAACATTTTAGATAGTACTTGTATCTGTTTGAGTTTTATGTAAACAATAACCATTTTTCAATAGATTGGATTATAACTGAAAATATTCTGTTCTTTATTTGTCCTCTCCCGAACTATTCACAGTGCCCACATCACACAACACCACGGGGATTTCGAATGATCACGGCCCTGGGAAAGAGCTAGCCGGCCCAGGCAAAAGAGTCGTCATAACCACACCCTGAGTGATCATTGGAGTTTTAAGTTTGTACCGTGACAAAGCAAAGGGTTTTTGTAATTTTATTACTCGGTATTAATTTTGTGCGATCACTTACATTTGGTATTCTGAAACGTAGTAGGTTTATTACTCAGTATTCTCAAGTTTCTGAGAATGCCCAATAATAATTGGCCAAAAAGAGCACTGTTCTTCCGTCTGCAAGGGTTCCCTTGGCCTTGGTGTCCCTCTTTCACAATACACCGTTCCTATGACAACAACATCAAAGCGCAGGGAATGTTGTAGGAAGAGGTGACGCAATTGGCATAGAGGCACTCTGAATGGAGGAGTGTGGTTTCTGCCCTGTGCTCCCGAGAGGAGCATTGAGGGTGATGATGATGATGATGATGATGATTCGTAAGTTTACAATTTTTTATTCAAAATTAAGTTATTGACAGTCGCTTTTATTATTTGGTATTCAAAATTAGAGGAAGTTTAGCATTCAGTTTTCAAAATATTTTCTTTTTCATTACTCGATATTGTGATTTCTTAATTTTATGATTCGGTATTTATGGTTTTATTGCTCGGTATTCACTAAGTTAATCTTTCAGGTAACTGAGAAGCAAATCCCCCACAATGAAGACATAAACATCAAGTCTTTCCTTCTGGATGATGCTGTCTTAAGAGAGTGGAATCTTTGGGGACTACCAGGTAGCTAAATGGTTCTTGCACATCTCTCAAATCCCTGACTATCATAATTCCATTACAAGTTTTTTCACTGTGTATTTCAACTATGATAAGCATTTTTTATCTCCTTTTATGAAGATGAATAAATACACAATTAAAACAAAATTCAGAATAAATCCAAATTCATCCTAAACCCCATCACAGTAAGTAAAGTAATGCTTGTGTTGTGGTAGTAGAGTATGTCGGCAGTGAGGAGATTTGAATCTGGGATCTTTCAATTTAATGTTTGGGACTACCATCAAGCTACAGGTATTTTTAATTTCAGGTGACACATTCAGTGCCGAGAATGCCATAATTGTTACCAATGCCACGAGATGGCCACTTGCCGTAGATCCACAAGGGCAAGCTCTCATATGGATCTCCAACATGGAAAAGAAAAATGGCATCAAGGTAACTTTATTATATTTTCTTGAAATCGAGGCAACCAGCTATGTTTTCAGTTAGGATACCAACTTTCACCATGGATGAAGAATTAAAGAATTATGATTAGAAGAAGCCTATGAAGAATTCAGTGATCCATCCAGAGATTGAATCTAAATCTTGTGAATATAAGCCTCATTATTTTTTATACTCAACCAATGTTAAAAAGTTTCTTTTGTAAAGATGAACTTAGCATTTATAAATTTACAAAAAAAAAAGTAATCAGGATATCATTGGTGGATCCACAAAACCTCCTGTGTGTCAATTTGTTTACAAAAATGTGATATTGATACCAAATTATTAGTTTGTTGAGTGCTATCTACTGATGAAATAACTCATACGTTGAGATATCCATAGAAAAAGTTATTGAAAAGAATTAAATCTCTTTTGTGCTGCTTTTTCTTGGATAATTCGTGAAAACTCACATGACCTGAAAAAAAATATTCAACATACTATAGAATTTCTAAGACACCTTCCCCGTAACTAATTAGACACATAGAAAATGTCATCCAGCAAAACAGTTTTTTTTTATATCCTCTAAAATCTTGATAAACGCTGATTAGAGGTTGCATGAATCTACCAACAGTATGCTTATTTTATAAAGGCAGAATAGATCTGTGGCAGGATAAAAACCTTGTATCTCATGATTGAATGTTCAAGACGGGACCATCATAGTTCTGATCGCCTTAATTTTTGTAATATTTTAAAATGATTTTTGCAGGTCGTAGAAGCGTGCCAACCGGAATATCTCAACATTCTCGGTCAGTGTTTGATTCATGGACTCCCGGTATTAATCCAGAACATTACGGAGACCATTGACCCTTCCATTGAGCCCATCCTGAACAGAGCTCTCATCCACATTGGCACCAGGGTCATGATCAAGTTTAATCAGATGGTCATTGACTACAACTCCAATTTTAGACTATTCTTGGCCACAAAACTTGGTATGTATACAAATATTTTTATTTGTACTATAGATTTATATCTTTTTATATATAAACATAAAACTTTCCTGAAAGGGACATCTCTCCCAAACCTATTCTCCACCAAAGGTTATAGTATGACACAACAAAGACGAGTTAGCCATATGCGCCACCGTCACAATGGGCAAAACCAACCCTATGACTCTCCCACGTCAGACGGTGGTAAACTTAGCTGACGCAGAAGCTCCCAACGAGATACCCACCCATCCACAAACACCTAAAATGTCTTTAGGCTCCTTGGGCATTGCAGAACGTCCCCAAACCATGCTGAGAACAAAACAAAATGGTTTATTAAATTTGTGTCTAAAATTAAAAATTCCAGGTAACCCTGTGTATTCTCCGGAAGTTCTCACAAAGACGGCGATGGTAAACTTTGCAGTGACAGAACAAGGTTTACAAGCTCAACTCTTGGGCATTGTGGTCAGGAAGGAGGTGCCTGAGCTGGAAGAGATGAGAGACAATTTAGTCGTCAGCATCGCAAAGAATAAAAAGTTCTTGGTGAGTTTTACAGAAGAGATACCTATACTTACCTACTTACTTCTGATGGCCGAACAGCCCTTGCAGGACCTTTGCCTCTGAAACATTAGATCTCCAAGCCTTTCTATCTTGAGCATATGAGTCGTATTAATTAATTAACTATTCCCACATGATATGGTCTATTGTTTATATAATTATTGGAAATATTTGAGTTTGATTCATTCATGTCTTACAGTTTTTCAATTTAAGATGTGTGCTTCAATTCTTTGTATTGTGTAATTATCGGTGTAGAAAGAGTGGCATGCCTTTTTTTCATTATTTGCTTATTGTTAACTAAGTCAAGAATTGTATTTTAATTATTCCCCTTTGAGATGGATAGAAGGATGAATCAAGTGGTGAAGGTTGGAACTAGGGTAAGAAAAAAGACTAAAATACTTCACATAGAAGATTTTATTGCTTGTGCTATCATTCCAGATTGATTTGGAGAACAATCTACTTCGACTGATGAACGAATCCGAAGGTTCCCTGCTTGAGAACGACGAGTTATTCACAACGCTGCAGATATCAAAAGTAACCTCCGTGCAAGTGAAAGAGGCTTTGCAGAATGCCCAAGTCACAGAAGTGGAAATCAATGCCGCTAGACAGGTGGGTGAAAATACTTTTTGTATTTAAACTTTTTGTATTTCCCACATAAATTAATGTTTTAGTCCATTTGTAAATGTATATGTATGTTTATATGTCAAATTTGGACACCTGTATTGGGCAGTAAAAAGAAAAACTAGTTTAATCTCCTGGAATCCTCATCCATCGAGAGTGTTTCTGGAAGAATATATTTACATATCGTCGTTGCATATTCAAAAAGGGACATTCACATTGTGAATTCATAAATGTTTTGACATTTCCAGAATAAACTGCTCATAATGATATCATAACCATTTTAAAACGCCATTCTAAGTATCAAATATTAAAATTCAATACTAAAAGAATAATATCACATGCCAACAAAAAGTCCAAACAACAATTTTAATGCCTTAATGACCAGTTTTAAAAGAGTATGCCCAAATAAAAATGTGCGCACATGTCTCTTTTTGAATATGCAACGACGATATTTTAATTGTTAACAGAGATATTAGCTATAATGGGATGTTACTTTGAAAAATCTACATTATCTGATGTCAAATTTTATTATTTAGAAATTTTACTATAGGGAAAATATGTTAAAAAAGAAGATATTTGCTATTTTTAAATGTTTTATGTTTATTTCCTGGACAAATCCAACTTTAAAGATACTTAAATTTGAATAAATTATACTATGTATGACATTAATTTTTCTTTGTACACATTTAATTTTTATGTACAAATATGTTAACTAAACGTAGAAATACAACATTTCAATATAATATAGAGCAATCGAATAGTAATCACAAATATACCCCAAAATTTTTTTTTTGTAAATTTGTAGGGTTACATTCCTGTAGCAGAGCGGGCTGCTGTTCTCTTCTTTGTCCTGAACGATCTCTCGATGATAGATCCCATGTACCAGTTCTCTCTGGAGATCTACACTGATCTCTTTCTGATGTCCATCAACAGAAGTTCCAAAAGTACAGTCCTTGAAGACAGAATCAGTCATTTGAACGAGTACCATACATACGCTGTATTTACGTAAGCATACTATTTTCTGTTTTGTAGTCTAACGTTTTATCGCATGCAGTGTGTCCATTGACTACTGCACAATTTTTGGTAATTGCTGCAGTCAAGTATGTTTTTGCTTTCCTCGACTTTCACTGTCAGACATGAGAAGAAATGCTTGGTGTAATATCACCTAATTCTAAAGGAATTTAAATTGAGTATGAAATTCTTAAAAACAATGGATCAATTTATTTTGTAAAACACCATAATAATTTATTGAAATGAACACAAACTCTTTAAATTTTACTATACATAATAATAGGTACAGTAACCTGGCTTTGATTGGTTTGACAATGACTTTGTAAGTTGAAACCAGGTTACTGCACCTACTATTAAATATAGTAAAACTCAAACAGCTTCTGTTTATTTCCATAAATTAAATTTTGTATATCTAATTAACACTTAATTTTATAATTGATTCATTTTACAGAAATACTTGTCGAGCATTATTTGAAAAGCACAAACTAGTGTTTGCCTTTCATATGCTGGTGAAGATTCTACTGCAGAAAGAGAAACTCTCCTTGGGTGAATACCTCTTTCTGTTGAAGGGAGGCATCGTCCTGGATAAAGCCGTGCAGCCTGATAATCCAACGAGTGAGTACAGAAATTATTTAGAAAGCAAAGAGATATCTGTATGTGCATATTTTGATTATTTTTGTAGCTGTACCACATTTTGACCAAATTTAATGATAGTTGCATATTTTAATGATAATATACTATGATGATGCATATTTCCGCTGTTTTTTTATGTTTAAAATTTTTTTAAACCCAATATTTAGTGTTTGTTACGCTTATTTCAGCCTATTTATGTTGCACATAATCATGCATTAATCATATTCTTGAATTATATTTTGTTACAGAGTGGCTACCAGAAAACTGTTGGGACAATATAACGGAATTAAACAAGCTTCCAGGCTTTCACGGTGTGATAGACTCCTTCGAGACGTACTCCAGAGATTGGCAAGGCTGGTATATGCACAACGAGCCCGAGACCCAGAACCTCATTGGGGAATGGAATGCTGCGTGCAACGACTTCCAACGCTTGCTCTTTGTACGTTCCTTGCGCCAGGATAGACTCAATTCGTGTCTAACTACATTTATAAGCAACACGATTGGACACCGATATGTGGAACCGCCCGTTTTGGATTTGAAGGTTCGTATAATACCTTTGTCATTTGTTTAGATTAAAATAAAAACATTTTATATGTTACTTATTTAATTTGAGAGTCAATGGTCTTGGCTGGGTATGTTTTAAGGATGACCAATAAAAGTAGGCTTAAAAGAGTACAGCTCTTGCATCCTTGAGATTTTGGACACCCTGGATGAACCTCTTTCACAGTACACCGTACATGTGACAGAAACAACATAGGGGCATTTGGAATATTATGAAAGAAGGTGACTTGATTGGTGCAAAATTGCTCTGCAAAAGTGGGTCCTGTTTCTGCCTTGCATTCTTGAGAGTCAATTTAAAGGGTGAAAAAAAGTGAAACATGAATGTTGTTTATCATCAAATATTATTTTTTCATTTAAGGTGGCATTGCATGAATCATCTAGCAAATCTCCTTTGCTTTTTGTCTTGTCCCCTGGAGTGGATCCGACTGCAGAACTCTTACAGTTGGCCATAGACTCTAAGATGTTTGACAAATTTCATTCTCTCAGCTTGGGCCAAGGGCAATCGGAGATTGCTGAAAGGTAACATAGCAAAATATTGATTTATTCCAGATTTGTCTTATCTGTATATATCATTACAGTATCTTATACAAATAGAAGTAGCCAGTGATGCAAACATTCTATCATTGCCTCAAAAAATAAACTTATCACTAAATTGAAGATGTCAAATGTCCTATTAATGGTACTTACCTTCAACGGAATACTTGGAAACCTGCAGATCAGATAAGGTTGGGAGGCCTATTCTATTCCGAGAATCCTGCAGAAGACACCAGACTAACCAATTTGCAAAGTTTTTATACATGATGTACATGATATGATGACATTTTATTTTAGATTGCTGGAAGCTGGCACTCGTGAGGGCGAATGGATCTTCCTGGCCAACTGCCACTTGGCATGCAGATGGTTGGCAACTTTGCGAGGCTTGGACGCTCCCACTGTAAATCCACGTTTCCGTTTGTGGTTGTCTTCCATGCCTGATAGAGCATTCCCATTGGGAGTCTTGCAGAACAGTATCAAGATGACTACAGAACCGCCTCAGGTATAGAAATACTTGTATTATTACATTCATACAAAAGTTGGAAAGAGTTTACATATTGCAGGTAGAATTATGTATAAAAGGAAAAGATTTTTTTGCAAAGTGGGTGGAGTTTCATATCAAATGGGCATGATTAAATCAAAAGGGGAAGTTTATGATATTTAGAGTTTCTGTAAGTAAAGTGGGAGGAGTTTCACATCATATGGGTGTGGTTAAATTCAAAAGGGGCCGAGCTTACTGTCTTTGTAGTCACTTGAAATAAATTCGGGAGGTTCGTGTCATTTGGGTGTGGCTCCAAATAAAAAGGGGAGGAGTTTTGTACAATGCAGGTGTGACTTAATAAATGACGGGAATAGAATTAAAATCACATTGATCCATTTAATTGTGATTGCAGAAATATTTATATTTTCCTTGGCTACACTAGTTTAATTGATTTAACGAAAATCTGCCTCCATCCTCGAGTAAATCAATTTTTTAAACTGACTTAGTATCAAAAACACTTCAAGCAGAAATAGAAATGTGCTTTTTTCTCAGTTTCAATGTTCTAGAATTAATATCACTTGTGCAGATGAAGTTTCTGTTGAGTAATATTCTTAATATCTTCACTCACACAGTTGTAAAAAATTCATTTAAATGTGAGCATAATATTTTTATGTATTGGTATTGTGTGATTTAGAAGGACCGATGATAACTCCAATATATTTTTTTCTAGGGTATCAAAGGCAACATGACCCGTTTATTTGGCAATGTAAACGAAGATAAATTTGACTATGCCGATGTTAAATACCGCAAGCTGCTCTTCTGTGTCTCTTTCTTCCACTGCATGCTGGTGGCCAGGAAGAGATTCAGACAACTGGGATACAATGTTGTGTACAGCTTTAACAATTCGGACTTTGATGTAAGTGTTTGATACAGTTTTTATTATTTTGGGCACAATGAAAGAATGACAAAAAAATGTGTTTCAAGCATAACAAATTTTAATAATTTTCAATAAAAAAGTGACAGGTATCTTATAAAATATTTATATATTCAATTTAGCTATGAAGTATGGCACCCATTCAGAATGTGTCACTTTTTATGACATAGAAAAGATGACCTTTGTGTTCGTGACATGTATTGAGTCTGTTGGCTACCCCAATTGTGGGAAATAACATGATGGATTTTCCTTTTTTAATTAATTTAGGTATTTTGAAAGAAGAATAAGGAAAGAATTACAGAAAAATATTTCTCCACTTTTTTTAGGCATCTGAGAATCTTCTCTCTGTATATTTACAAGAATATGATGAAGTTCCGTGGGATACCCTCAAATATCTCTTCTCCATCATCAATTATGGAGGGCACGTCACGGATGACTATGATATGAGAGTCCTCAGTGCTTATATCAATCAGATATTCTGTTCTGAGGCATTGGAAATTGAGAATTACAGGTTTGTACCATACTGTACTACTATCACGTCGTATTCCGAGTGGAGTAAGCAGAGAGGACAGATCGTCATATAGATCTATTCTTTAATACTTCTTTTGCTTCCTCCACACTCATACAATTTCTCATACATGCACTATGAGGTTTGTCATGGGGTTTGTCCTCTAGTCCTGAGTGTAAATGTGGCTTACAATATCAAACAATTAACCATATTGTGGAGTGTCCTCTGTACGGCTTTGAGTTTGGTTGGGGAGGCCTATATGAGATGACCACCAATGCAGCTAACTGGAGAAATTCACTTTTGAATCTATATGGCCAGAATCCCAAATGCATGTAAACCTATGCGCCGATTGATGTAAAAAGTCATAGACAAAAAACATCCATAAGCACTTTGTTAATTAAACAATTTACCTTGGGCATTTTTCCCCAAAAACAGCTATAGACTTTTCTTCCATGCTCTTCTAGCAGTTACTGTCAGAAATTGTTTTATAGTCCAAAATCAACTAGTTATACTTAAGACCTGTTTTTACTTTTTATTTTCTACAGATTATCACCAGTAGCAGCGTACTGCATGCCTGAGGACGGTTCATTACAGTCATACAAGGACCACATTGATATGCTTCCTGGCATGGAGATAGCCGAGTCTATCGGTCTTCACTCTTCAGCGGATGTGGCTTGCCAAGCGCAGGATGCACAGTTTGCATGTGATTCATTGCTCGCGTTGATTGTCAGCGGAGATGTGTCTGAAGATAAAGGTGTAGATGAAAAGGTAACATGATTTTTTTTAGGATTAATCTAAGTTTTTGTTAAACTCAAATATACCCTCAAACATCTTGGCATTGAAGACTCCCTCCCATGGCAATATCTTCACTGATGCAGGTGTGTAAATCCAGTGAAATGCAATAACTAGGAATAACATTTATAAACTGCTGATCGATGCAATGTTGTAAATTGGAGAACAGTATTGTTCTCTGGCGCCAACTAGTTTTCAGGTTGACAGTCAACAATAGATTGTCAACAGCCTCGAACACAATCATAAAGATGGTTGCTATTATTGGTTGACTTATATGCTCAAGAGGCCTCTAACATGGTGGTTTGAAACAGGAATTGGTGGGGTTGGTGAATGTGCTACGGGTGAAGTGCACTTGAACCAGCCTAGGCCGATTTGTAAGCATCGGGCCACCTTTCTTGTTTCGTACAGTTTTTATATTACATTTACAGCGAAGTTTGCACATTCTGTTGGATTTACAAATGAGGTGCCCATTGAGTGATATTCATTCTTGTCGATTCAAGTTTCATGAATATTGTGATAATTTGTCCAAAGATATTTTATCATATTATTTCAGGTGAATGCTCTGGCTCAAGAGATGCTGCAGAAGCTTCCTGTCATAATAGACATGGAGGTGACTGAGAAACTAATGGGTCCTACCGTTGTGATGCCACTCTGTGTGTCGCTGATGCAAGAGTTGGCTTACTTCAATAGGCTGGTGCAGTACATCACTGATGTCTTGAAGGTGAGTTGCATCTTTGTACCAAATCTCTGCATTTACAATAAATCTAATAATAATGATTCGAAAGGGAATAGAATTTGACTTTAAATATCTGATAAACAAGTGTTCTATGTAGGTACTTATATTCCCAACAACACTTTTCTTAAAACTTATTTCCGTGCTTTTACTAAATTCTTCTAAATTGGGCTTTACCTGTGCACCATTCAGTTGAATATGCGTTTTCTAATTTACATGTTTTTTTTTCTTATTTCAATAATTATGTTATCATTTTACGCATATCGCTTCACATTCCTTAAACTTTAATTTTGTATCTTTTATTATTTTTCAGGAGCTTAGGTTGGCCATAGCAGGATTGATCATCATGAGTGAAAGCTTGGAGATCAGCTATCAGTGTCTCTTTGAAGGAAAAGTGCCACCTCTTTGGATCAAAGGTTGGCAATCTGTAAATCAACAATAAATCCCATTTGTAATGTTAAAAAAGGTTCAGAATTAAAAACTACAAAAATGTTGTAAGTTTTAATGAGTTTCTGTTTTTAGAACGTCCTTCAGTGAAGACCTTGGGCAGTTGGTGTAGAGAGTTCTCAGCTCGTGGTCTTCATTTGAAGAATTGGGCTGCAGCACCAAGAGCACCACCAGCCCTGTGTTGGCTAGCTGCATTCAACACTCCAACCGGTTTCCTTACTGCAGTCATGCAAGTAAGTTGGAAATATTTTGTTTGCTTTGTTGAATCAAATTTTATAATACGAAACAGAATTAAGGCATTAAAGTACTGTTTAGAATTTTTCATATTATTAAAAAGTATCAATTCTTCTGTTTTTTCTCTCCAGACTGTGGCTCGTGAAGAAGGTTGGCCCATAGACACTTTGTGTTGGGACTTTACAGTGCTGCCATTGGATGAAAGTGCTTTTGCCAGACCACCACAAGATGGAGGTGTTTACATCAGGTTAGCAAATACGTGGAGTGATATTATGAATATGTGAGAGGAAAATTGCCCTTAAAAAGTGTCTTTCTCAAAACGCAAGCAACATGACCATGTTGAGATAGTTCTAAAAATAGTAAAAAAATATAATTGAATACCCAATGTTTGGAAAATTAATATACAATTTGCTACATTAAAGTTTCATTTTGTTCCTTCCAGAGGTCTGTTTCTTGAAGGTGGCAGTTGGAATAAGAAAGACACCTGCTTGACTGAGCCTGCAGCTATGCAGTCTGTGTTTCCCATGAGTCCTATACATTTCAAACCTGTTCCCATCGGAAGTAGGAGAATGAAAAGTGAGTAAACTATAAAGTATATAGGTAAAACTTTCTGCAATTCTCATAATAAACCAAGTTGATACATACCTATATATGTTTGTGGTATAAAAGTGGAGCGAACTGAAAACAGTCTCGCCGTAGTTAGTGTTGTGGAGTTCTCAAGGAATAATTTTTCAAGAAATTTACCGAGAAATTTCCCGATTTCTCGGTAAATTTCTCGAAGTAGAGAATATTCGCAGATTTTTTTTTGTTTTTTATTTAACAGTATAATAATAATAAATACTTTATTCAATCAATCAATAACAATGTACAAATGTTGAGACAATTTATCACCAATGTGGCTACAATTAATTAATGAAACAAAAAAAGTTAGGTACCTACACAGAAAAAAGTGCTAACTGATGAAAAATCTTGATGTTTGACACCCCACATATTTAATTTCAAAAAAATTGCAGGTACGTACCTACATGGAAAAAAGTGTTAATAACCTCTGATTTGGGCCTTAATCTGCCCCACAAATTTTTGGATCAATCAGGTTAGCTGCGAAGTGTACTGGGCGAAAGGTCATAATACCACTAAGAAAAATTATGGAGAGAAATTTCTCTTCCATCAGAGGAGAAATTTCTCGTTCTCGAGAAATTTCTTTGGAGAATTTTCTCTTCTCACATCACTAGCCGTAGTTATGCAACTTTTTATTTATCAATATTTCCCCAGTACTAAGCCAATTGCACAGCAGTTGAAGAGATGTCAAAATCATCTTGTACTGTGCATATTGCGACTGCAGACCGAGCGCAGCCCAGTGCTGGTGTGACAATATGGATTGCCCAGAGCCACTGTCATGCACATTGAACTCGATATGCAGGAAATCCGCTCTTTTCATTACAATTTTCAACACCACTTGGCTGTCTAAGATTTTAATGTTGTCTATTTCACTTGCATAGATGATTCATGTGCTTTTTTATAAATATTTTTATGTATATATTTATCCATTGATGGCATTACTAAAAACTAAAGGTTAGTTTTTTTTCTCTCTATTTGTTCCTTTTTATTTTATAGATAAATACACCTGCCCCGCATACTATTACCCTCTACGAAGAGGTGCTTTTGTTATTGGAGTGGATCTTCCAGCTGGTCTGCAGAATGCGTACTTCTGGACTAAAAGAGGAACTGCACTTCTATGCACCCTTGGCACATAAAAACTGTTGAAAGTACAACAACAAACATCCTCTTCTCGCTTTGGTTATCATTGACCTAATAGACTGGTAACACAGTACAAATATTCTTGGAAACTATTCCAGAATTAATAATAGTAATAATTATTATGTTGTTTCATGCTAATGATATCTTTTTTATTTATATTCTTAACTATTTGACATCCTACATACCTGTTTTAAAACAACCTTTACAATAAAAAAAATATATGAATGTCCTTCAAGTCTGCAACACAAAATGTATTATGTACCTATTCTATAAACATAATGTAAACAAACAATTGTGATTTGTGTTAGAAGTATATATTCTGAATCAACACTGACTTGCATTTATAAATGCATCTATAAGGAGGGACTTTTTGAACCAACCAAATGCTCGTTTAAAACTGATTGATATGACACTATATTGGTCGCAAAATTTGATTGGTCCATTACCATTTTTTTGTGAATTTCCAGTCTCTGTTAAAGGTCATTAAGTCAGGGGCCAACTGTAATGAAGTATTTATCTTGAAATGCCTGTTAATCTTACAGGAAATTAGATACTTATTTTGTATGATTATGAATACTATTTGAATAGTTTTATTTGTTAATTTTTTTATTTAACTGAAATGTTAACTTTTAGTTTATGTCAACCAATTTAGGACTATTTTTGTTACCTACTTTTTAAAAATAAATGTTTCTATAATTTTTGAATTTGTGTTTCAATCATTGTCTTTTACCAATTATTTCAACAAAAAATTTCGCATTAGGAGAATGAATGTGAGTGGACAGAATGCGTGTAAACAACTTTTAATGATTTGGACATGTGGAATGAGTGGATGACGAAGAGGATATACTTACATGAAAAAGGAGGTAGGTATGAGAAAACGCAGATGTCCAAGAACTACTTGGCTTGATCGCGTGGATCGAGTTCTAAAGGATGGCACTGTGTTGAGTTTGGTGTGTGTGTATGAAAATTTCTACTTAATTTTATTAGGTGTATCAACAAGCTTTCTTTAATTAATCATCTAGTAACATCAGTCCATTCGTAATAATAATGCATTCATTAACAAACATAAAAACAGTACGCATCAAGGTGGGAGAAATAAAAGATGCAAATAAAGTAAAAGAATAAAAATAGAACAATGATAACTCAAAATATGATGTTGGTGTGTATATAAAGTAGTTACCTATATCAAAAATATTAATGTTGATATTAGATATTGCGAGAATACCCCCTATTCTATATTGATTCAAATTAAAATAAGAATGTTCCAAAATTTCTAAATACAATAGAAATAGAAGTAAAATGAAATAGAATCTGGTGTAATATCTATCTACCTGATAATCATACAAATGATAAAAAGAAGGAAGCTAATAAAAAGAAAAAGGAGGCAAATTAAATCGACTGTGCTCAGGACAAAGGCATCAAACCACAATTTTGACAAAAGTCATTTTATGTTTTAAAGTCAATCATTTGTGTCTTTTACACATTCTGGCAAAAGCATTCAATTCCCAAATGTCTAGTTTTTATAAAAAATGCAAAATATTTTTTTTTAGCTAGGGCTTAATTGCAAATATCCAATAGGACAAAGGACTCAAACAGCATGAGTTTCATTATTAACACCAAAAAAATTCATCCAGACATAATTTTACGGCGAGGTAAAAGGCATCAAACCACATAACCCCAAACATGCGACATACATATCTCTTTAACATGTTGCTAAAGTTTGTCAGGACAAAGGATTCAATCCACATTTTTGTTAATTTTTTGCTTATAACTTGTTAATTTCTGAATATTTTCTCTTAAATTTTTATGTCATAATAAAAAAACTACATTACAAAAGTTGGTAAAATAATAATGACAATAATTTGAAATTTTCTTTATCCTACAGTTTTTTGCTTCTCCTATAAAATTTGACCAATGTGGTTTGAATCCTTTGTCCTGAGCACAGTCGATATTATATAAATAAGTAAAAAAGATTGAGAAAATAATAAGAAGTAATGACGTTTGTGAGGCGACAGAATACAAAAAAATCATTTATTTTATTTATTCAACCAAACGGACCCAACACATTATACATCTTAAAAAATACGATAACACAGAAAACATGAACAATGTTGTGACCCTTTACAGGCGTAAATGTGTCCTGAGCTACCTCTCCCAAAACCTTCATCCTTGCAGGAATCATGCAATACAAAATACATTGTAGTGACTATCATACAAAAAATAAAATAGTTTTATGTACCTACCTATATTATTCTTGTAAATTCTTGTTCTCTTTTGTGTCATGTTACGAAGTTCCAAACTATAATCACCGAAGTAATTTGAATAGGGATATTTGCTAAGCTATCAGTAGGTATTTTCTAATACTCTCTCTTATACTATCCACGGTAGATAAGGATACTAGTAAAATTCTAGAATATTCTTGTTATGTGTATTTACATAAGCCCACTTTTGGTTCCTTTGTTCTATCCAAGTTATTTATACTAACAATATCATCCTTAAAAAATTAACACTTTTCATAGGTTCGATGTGAGACGTCACAAGACCACTCAATATAAATTAGGGTAGAAATTTATTTTAAATAATACAGTAATAATTATTGTAAAATATTCCATTAAATTATTTTAATAAAGCTATTTAAAAATTGTGCTACTTCCTCTCCGAGACACAACAAAAGGCAACTTCAAAACCTTCCTGAAATTGTATGGGATAGGAAATGTCTATTTGGCGTTCCGTCCTCTCTGCCTACCCTGCCTGGGATATTTATTTATCTATTCACGGCTAATGCCTTTTACCGAATATAAAGAAAATAATACAAATAAACATATATATGGTATCTTGCAACAAAACAATACACAACATAGCAACAAATAAAAAATATTAATAAGTGGAATAATAATAAAGTAGCATTCACATTGCTTCACTTTGGATGATCATCCAGAGTGTCAGGGTCAAACCTGTTCATCGAAAGTGAACACGTCTGTTCACATTTGTTCATCCTATGCTTTCACTGCCATGTCAACACTCTCAGACATGTTGTATGTAGTTTGACGTATTTTCGTATAAAAATAATTAAACAAATTCAAAAATGAAAAATAACACTTAAAATAAATTAATATAGCTCTCGACTGCATAATAATTTTGTATATGATTCTGACATTCAATACAAATTCATAGAGAATAAAACAAATAATAAGATGAAACTTGTTTATGGTCGTTTCAGTGAAAGGACCTTTCATCAAAATTATGACGAGTGGTAATCGCTTTCCTCCGTCATCGCTAGTGATCACTAGCGATGAAACGGTCGTTCACACTTGTTCATCTTGGAGGATCATCCGGAGTGATCACTGAAAGTGAACGTATGTGAACGACCCTAAGGGTATAATGGCGTTAGAGTAAATTAGTGTTGGGCTGAGCGCGGATTTCTAAAATTCTTCAAAATTGGGACTGTTGTCCGTTACAGAATACGTTTCACGTTCTCTATTAATTTAGAGGACTCTAAAAATTAGAGGAAAGCTTATAGAATAGCCCTAAGCTGCTTATTTGTTTCCATATCTTTCCAGAATACATTAAAATTTGAAAAAAAGATCAGCAAAACACGAAAATCAAAAATTGACTAGTAAGTAAAAAAAACATTCATTATTTTTGTTGAAATGCAGCGATAGTGATTTCAACGCAAGTAGGTAGGTGGCCAGTAACTATACCCCGTCAGCCCAACACTTAGGCCATTTTGGCACAATATTTCTATAATAAGTATCAGGCTAGCAGAGACACGAATGGATACATGAAGAAGCTACGATTCCATGTTATGATTCATAGCGTTGTCTCGCTCTTATATACGTCACGACATCACGTGTAACTATATAAAGCTAGGTTCACATTGCTGTGTCGGGATGTGTCGGGGCGCGCCAGAACGCAATCGCTTACGTTCATTTACTATGACTAGATTCACATAATGTGGTGTTCTCACTTTGGCGAATATCGCCAGAGCACCAAAATATCCCCAGCCATTTGAACCGTGTGAACAAAATGACAGACAGACAGTCTGAAACTATAAAAACCAGTAGAAACGATATCGTCTCGAGTAGACCACCTTCCAACTTTCTCGCCCGATTGAACGATTTGCGCATGAGCAGATGTGCGCGGCGTTCGTATCTATGGTAAAAACTTTATAACCTATAAATTTTATAATGTTTCCCGCTTCATGACAGCTGTTATCTTTGTTGTTGGTTTGTGGCGTTTGTTTCCTTAATTAAAATGCGCCTTATAACCTCTACTATTACATTTTCGACTAAAAATAAATACTTCGCGATCTCCATATCGACGTCCGCCATTTTGAAAACAGTGTCAAAATCAAAGCGCATCTGACAGATCGTTTCTATATCGGTGGACTGTGTGAACAGTGTGACGATCAATGGATATCCGGCGAATTTTGTTTTTTCGCCTGGCGATATATTTTGAAATTCGCCTGGCGATATTCGTCAAATGTGAACACCCCATTAGCGACAGAACGCGCCACAACACAACACAACACAACTTACTAATGTGAATCTAGTCATAGTAAATGAACGTACAAGCGATTGCGTTCTGGCGCGCCCCGACACAATATCCCGACACAGCAATGTGAACCTAGCTTAACTCGTGCAAGTTGGTGGGCAGCTCACATGAGTCGTTTTAGCTGATATTATTTGTAAAATATGTATTAGGCGCTCATAAACAGAGAGATATGAAAAGACACCCGCATGTGCGCGGTGCGGATTCTCAATTCATTCAAATAAAGATTTGAAAATACGATGTTATGGCAAGAATATAAACACAAAAATAGTACACATAACAATATACTAATTACACTTTATTGTTCAAGAAAATATGAGCAATTGGCGAGATTGAGCGAGGCGAGCCTGAAGACAATTTCTTCCAGATAACCACAGTAACGTGTGATATTAAGTTTTATTTGAAAATTTATCATAAATATTTATTTATTCATTAACAATTCACGGCGCTAGCCTTTTACATGTTTGAAGTATATTTACATACATAATTCATATAAAATATATTCTGTTTCTAAAATTGAAAGAATGAGAAAGTCACGCCATCTCCCACAAGTAGGGTAGCCAGTGAATCCCACTCTTTTCTGTAAGTTGAGTGTCCTGTAAAAGGCAAGTGTTCGTAAAATATTTAAGATCTTCAGTTAAACGATGAATGTCTTCACTTTTATTTACACGGAGAGAACGACTTGCATGTTTATTACAAAAAGTTATTCCGCTGGTTACCCCACGATGGGAGAAGCCGTGATGCGATAGATAGATTATTTTTGCAAAGCGCTCGAAAACTTATAGAAAACAGTGAGAGATATACCCTCCTTTACACGAGACTTGTCTCTATAAGGAGGATGTTTAGATTTAAGTTTTATCAAATAGTCTATGTATTGTAATGTCTGTATAATTATTGTTAAATAAAATAAATAAATAAAAAAAAAATATATATTTACTTTGCCGATGATTCTATGATACAAAACTAACTCGCATCGAGAAACTGTCCCACACAACCTAAAATCGAGAACTGTGACGTCATAACATATTATTTATATACATAGTCATGCATAAGAAATACAAACAAATAAATATAATTATGTAGGTATGCATAATGATTACTCACTTTATTACGTGTTAGTTCTATACGCTACAAGTAAGTAGGTACATATTCAAAACCAACGATAAAGATAACGTGGGTTATGTCAAAATGTTATGAATTGTCATGAACTTGGACATAGTACAATGATTTTAATATGCAGTAGCGGTTCTTACGGTGGGCGAACGAAAGTAGCCGCCTTGGGCCTCGCACTTTGTACAAGGGCTTCGGGCGAGAGACTGAATTTGAAAATCTGGAAACACTATTATTACATTTAGGACTCGTGCTATAGTGACACTGACATTACATTTTTTATTGATATTTTTATAAATTCATTAATCGTGAAAATCGAGATTTGGTCAAATAAATCCCTAAGAGAGATGATCAAGTAAGTAAGTAATTCATGGAAGATTTTTAAATAACGACTCTCTGGGGTGATTCAAAAACGTTCTTTTATAAAAACGAATGAATAAGATTATTTATTTGTTACGTTAACAATCAATGTTTAATATTTCGCTAAAATATCAAATAAAGAACCAATAAACCTACTCATTCTATAGATATTTGTCTGATTGGCAAATGTAAGTATGTAAAACATGTATAAAGAACGGTGCACTTCGATCTATTCTTAGCAATAGCAATGTCTCGAACATGGCTAAAATGCTGGTGCACAACGCCATCCTCGTACCGACACTGATGTATGCAAGCGAAACTTGGACATGGCTGAAGAAGGACGAGAGTGGAATAAATGCAGTGGAGATGCGATCACTGAGAAGAATGGTAGGTAAAACATTGCGTGATAGAGTAAGAAATGAGGATATTAGAAGAATGAGTGGATACAAGAGGAGTGTTGTTGATAGAATGCGTGTAAATAAATTGAGATGGTTTGGTCATGTGGAGCGAATGGATGGTGTAAGATTGACGAAGAGGGTGTATTTATCTGAAAGAGAGGGTGTGAGAAAGCGCGGACGTCCAAGAACTACGTGGCTTAACCACGTGGATCAAATTCTCAAGGACGGTCGCGTGTTAAGTAAGAGGAATCGGCGTGCATGTATGAGAAACTGGATGAATGTAGAGGAAGCGAAAGAAGTATGTAAGGATAGAGCGACATGGCGTTCCGTTCTCTCTGCCTACCCCACTTGGGATACGGCGTGAGGGTATAGTATAGTATAGTATAAAGACATAAGTACATGTATGTTGTATACTATTTATAATTAATTCATCATGAACTTCCACCAAGAATTATATAATATATTGAAATTACCTAGTCTTTCGTCTTTGACTGGACAGGTGTCTAAAACACACTGTCTTGAAACAGATGTCGGCGAAAACACTACGAATAAAGAGTATTCAAACCAGCCTAAGCCGATTCGTAAGCATTAGGAAACCATTTTTCATAGTGAAAATAAACATTGTTTTTATTTTATTTGCTTATTTATGCTTTTAGAAGAATGAGCGGATGCAAGAGGAGTGTTGTGGACAAAATGCGTGTAAATTAATTACGATGGTTTGGACATGTGGAATGAATGAATGAGGAAAGGATGACAAAGAGGATATACCTACCTATCTGAAAGATGCGGAGTGAGGAAGCGCGGGTATCCAAGAACCACGTGGATAAAATTCTCAAGGACGGTCGTGTGTTAAGTAAGAGAAATCAGCATGCGTGTATGGGAAGTTACATGAATGTAGAAGAGGCGAAAGAAGTATGCAAGGATATATCTACATGAAGTTACGTTCTCTCTGCCTACCCCACATGAGACACGGCGTGAGTGTTTAGATAGATTACTTATGTTTTGTACCTACGTGCATACATACATTCGTAGGAACAAACTAAACTATTTAAGCATAATATTTTCATGTTCAAATTACTTTGTAGTTATTACGATAACTGTCCCATTGTTGTCACTAGTGTCACCACTAGGTACCTACAAGTAGTACAAAAACAGTACTACATTTATAATATTTATGAAGTCACGTCACTCACTACATGTCGTTATAAACTCAACATTTGCTTCAGTTGTATTTTCATATTGAAATCTTTTCACGTTCATAGTCTCCTAATACTTTTCAGCAGTAAACATTGTTGTATTAGGTTCAGCCTGACACATTTCAGCGTTTAACGTTCTAGTTTCGTTAACGTTCGATATACGAAGTTGCGAAAAAGCGTCACTTTTCGTAGCAAAATTACACAAGAGTTACGAAAATTGTCACTTTGTCGCAACGTCGCGTCGTCTATATTCAAACGACAACCTAACGCTAAAATGTGTTTTGACTACGGGTCCTGCAGAGGTTATCACACTTTTTTGTTGAACTTTTTTTCAGTCATAACTAAGTCCTGGATAGGTTTAATAAATAATATAATCTTACAAGTACACAATGCAAATGAATGTCCTTTTGGTGTTTGGTATCTATTCCGTAGAGTACCCAGCAAGGAATTGGTCTCCCATTCTTTTTCGTAAGTTTTCGAGTGTCCTGTAAAAGGTAGGTGCTCGAGAAAATAAGGACATTTTATATTCAGCGATTAGGCTTGCTACCAATCACAAATGTCTTATTTTTATGGCACGGACAGGACGAACTCTTTTATTCAACGATTCCACTAGATTCCCCAATTGAGGCGATGGCATGAACAGATAAATAAATTGATGATGTCCATATTATTTTCCACAAACTTTAAAATTTAATTTAAGTAGGTATATGCAAACAAGTTAGTATGTATGACTTGTTTGAAAAATTATATCGTTGTAAACTGAATCCGAACAGCTTAAGTTGATTCGAGAATATGAAAAGAAATGGAGGAGTCCTTTATCCAGCAGCGGATGGAAATAGGTTGAAATGAAGAGACAAGGGCTAATAGTGACAGGAGATTTAAAAAAAAAAAAACAGGAACAAGGTAATAAATGCTTATTAAAACACTATTATGCCATTACCGCGATACCATCACGGCATAATATCTCACAAGTGGGATACACAGCGGAATAACTGTTTGTGATAATTAAAAAATACAAGACATTCGTTTAGGCAGTAGAATTACCTACATAGCGAAATAAATAAAACAAATGTTTTATTCTACTACTGGTATTTGATTTTTTTGACAATGTCCTAACAAGACGAAAGACGTCCCTCTCGTAAATAAATCAAATAGTACATACATAGACAATTTACACAGATCGAGCTAGTCCCAAACTAAGATGATATCTTGTAAGTAGAATAAAAAATTGTTTTATTTATTTCATGTCTTAACATTCAGGATGGGTAAGAAGCCTCAAACTAACAAGGAACTGATTGGAAGTCTTACCTATTCTTTACCGGGTTAGAGAATCAAATTCAAATGTAATTCAAATAAATTTATTATTAAAAAATACCTATACACTTTTTTATACAATTTACACAGTTTTCAACAACATACTAATATACAATTTATTCCCTCAAAATTGAGCAGAGCTCGTGCATAAAAACAATATTTTTCTTTAAATTAAATCACCAAATATATTTTTTTATAAAATAAATAAAAAAATATGATAATATAAACTAATATTGACTAGTTAGTAAATTGCTTATTATATAATATATTTTATTTATTCTAAAATATAATATATTTTATTTATTTACTTATTCTAAATTAACATGCATAATATTGGCAGTGCATCATTTTATTGGCATACTCTTTTACAAATAAATAAAATATATATAAATGCATATTATTATATGTTATAATTTGATTGCCATTTTTTGTATTTTATTATTCGCCAATTTGTTGTTCTTGTCGTACATACTCAAACTGTGTTGTGAATGAGAAATTTGATTTGTCTTTTTTTTGTAGGTATAACCTGTGTACCTAAAAAGCCCATGCCTTGAATATTTAAATAAATAAATTAATTAAGAATTAATTTGTTTATAAGTGAAAATAAAAATTAATTTAGATTTGTGCCTCTTATTGAATAAAATTGTGAGTTTCTATCAACATTTTATTAAAAAAAAATTAAATAAGAGATTAAAATTTCACAGACCAATAAAATGTTGTAGTGTCAACAATATGAATTAATGACTAAAAATGAATTTGACTTACGGCCGGTTTCATAAAAATGATAAAGTCTCTTTAAATTATTGCAGAAAAAAAATCTAAATAAATACTTTACTATACTATACCATCACGGCATATCCCACAAGTGGGGTAGCCAGCAGACCAGCTGCGTATAAAACATGCAAGCTGTCTTCTCCGTGCCAATATAAAATCAAGACATTCATAGTTATATGTATGTCTAAATAAATCATAGTTACTAATATAATTTTGTCATTTTGGACTTTATATTGAAAGGGATTTTTCTTTATAGAACCGGAAGTAAGACTAATTATTATTTAAAATTAATATTTTATAAATGTAATCATAAATATTAACATTTTGTAAATATAATCCGTAAATTCACATTTGATATAAAGAAACTGCAGTGGCGTGCCTTCCAAATATGCAAAAAAGCACTGCATGCCTACAAAATCAAAGCTGGATATTATTTGAAAATTGTGCGCATAATAACAATAGTAATACCTAATTTATATCACGAATGCATAACCAATAAAAATTGTATATTCCCACCGCTGTTCTACCCTGTATATATCCAAAATTATTGTCAATAAAATATGGTAGTAAATAATTTATTGGTTAAAATGTAAATAAAAATTAATATATTGTATACCTAATTCAATCCGACAACGATTAAACATTTTTTATCAAGTTAATACATTTGATGTCATATAATTATGAATTTAAGAAATGTCGCCCATAACATAAAAATTGTCTCCCTTTCTTTTTTTAATGTCAAAGCATATTTTTATTCGAAATTCTAGATTATGAAAAGATAACAAAATATTACATGCATACCTATTCATCTAAAATATTATTCGACATTATGGAATCGTCGCCCGTATTATTAAATTTGTCACCCGTTTTCTATTTTACTGTCATAAAATACCTATTGAATATTTGTTATAAATTATAAGACAATTAAAAAAAATTATAAAAATTGGTCCCCGAAATTTCAAATGTGTTTCCAGAGGTGGTCGATAGCTTGATATTAGAGACTTAGGTACTCCATTGACACCATAAAAGCATATTTCTCACTGCGTGGGTATATCTGGGTGTATTTCAAATTCAAATTCATCATAATGGTAAAATAAGTTAATTTACGGAATCGTCGCCCGTAATATAAATATACTTCTAATAATTTGTAAAATTAATATCTCTTAAGCGATTAGCCATTTGGCATTTAATTATTTTATTCTTTGTTATGTTATTTATGCTAAAATAAATTTATTTACTTATTCAATAATATTATTTAAGACTTGTCGCCCATTCCCTATACAGTATTATTGTTATAGCATTTTATTTTATTTGATAGCATAGCATACTGCATATAAGTACGGAGCTTTATAAATGGTTTCCTCGTCATCATTATTGTTTCCTTCATCAATCAAGTCCATATCACTTAGTTGCTGCTTGTAATCCTCAAAGTACTGGTCGTGGAGACTTGGAGGGATCTTATCCAGAAATGGGTTGACAGCGAAGACTGATTCTGTTAAAGAAAAATAATTGATGAGGGATTAATATTAGGTTTTTATGTTTAAATTATTTACTTAAATTGTAGCGAGACAGAACAAAAGATAATGTCTCATTTTCATCTTTTCACTCTTTGGAAATCTTCGGAAATCTGGTACAAAACCAAGGGCGTAACCAGAATTTATTCTAGGGCCATCAGAGCCTTGCTCAGTAATAAAAAAAAAATGAAAAACTTAAAAACAATCAAATCTAATCGGACATCTCGATTCGAGAACTATAATGTAACAAAGTGCAAAATCTAAACGGAAGAATTGAGAAGAGCGTTCCAACGCTTTTTCATCGGCCCTGAGATCTGTGTGGACAACGTAACGTTGTGAGTATCACTAATCGAGAAACATTAAAAAATAATTTCACCATATCAAAAGATGAGATCTACCATATGATTGCTACTTTTCGAAAAGTGAAATATAAGAATGTCATTTGATCATTAGAATGTAATGCAAGTTTTCGAAAAGCAATGACACGTTTTTTTAGATCTCCACTTTTTCTTGTGCTCGACTTTCGATAAGTTATTAATTATTGTTGAATTCGCAAACGGAGTCTCTTAGCAATAATTTACAAAAAGTCGTTTTATCAGAGGTATGTTGAGTTCTTACTTCTAGCATTTCTTATGCCAAATCAATAATTCCTATACCAAATTGTTTGTTTCGGTATTACAACGTCCCAAATTTATTGAATTATGAAACCAAGACGAACAATTTATTATTCTCGCTCCATATCACAAAAAAAGTTTTGTAATTATTTCAAATAATTTAATATCTACTAATAATCCACTAAAGACCTCCGATCAATAACATTAATCATAAATATGTCTATCCTTTAAAATATTATGTAGCAAACGTATAAATAAATGCATACCTTTCAAACTCTTTTCCCCATAGAAATAAAACAGTTTTTGTTTCGTTTCAACTTGAACATATTTAAATCCAGCATCGTACATCAATTGCCTGCATTCCTCAGCTGGATCCTCGGTGAAATGATAAGGAGATACGTATTTCCTGTAGTCCTTCAAATAGGATGACCATCGAGAATTTTCCGACAGATTCTTGTAAGCGTCGAAAATTTGGTTCCTGGCTTGGAAACACAGCAAGCATTCTCCGTTGGCTTTTAAAAGTTTGTAGATGTTTTTCAGTGCAGCTCTGCAAAATGAAAGATAACAAATGGACATCAAAAACATGCACAATATTTGAAGCTATAATATATAGGTACCTAGGCTTCTAAAGTGAAATGTATGCCCTTTGTCGGTGCGCTCCACGAACTAACTTGACAGTGTAATTTCATACAAATTTGTGTTGGAGGGTATTGAAGTAATTATTTATCTATCTATACTATCACGGAATCTCTCACAAGTGGGGTAGCCAGTAGACTAGTTTCATGTAATAAGGATGCAAGTTGTATTCTACGTGTCGATAAAAGTAAGGTTTTCAGGATGAGATGCACATATTATTGCTGAATAGAAGATGTTAAATCGTGGACTCAATAATACTTAAACTAGAGATCTCGAATTTTGTTGGTTTTGAGTTACCTACATAATTATATGTTCCCCATGATTGTCTCTAATATTTAAGCAATTTGAGTTATAATATGTTCCCGATGTTTGCTTATAATCTTTGAGTAATTTCTAGTAATAATTATAAATTAAGATGCTTCCTTGTACTGTCATTAAAGTCTTTCAAAAATATACTTACAACAAATAGTATATTTTCCGAAAATAGTATATTTTTAGACAAACGAGCCAACTAGAGATCTCGAATTTTGTTGGTTTTGAGTTACCTACATATTTATGTTCCCCATGATTGTCTCTAATATTTAAGCAATTTGAGTTATAATATTATGTTCCCGATGTTTGCTTATAATCTTTGAGTAATTTCTAGTAATAATTATAAATTAAGATGCTTCCTTGTACTGTCATTAAAGTCTTTCAAAAATATACTTACAACAAATAGTATATTTTCCGAAAATAGTATATTTTTAGACAAACGAGCCAACTAGAGATCTCGAATTTTGTTGGTTTTGAGTTACCTACATATTTATGTTCCCCATGATTGTCTCTAATATTTAAGCAATTTGAGTTATTTATTATTTATTTATTTATTAATCAATAGACGGCATAAGCCTTTATACAATACATAATATCAGTTAATACATAATAGCAATTCTAATACAGTACATAGTTAACAAAATTAATAATAATAATATTTGGCTAGTACAACTGCACTCAATGAGTGCGGCCAGGTACCCAAGCAGTGTAACACAATAAATAATAAATACTATTGCAACCCTCAATACTGGTCACGGTCCGTTGTGAATCTATATCAATATGTATACATAGCGTGTATGTATGTATAAGTGCAAAGATTATAATGGCCCTATAGTCTTAAACACATGGTGTCAACTGTGGTATACGGTACAGCGCAGTGCACACTATAACCTGATCATACGACATTTCACATTAAGTGCGGTTGAACTGCCAATGCGGTCATAATTTGTAAATCAATACAAACTTAAAAAGAAAACAGGTATTAGAAGAAGTAGGAAGTTAATCAATAAAAACTTATTAAAAAGTGGGTTTAACAATGACAATGTCATATCATAAACTCTTTTATGAGGTTGTATGTTGAAATAGTTAAGTTTATTAATTAAGATACGTTTCATTTTTTATTGAAAATTATTTGATTGAGTTATAATATGTTCCCGATGTTTGCTTATAATCTTTGAGTAATTTCTAGTAATAATTATAAATTAAGATGCTTCCTTGTACTGTCATTAAAGTCTTTCAAAAATATACTTACAACAAATAGTATATTTTCCGAAAATAGTATATTTTTAGACAAACGAGCCAACTAGAGATCTCGAATTTTGTTGGTTTTGAGTTACCTACATATTTATGTTCCCCATGATTGTCTCTAATATTTAAGCAATTTGAGTTATAATATGTTCCCGATGTTTGCTTATAATCTTTGAGTAATTTCTAGTAATAATTATAAATTAAGATGCTTCCTTGTACTGTCATTAAAGTCTTTCAAAAATATACTTACAACAAATAGTATATTTTCCGAAAATAGTATATTTTTAGACAAACGAGCCAACTAGAGATCTCGAATTTTGTTGGTTTTGAGTTACCTACATATTTATGTTCCCCATGATTGTCTCTAATATTTAAGCAATTTGAGTTATAATATGTTCCCGATGTTTGCTTATAATCTTTGAGTAATTTCTAGTAATAATTATAAATTAAGATGCTTCCTTGTACTGTCATTAAAGTCTTTCAAAAATATACTTACAACAAATAGTATATTTTCCGAATATTATGCAAGATCATGTGCCGAATAACCGAATATTCGGCAAAACAATGGTGAGAGTTTGCGGTACTCCCGACCGCGTATCTTCGTGTAGGTATATCATAGACATATTATTATATACTAGACTTGCAGCGCAGTACATTTTTTCTAAATTTTTATGTTCCAACATTTATAATAACAATAATAATATTACGTTGTTTCACTCCATATCAAATTAAATTAATTAATTAGATATTTGAGGATTAATAATTATGCATCTGCAGATGACAATGAAATAGCAACAATCTACAAGCTATTAGATCTTTCCAGTTTTACATTTAAACTATTCGGTAGAACACCGGTTGACTAAATATTCGGCATTCGGCCGAATATTAAAAATGTTGCCGAATAGGCAGAATACTGAATAGTTGCCTAATATTCTTTGCATCTCTCCTTGCAACATATTATTAATTACTAGGTATCCTTCTGAGTGCAATATCATGATTCATCCATTATCTAAAACTTATTAATTTAGAGATGTTAGTTGAAGTATTGAGCCAGCGAAATGTTTTATTCGTGGAAGATCTATTCTTTACTGAAGGCTCCACGGGATTAATAAAAATTTGGGTTACTTGGAAGAGATCGCGCCTTTGCGATTAACTCGCTCTCTGTATATTGATTGTATTTAATTTGAATGCATTTTCCTATTGTATGTGTTGTGATCAATGTACAACAAAGAATAAATAATAAGTATATATTTTACACATTTATCGAACTAATGTTAATATTAACCTATATTTTCTAATGAGTTCGTCGGTAGCCTGGAGGTAGAGTCTCGGCCTCGTGAACATGGGGTCCGTGGTTCGATACCAGGTGTCGGCAAACTCCCCTTTCACGACACAAGCTTTTAGTAGCTTACTGTGAAAGGTGTATAAGGTTGTATTTGGGTTTATAACAAAAACCCAGATATATCTTTCCAAAAAAAAAAAATGCCTATGTTAATACTTTTAGACAGGTTTTTCTTCTTGTAGGTATAACGTAATCTAAGTTGGTAGAAAAAGTTCTATTTTAGGATAAAATATATTATGTAATTTATATGGGGGAGGCTTATGTTCAGCAGTGGACAGGAATAGCTGCATAAGTAAGTAAGTAAGTAATAGTACTATCATGATAAATCATCTATAACGAGAGACTCGAGGGAGATAGAACATATATTTTTGAAACTACGTTCGTTTAAAACTGATAGATATGAAATTATAATGGTCGAAAAAATTGATTAGTCGCTTATAGGATATACATATTATCTCCAGGAAGGTACTGCACGAGATGTGTGATCTGCGATCAACCCTTATAAAGTGTGTAGTAAACATGCTAATCGTTCTCACTGAACCAACAAAAAACAAGAAATTCGGGAAGGGTGGAACGATTTGTCGCCGAATAAAATATATAAATACAATTTAAATACATAGATTTAAAATAAAACACTGTGTGTATTACTTTCACTATGAATCATATTATTTGTGTCAAATCTATTTTAATTCTATTTAAATGAACTTTCACAAAGTTATTCCAAATACTATACGATCATTAGAATATTAATTTACTATTTCCTACTACTGTACTACTATAGTAGTCTATAACATGGCGGTATATTCCAAAAATGGGATAGCCAGCAGACCAGTTGCATGTAGCAAACATACAAACAGTCCTATCCGTGTCAGCAAAAAACTAAGACATTCATCAAACCTTATCGCTGAATTTGAGTAATAAAATATCTGGATTTTTTCGAACACCTGCCTATTTACAGCACACTCGAAAACTAGTTTTTACCCGGGCGCTCCACGGGGAATGCATTAAATACTACCTATATTAAATCTAATAGTAATGAATGTGAAATTATGTTTTTACTCTTACCTCTGATTTTGAACCCAGTGAAGACAGTTGAACGAAAAAACATGATCAAAACTATTTATAAATTTATCATTCAATTCACCGGAAATATCCAACACTTCAAAATCAACATTATCACTCGAATATGCAGCTTCGGCAAACTTTATCATTTTATTGGAAACATCTGTTCCAATCAATTGGCCAAACTTTGGAGGAAGTCGTTTGTGCAAAATCTCCATGGTAACTTTTCCCTCACCACATCCAACATCCATTATTGTTTCACCTCCATTTTTTGAAAAATTTAATAAATGAAAATATTCCTTAACGACATCTTCGGCATCTTGTAATTGTAAATTATTCGCGTTTGCGTATAAAATAGGATTATTCATGTTTTATTTATTTATTTATTTTTATTATTTGTTACTTAACTGACCAGTACAACACGTATGTTATTCAGTACTCTAAAGAGAGTGCAAAGGAATGGTGTTTTAGGTTCTATATTTATACATAAATGAAGTACACACACAGAAGTAGTGTTTGGGTGTGTGTGTGTTTGTAAAAGATGGTTCCTCCGGTTTAAATCTTCACGACCGGTAAAAATTTCGTGAAAGAAATAATGCGTATCGGAATTTGTTTGCAGTCAATAACCATTACAAATTATTTCAAACTTATTTAAATTTTCTACCGGACTATAAAAAACTATACTTGATTACATACCTTTTATGACAGAATAACTCTTGCACTTAGGTTCAATAGTTCATTGTGCCCTTAGATTGATTCTTATCCTAAGCTAGCCCTTAATTTGGTTGAATTTGTTTTCATATCAAATTTTTTTCAATATTTTACAACTATTTTATACAAATATACAGGGACAAATAGAGTGGCCCTCAGTGATAGCGATTCATTCTCCCACAAGTAGTATTATAGTAGTATAGTAGATAGTCAGGTAACCAACCTGCAATGTGATACTGATAGCTATCAGCCCTTAAAGTAGTCAATCTAACTTTGATAATAACGATTCAAACACGTATCCATAAATTCCACCACCTGTCTCTGAGGGTTACTCTATACATTCTTACATTGTAGTGTAAAATCTGTACCTGAGAGCCATTAGGACTTAAGTGCATTTTTGGCAAAAATGCCAAAGTTACGAAAAGAGCGAAAATAACACATAAGTCGTGAGTCTTAGTGAGTCGTACAGAAATGCTTAGGGTCTATGTAATAAGCTGTATATACTATATACATCTTATTACTAGTAAAATGTCGAGATTTTTTCGATTAAAAAATTGAATTTGAAATGGCATTTTAGTACTTAAGACTAAATGGCTCTCAGGTACAGAAATTATTGTATAAAATTTGGTGTTATTGTTCTTGACAGATAAAACTCTTTCTCGGAATCCTTAGGACACATTAAAACACTGGGCTTTATAGTTTTAACATACAAAATAATGGAACATCAAGTTCATCTTCCGATCTTGTGCAATCGATTCCCAGTAGCATCCGTATTAATATACATTTTTTTTATCAAAATGTGGATATCAAAAACCTTAATTAATGACAAACACTTTACATAAATATAATATGGGATTTTCAATCTGAGCGATAATTATATTCATAATGATGTCAATATTCTAAATGGTTAAGATTCATCTTCGTTGTATTAAATTAAGTTAGGTACTTTTTAGTTTTGAACAGATCTTTGTTTGGAATGTTGTATACTTATTCACAGTTGCTTTTCGTGAATTCCGCATTTTATTGGAGAAGGTTTTTTCCTTCTTCCATATTTATATAAACTTCATAGAGAGTGAGGGTAGATCGTATTGTAGTGTCGTCTATAACGCTTACCCCAGTTTGACGGAATGGGATAGAGAAGTACATATAATATATATCAGTATTATTTTGCCATTTCAGAATCTATCTCATCCACCTGGAATGAGGGTACATGGCAGCGCGTCCTGCCAATTTATGTTTCAAAGCAAATGTTTTATGCTCTTAAATTTGGGTTAAGAACTCTTAAAAATTAACTGGATTTTCACACCTGCGTAAGTAATAGTATCAAGAATATATTATTAAAACAATGAATCTTCATGGTCACTTTTCCATCGCCGCATCCAACATCTATAAGTGATTCACCTTAATTTTTTGAAAATTCAGTAAATGAAAATATTCCTTAACAACATCTTCAGCGTCTTGCATTTAGTATAAGTAGAATTATTAATGTTTATTTATTACATGAATTATTCAATTGCCATATTTAATTTGTTCAAAGGTGTTGATGAACTAAATATGAGTTCTCACAAACTTTAAACGAAGTATAACAGGTTTTTTGATAATAAATAATATTCAAACTATAGCCGCTGTAACCAAATCGTTTCATTTCTCCCCACCCTGGGACGATTCTGGAAGAGAATTTATTATTGTTCAATAAGTAAGTTAAATATTCATTATTTCTTTTCTTCGATAAATCAAAATAGACTACAATATGTCGTCATTAACTACTAGACAAGGTGATCTCTACTCTTTCATTGTCTAAAGTTGACGTTTTGAATCATAGATAAGTTTCAGAATATTTAATCTATGATTTTATCTTTTTTCTATTATCTGTGGTCTTTTGCATGCATTGACAGCTAATGTCACCTGTTGTTACTAAAATTGTAACAATAGAGAGTTACGTAAATAGGACGGCGGAAGTAATCGTCAATAAATTATGTTTTATTATAATTTCTGCAGAAAGGTCAACGTAATATTTTTATTTCTGTAAAAATGTTTTGTTGTATGACTAGTTATTCTTATTTTTATCCCGTGGAGCCCCCGGCATAGACTTAGTCTCTCACCCTTCTCTGTAAGTTTTCGAATGACCTGTAAAAAACAGGACCAGTATAAAACATTCCGTATAATATATTCAAAATCTTCAATATCTCAGCAATGAGGTATGCCACCCATCCTCAACGTCTTAATTTCTATTGGCTCGGTTAGGACAACTTGCATGTTAATTACGTGCTTTTAGTCTCCTGGCTACCTCGCTTGCTGGAAAGTCGTTGATGGTGTGAATGGATCTTTTTCTCACAGATTTTTTTGCTTAAAGAAAAAATCTATGGAACCGAACTGTTTTTTTAATCTCAAGTACGAAGGAGTGATACGAGTCTTGTATCTTATATAAAATACTTGAAATTACTCCATGGTGTTCCCGGCACAGAAAAGGATTTCCAATATTTTATGTAAATTTCGAGTGTCTTGTATAAAGCAGTAATTATTAAAAATTAAAATACATCTTAAGTTCGGCAGTGATCAGGTATTCCACAACGCTTAATAGTCGTTAGATTGGCGGTTAGATTGTTTAATAGCATTTCTCAGAATGTGGACATATTCCATATAACATACGGAGAATTTGTAGTAAAAGTGGAAACTATTTTGTAAATTTTTGTTTTCTCTGGGATCGCATTGGCCGAAGGCTGTAATGGTCCCAGTAGAGTATGGTGTTGTTTTCTAATAATAATAATCTTATTGGTTATTCCAATGGCTACCCCACTTATGGCAGATGTCATGAAGGTTTTGGTATATTACTGGCAATATAACATTTATTTATTTATTATTTTGTATTTTTCTATGGTTCTGGCATGTACCTTATTATTATTCTTATTTCTTTCAAACATCAGGTTGGTTGGCAGAAATTGCCATCTGGCAATAAACCCGCCTTTTGTACAATGTTCTTATTATTGTCACAATAAAGTTTATTTTATTTTTTATTTATTTTATTTATAACATTATGTTTATATTGATTTTTTACTGGTTTCTTTTGTTTATTGGTGTGGCTTGATTTGTTTTTAACCGTAATGTATGTGTACCTGCATTTTTTTATGTTTGAAGACTGTATTATATTATTATTTGTCATGTATTGTAAAAGGCGAATGCCGTTTATTGTCAAATAAATAAATAAATAACATAACATTTGAGTATATGGACAAATCAAACAGTTCTAACTAGTCCCAAATTAAGATCCTTATGAATCTTGTATTATGGGTTTTTACACAACGATACACTATATAATAAATACTTATACATATATAACGTAACACCCAGACCCACGACAATTTGGTGATGTGCATTTTTTCACTGCCCAGGAATAGAACTCAGGACCTCGCGACTCAAAGGCAAGAGCGTTAGCTCCGCGCCACACCAGTCGTCAATATAACAATAGGGACCGGTCGTCAATAGTAGGTACACTATTTTTTTTATTTACATTATAATAATATTAAGTATTTACAATAATAATTATACAGAGAGCAGTGTTTTTATGATTGCAATGTTGAGATATCCTATTGTATTCTGTGGAGCACCCGGCGAAGAATTGGTCTTCTTCTCTTTTTCGTAAGTTTTCGAGGGATATTATGCAAGTTGAATTCAGCGATGAGGTTTGCCACCCATCTTGAATGTCTTGATTTATTAATGGCACGGAAAAGTAAAGACATTTTGCATCATAAATTCACCGTTGATGTTTGCCACCCATCCCAAATGTCTTATTTTTTGTTGACACAGAGAGGACAGCTTGCATTTTTATTACATGCAGCTGATCTGCTGGCTACCTCATTTGTGGGATATGCCGTGATGGTATAGTAATAATAATAATAACATGATGAAAATTTGAATAAAGCTGAGCAAGATAAGATAATAAAATATCTTGATCTTACTCATGAAATCAAAGATATGTGGAGAACACCTACCGAAATCATCGTGCCTATATAGTGTTGTCTGTGAATGGTTTAATACCTAAGAGTCTATCAAGCAATCTCAGAAAACTGGCAGTAGATGACAGGCTCAAATACAGCATGCAGAAGGCCGTATTTCTATCGTCCACCAGGATAGTAAGAAGGTTTTTGTAAGTGATCTCCCATGATTGTACTATTTCATAGAACATCATGGAAGAATCAACTCGAATAATGTTGGGGTTCTACATTTTGAATATAAATTTATTTTTATATTTTATGATTTTTGTTATTTAATGTTATATTTAAATTTTATTGTTAATCTTATACTGTTTTCAAAATGTAGAATCTAATATTGTTTTGTTAAATAAATGAGATATGAAATAATTATAACAAAAAGCTTTATTGCACAAAAAAACAGTAGTAGAGAAAAACATGACATGAATACAATAAATTTGTGCAATGGGCGAGTTTATCACAGAAGCGCGATACCTTCCAACTAACCCATAACCCATATATAGTAGATAGTACCTAGTGTAGTAGTATAGGATTGCATTATTCTCCAAGTGTCCCGAAGTACATAAGCCATGAGAAATGATTGTATTATAATTATTTTACCGATGTAAGCACACTGAGTTTGGAAGTTTTGTATGCAGGTTTGCTGCCCAAAAGAGTTATTATGAAGTTCCTTGACCTAACCCAATATAATAAAGTGTAGCTGTATAGTCAGTCCGCCACAAATAATACCTATATACTGCCCAATATAATGCAGGTATGTAGGTACTCAGTGCACCTTGCTACAATACTGCATTGTATGGTGTTGAATGACAGGGGGACGTGATGAGGATGAGGCGGTAGGGACAGTAATGAAGAGGGGAGCCCAGTTTTTTGACCGCTACATAGGGTTACCAGAAGAAAAAAAAAACAGAAAAAATGTTATATTAGTAAATCTATATTTCAATAAAACTCTCTCATTTAATGTTTATCTGCTCTTCTGTTCATCGCTCCTTGGTGTCCCAGGCGAAGAATATGGCTCTCATTCCTTTCTGTAAGTTTTCAAGAATCCTGGAAAATACAATATATTCGCAAAACAACCCATATAAATCAAAGGTGATGAGGTGTGCTACTACTACTACTATACCATCACGTCATATCTCACAAGTAGGGTAGCCAGCAGACCAGCTGAGTATAATAAACATGCAAGCTGTCCTCTCCGTGCCAATATAAAATAAAGGCATTCAGGATCTCATAGCTGAATTCAAGAATTAAAATGTCTTAATTTTTTCGAACAGCAACCTTTTACAGGACACTCGAAAACTTATGGAGAAGAGTGGGAGACCAATTGTTTACCGGGTGCTCCACCCTAAATATCTCATCTTTTATTGGCACGGAATGGACGACTTGCAAGTTTATTGCATGCAGTTAATCCGCTGGCTACACCGATCGTAGAGTCAAAATGCTGTGATTGTATATAATTTATGTATATATGTTGAAATAACTTTATTTCTTGGTTATTGCAGGAGTCCTATTTATCCGTTTAGGTGACGATTTATTAATATTTTAATTCTCTCTAGTTTAATACCACTATGCCAGTGTTGGCATCTCCGATCCTACCACGTCAGTGGGCGGGGGACCCGGCTGACGTAGCAGATCCCATCTTGAGACCCACACATCCACGACGTTTGTGGCATTTAAAAACACTTCCCCAAACCAGATGGGTCGAGGAGTGTCAACAGTCATACCCAGAATCATTTCCTCTCTTGCATCCATCATCAAAGGACATTCCCAAAGGATATGTTCCGCATATTGAGCTCCTGTCCCACATGTGCACCATGGATTATCGGTCAATGCTAACTCAAAAAGTTTACCTCTCAACTGGCCATGTCCAGTGATAAGTTGTACAGAAAAATGATCAAAGGACAAGAAGCTCATTCTCATTATGTATATATATGAAAGGTGGAGTGCGTTTTGATGAAAAGTAGGTATAAGAGACATACATAGGTTTACTAGAAGATATTGCCTCAAGGCAATATTACGCCGTTTGTAAAATAACAAAATAACCGCCGCCGAACAAAATAATATTGGATTCCGCATTTTGAATAAAACATTAAATAAACAATTAAATACTAAACTTAATTTCAAATACCAATAACAATTGAAAAAAAATACATAAATTTACGTACAAAATGTAGAACCTCAACATTATTGGTATTAATTCTCCCATGATGTCTTATGAAAATAGCACAATCATGGGAGATCACTAACAGAGCTACAGGGATAAAAACCTTCTAACTATCCTGGTGGATGATAGAAATACCAAAGAAAGACCAAAATGTTGTCACCCTACCACTTCATGATCCTGTGTACTTTGACCATTTCAGGACCGTAAGCATCCTTTAAGTAATTTTAAATATTTATTTAATTTTTATTGTCAAAATAAAAGAAGTATTATAAAATAAAATGAATAGCATAAATATTGTGGTTGTTGAAAAAAAAAATCCTCATTGTTCATAAAACGACTCATAATTAACACATTGAAAATAAGTTTTATTAGAAATATAGCACGATATGAAATACATTTAATTTTTTAATTTATTTTAAGGAACATTGTATTTTCCACTCAAATAACTATATTATTATTTATAACGTTTTCTGAACTACTTGTTCCATCATACTAAACATAAATTATTTCATGAACAGTGATGTTGGAGTGAAGGAGTGGTGGCGGGGGTGGAGTAGAAAGAAGCAGAGACAATAGTGGAGATGATATTGGCGGGATTTGAATATTTATAATATTTTGATTGTTTACAACTAATTCTACATTATCTATTTCAAAAGTGTGTACCGTATCTCTCCAATGTTCAGCTATTTCGCTATTTATTGTCATATTTTTCATGTTCCTTATAATTAAGCTAGCTATTTTTCAAAGAAGATTATTGGCAAATTTAGCAAGTTTATTGCATGGTGTGTGAACATAACTAACCACTGATCTAAGAGGGTTAAGTGATTTATGGATTTTATTGCGGGGATTTTGGATTTATTTTCCTTACTGTTACTGTTAATTGTGTCATTCATGTATTATTGATTTTCATAATGTTTATAATGTGATTTCTCAATAATAGAGATTATAAATTTGGGAAGTATATATTTCCCCTAGTCTTTAAAAGGTTAAAGTACAAACTCGAATCTTTTATTTTTATTTAAAAAAAAATACTGTCATTAAAACCGCCTTCGCTCAAGAAGTGAATATCAAATTGATAATAAAAAACTTGCAGGTACCATAAGTACCTAGTTTTTTGAGAAAAAGTACTACTACCACTCTACCATCACGGCATATCCTACAAGTGGGTTAGTCAGCAGACCAGCTATACGTAATAATCATGCAAGCTGTCCTCTCAGTACCAACAAAAAAATAAGACATTCAGGATTGGTGGCAAACCGCATTGCTGAAATTAGGATGTAAAATATCCCTAATATGAGATTTTTTAAAATAAATATTAAAAATTGTACCTCTCATTTCTTCCATATTTTTCCTTATTTTACTAACGCATTCTGATTCTCATTTTTTTTTTAAATTTTCAATTTTTGCGTCATATTTTAGAACCACTCTAGATCAGCGATCGGCCACCTACGACCTGCGGATCACCAAGTGACACATTTGATAATTTGAAGTGACCTATTTCAGTTATGAAAATGAAGTTTAAAAATTTAGGCGGAATTTAAATCATCATCATCATCATCATTTCTGTCGGTCCCTCAATCCTGAGGATCGTGACCATCATACCTCGTTCTGTAAACCATCTGTCTCCATGTTGAGCGATCCTCTGCCATGTGTAAGGTCCCGTGAAGTGAGCTCTGTGTGGCCTCCTTAATTTGAATAAAATAAAATATAAAATATAGAACAAACATGAAGCGAACATATTGAGAAAAAATAATAATATTGAAATAGATACTAAGAACAACAATATCATTCAAATAATGTTCGTTTTCATAATAATTAGAATTATAATCATAGTATTGTAATCATTTTCTTAATAAAATGTATCTTATTATTCACTTAAAGGCTGTTTTAAAATGAAAATACTACTTACTTACCCAAACATCTCTTTAATACTCACATGTTAGTTGATTTTCACCCGCTGCCAAAAAGGTTGCCGACCTCTGCTCCAGATTGATCATTCCAGTCAATTCTACTTTCCGATAGTCAACCTATTTGAATAGGGATCAACTAGGTAGGTATGTTGTACATCAGTGCTCCGAAACCGGTGTGCCGTGGCACACTGGTGTGCTGTGAGCCAAATACAGGTGACTGCGTCAAATACAATTTATTTGAATTTTTGAATTTTTTTATTATGTATTAATAATAATTATAAAAATATAATGGATATAACTAAATAATTTTTCAGTGGTCCCCCAGCGCCTGGTGCCAACTGTTGAAAACTTTGAACACACTATGACCAATTTAATTCCTATATAATATATTAGCTTTTGGTGTGCCGCGGAATTAGGAAGAATTTTCGTGTGCCGTGGTTGAGAAAAGGTTGCGGAGCACTGTTGTATATGATACACATACATATGTTAACATCCTTTAGGAGTAACTAAATAGCCGAAAATTCTCTCATTCATATATATACAATATATATATATAATCGTATGGCATGTCAGGCGCTATAAATCATAAAAATCACTAAAAACAAAAATCATAAAAAAAATGTCAAAGAGATAAAATAGTAAAAAAAAAAAAAAAAATTCAAAAAGATAAAATTGTAAAAAAAAAATGTCAGAAAGATAAAATTGTAAAATAAAATACAATCGCAAAATATTTAAAATTTATAAAATGACTCTTGTATCCCTCAGCCAAATTCTGGCTTCGGTTGTCAGATTACTAAGACCTTCCATCACACCGTGGAACCTATAAATAGGGCAATCAGCAACAATATGTTGCGTATGTATATACAATAATACATGACGACGTCAACGGCGTCGTTTTGTGTGTCTATCGTCCAAAGCTCCCAGAAAAAACAATGTGCTTTCAGCTTTATTATTATATAACGTATTACTATGTAAGATAGGTAGTAATTTATCAAGGCGTCATCAAATCACTCGATATCCTACTTTGAACTGCTTAGGTACAATTTTTTTTATGGATTATCAGGTTAAACAAGAAGGGGCTCAGACTATCTCCCTATCTTATTCCAACTGCAGTACAATATTTCCGTTTCGTGTAATTTTCTTCATCCGAGCTTCTGACTTTTATTCTTTTGTCTAGAATGTTTATCTTGTTACGATTAATATAAATACTTATTACATTTATTATGTAAATCCGATTCCGATATAAATAGGTACCTACCTATTATAAATTGAATGTTCAGTTCCATAAATCGGCAATAGTCCTAAATTAACACCACTCTTTCAATTCCATAAACCAAGAACAATAAAAAAATATTCGTTTCTCTTTGTAAATTAAGTATTTAGTTATAGATAAAATTGATGCGCTTATCTCCTATTCCACAAATGAACATTTGGCATTGTTTAACAATTGAACGGAACAAAGACAACGTTTGTCTTTAACGATGCAATTATTTTATAGTATCTTATCTAAATAACTCGCAAACGAGTGAAAGATCTTGAGAAGAATAGAATATGTAGTATCTATATTTTACTTTCTGTTAAAATGTTGATTCTTTAAATATTCCTTAATATTGAAAAATTATATATTTTATGATATTTCTACTTGTTATATTTTTATGGAGCTTGATAGTCAAAATTAATAAAAAAAAATTATTAGTTTATACGATTGATTTTTATTATACGATTAAATGTAAAATATTGCTAGTAGGTATTTATAAACAAATTTGAAAAATAAAAATTTCGATGGCATTTAATATTTGGATAAATCAGAAGGTATTCAAATAATTATGTTGAAAATTTCCAATGAATATTTTTGTCCTAGAGAGAGCAAAGATATTTGGGTATTTATTTTAGGTACTAGAGACTCCTACCCGGCGTCGTCAGGGTGAATTTCATGTCTATCTCCAATAGTTTAGGCTCTGCAGTTAATTGAGAAGTAATTCATTTAACCGAATCTCCCCTTGTATTTATGTGAATTGATATAAAACAACTTGAGTATGTTCAGTACAATTTCAGTATTTAAATAGGATTGACAGTTGATTCCAATTTTATTTTATTTATTCTTCTTGCACATCATCACACACAAAACAAAATTAACAAAGCAGTTTACATAAAAAAAGAATGTGATGATATGCAGTTGCGAGATTATCACTTTATAGTGATTTCTTCCATCTAACCACGTCATATAAACACTAAACACAAATAAAAATAATAATAATAAAAACACAAATAAGAAAAATCTCTACATAAATCAAAATAAAAATAAAAAAAATCTACAATCCACACACCTAACACTCCAACGGGACCGGGAACTATAGGAAGGGGTTAGGGGACGGATGCTGAGTTAGAATCTTAGAAGTTTATGTCGTAAACATGTAATATTAATTTTTTGTACTGTGATATTAACATGAAGAGATTTTCCAGTAGTTTTCTTTAATATAAACCATTAACGTACACAACAAAAAATATCGTTGTTAGTGGATGTCATTAAAAAAAAATCGTTATGGCAACATGTGACTGCGGAACTGTCATACAAACGTCAATTTCATACAAAAATACAATCCAAATTTCCGACTTTCCGTTAGATTTTCCAAAATTTTTCTTTCATGCAAACCATCTCCTGATAATTATAAACACAACAAAAAAAGAATCAGCCAATTCAATTCACCCGTTCTCAAGTTATGGGGGAACATACATGGTCAATTCATTTTTATTTAAATAGATATGCAATCAGGTTCTGTGTATCTGTTTTTGAGTACCTATCCTTTAAAAGGCAAATGTTCAAAAAAAAAATACATTTTACATCTTGGATTCAGCGATGAGGTTTGCCACCCATCCTGAATGTCTTGATTTTATATTGGCACGGAGAAGACAGCTTGCATGTGTTATATGCAGTTGGTCTGCTGGCTACCCCATTTGTGGGATATGCCGTGATGGTATAGCATAGCATCTTATAAATTTATCAATAAACATACTTTTTTAAATTTGTATAAGTGGTTTATAATCGGTGGTTCGATCCCAGGTGCCGGCAAACTCCCCTTTCACGGCACAAGCTTTTAGCTTAGTGTGAAAGGTGTATAAGGTTGTATTTGGGTTTATAACAAAACCCAGATATATCTTTTTTAAAAAAAAAATAAAAAAAAATGAGTCAGGTTTGTTAGAAAAGAGAGTTGAGAGTAGAATAAAATGAAATTAAAAAAAATGTAGGTATATATTTGATAAAATGTGAAGTGTTTGGGATAGTGTTTTTTTTTTAAAAAATGATTTTTTTATTTCTTAAGTTTTTTTGTTTTGTTTTTGCATACATTTGGGAAGTGTGAATATGTTTGTGCGAATGAATGTATTATGTGTGCGAAATTGGGTGAATGAATGTATTGTGTATTTGTGTGTAAGATTTTCTGTAATGGTTTTGTGTGTTATTGCTGATGTGTGCACTGTTTGGATGTAAGACTATTGTAATGTTTTTATCGCTTACATGTTTATATTTATATGTCTTTCATCTGTTGTGTACCTACCATGTAAATAAATAAATAAAGTTACGATATAAAAATGTTAGCATTCACAATCATAAACCTACAACTAAATCACTCGCAAACGAGTGGATGGCCTTGAGAAGAATAGAATAGAATAGAATAAACCTACAAGTTTATACAATTGTATCTAAGTGAGTAACTACTAATACTACTAAAGAAGTGGTGGGTCGTTTATTGAGATATTGATTGTGGAATTTAACACAATGATATAATTTTTTTGGAATATGTATTCTAATAAAATAAGAGCTAGTCTATATCATATAAGTCAATGGATCATGCGTTAAAACGCAACCGAGTATTGCTGCGCAATTAGGGACAAAAATATTTATTTATTTTTATTCAATTTTACACGGCAAAGCCTTTTTTACACATTGAACAAAAAAAATAGTAACAATTACAACAATTTGATTGACGAAGACATTTACAGTTACAGTTTCATGCAAATAAATTAATGAAAAAAAGATACCTTTACTTATTTATTTTGGAATAAAACTTAATATGTAGGTACAAAAAAATAATTTTAATTTTATAATTAAACATATTATAAATCAAACAATATCTATCACATTGATTTCTTGCAATAAATATTATGTGTCTCTGAGTTTCGAAATCCGCTATAACACATTGTTGCGATTCGGAGAAATTCGATAAAAAACAATCACACAAGCATGAACCGTATTTTTCAGAAGTCAAATTATAAAATTGTAACAAGAGTTCAAGTTTAAAATAAATTTTGCTATTGAATAAAAATAAAATGTTCATTTTGTATAGGTACTTACATAAAATGAAGGGCTTGGGACAATAACACTGCATGCCACCTAATCCTTATTTTGAGATAATTGAGTTTGAAGTTTATTTTCAATTGGATAAATTCAATTTAGATAAATTGACGAAATGCTGTTCGGAGCCATTTACACTCTGATCAGCATTGATTTTGAAATAAATTTTACCAATTATTGTTCTCTGACGTCTCTCTGAAAAATTGTATGCTTTTTATATATGTACTAATTGTTATTTTGACTGACGATTCCAAGTGTCCGGTTGGACCTAGGGATGATAAACAAATAAATAAATAAATAAAAAATAAATAAATCCTCAAATCATACAAAAAGACGAATTTAAATATTATATGTCCATTTATTTCCATAATTACATATACTTACTAATCTCATTTATAGAAATTGAAAAAAATAATTAAAAAGGTCATATTTTGAGAAAACTGTGGCTTACAGTGTTATTGCTGCAAATATTTTTGTAAAAAAAAATAATGCATCTAAATTTATTGCATCAACAACACTGTTAGCCACATAAATTAATATGTTTTTTCTTTAGGTAAACTGTTTTTTTTTTATTAAAATACATGATAAATTAGTAGATCTAGAACGACTTGTAAGTGTTAATGTGGCTTCTCAGCGCCCCTAAGTACGTAAATATGAGAAAAATATTTGCCATAAGTACGTGTGTACTCATATTGCTGCCTAAATATACCTCACCAGGATTGCAGAAGTAGTAGAGAGTAGTTAAGACTCAGAATGTAACATTCTCGCGTTAAATGATAATATTGATGTTGAACATTTGTTATTAATGCTTAAATTGTTTTACTTCTCTAACAAATTATCGAAAAAAAATAATAGGAAAATATTAAATATTTTGTAGCAGAACAACACTGTAAGCCAAAATCAAAAATTAATTACCATTTCTGAGGAAGATTTGATAGATTTTGAAAAGTTTGGCTTGCACACATAATTTTCAATATTTTGAGAATGGGATCCCCTAAAATAATAGACCATTAAAGGATGACGTCACAGAAAAATCATTGAGGGGCATCAGGCATCCCAACACAACACACGATTACGGTGTAATATTAGGTGGAACGCCTAAAGAATACCTAATAATAAAAAAAACTGTCAATGTCGATTTTGTTATTATTTTGCCGTCTGACTTTCTTTTTTTTTCTCTTATGGCATAAACATCCTACAAGGATGATTTGCGCAATCTGACTGTTTGCCCCCCAAGCAAAAGCAAATCCATAGACAAGACCACGTGACCTTTAATGGTCTATTGTCACTAGAGTCTTAAATCTTGAAGATAAAAAATTATATGCTTGCGCTCGTGAGATTCAAGTTCGGCCATTTCAATTTTTATGTGGCTTGCAGTCTTTTAATGCCAAATAATAACAATATAGCCATCAACGAAAAACACAATTTTTAATAACGTTGTCAATATTTAAAATATTTTCCCAGGATTTTGTCATACTATAGAAACCACTATTTTGTGATGTTTTACATCAAAAATTCGTTTTTTTAAGTTTTGTGACTTACAGTGTTAATGCCCCAAGCCCTTCAAATTAGCTCGTATTGATGGTCAGTTGAGTTATAGAGGATATTAAAAGACACATAAAGGAATATAGCGGGATTCTTTTCTAATCATCATTTTATAAAAAAAAATATGTACAAATGGTGAGTGTTTCGAATGAAACAATTTTCTACTGTTATAGAATACTAGCTGACCCGGCAAACGTTGTTTTGCCAAATACATTATTTATTTATTTACATAACAAACGGCTGTGTCAGTCTTTACAAATAATACAAATAAAAAAGAACAGTCAAGAGAAATAAGAAAAACAATAGGCATACAAAATGAAAAAAAAGAAATAACATACTACCAATCAATTTCTAATAGGTAAGTTCTGGTATAAACAATGCAAATAAAAAGAATATAAACACCAATACAAGTGTAAAAGACAGAAATATATATATATATATATATATATATATATATATGAGGTGAAGGTTTTACTCCATTTCACTGCGTACAGTCGGGCAGAGACTTGGCTCTTGCCTTTGCATGTGGGACGAGACATGGCCCGTCACCGGAATATGCAGATTGGATTTGCAGAATAGGTGTTGTGTTTCTGCATTGTGTATACATGTGCTTCTTCAGGACCATCTCGCAGAATGGCCGACACAACATTAAATCCAGTATGCGGCAAAGGCAAGAGCCAAGTCTCTGCCCGACTGTACGCAGTGAAATGGAGTAAAACCTTCACCTCATACTATCTCCTGCGTAAAATCAAGTGATCTTTCATCAATGGAATGCATGTTGCACATGCATTTCCGATGAAAATTTGATCACACAGTCATTCATATATATATATATATATACAATGTAATATCGCTATTAGAAAATAGGGGTTGATGGCAGAAAGGTGAAAATTTAGGACTGTATGTATTTTTTAATGCCTCACCATAAAAAATCTCCAAAAAATAAAAAAAAAATCGGGGTGAACTAACCTTAACTTATATGAAAAATAGATGTTGGCCAATTCTCAGACCTACCGATAAGCACACAAAATTTCATCAAAATCGATCCAGCCGTTTTGGAGGAGTGTGATAACAAACACAATGGCACGAGAATTTTGTATACTAGATTTAATTACGAATCTATCGACATATACTTATAACCCAATTTTCGTGAAAATGTGTTATGGCGGATTTCGAAACTTGGCGACACATTCGACAAAATTAATAATTAGATGTTTATCATTTGGTGAATCAAACTCGTTGCACCAATCCAATGGAATTATTATTTTTTTTTAAATTTTATTTGATAGCATAACACACAGCATAGAAGTGAGGAGCTTTATAAATGGTTCCTTCATCTTTGTCTCCTTCTACAATCCAACCCATGTCACTTAATTGCTGCTTGTAATCCTCAAAGTACTGGTCGTGGAGATTTGGAGGGATCACATCCAGGAATGGGTTGATAGCGAAGACGAATTCTGTTAAAGAAAAATAATTGATGAGAGATTAATATTAGGTTTTCATGTTTAAAATACCAACTGAAATTTTTAGCAAGAGCAGAACAAAATATAATAATATGTCTTATTTTAGTATCTCCGGGATGACGACTCAGAATTTATTCTATGGGGGTGCCATCAAAGCCATGCTCAGTAATTCATTTATTTATACAATGAACGGCTTTGAATGCCTTTAACATGAAAAAATAGATTAAAATAACCCTAGACATACTAGACTTGCAGTGCGGTACATTTTTTCGGAATTTTTGTGTTCCAACATCGATGACCTTCAAGCAATAGCAGTGAGCAGTCTTGCAACTAATCATCATCATCATCTGTTGCTCTACATCCCGTTGTAAGCCTTAGCCTCCTCCAACATTCACCTCCATCTCCCCCTATCTTGGCATGTACTCTTCCAATCCTTGATGCCAATGATGTACACCATCCGTCCAACAGTCTTACAACTAACGTCAGTTTAAAACTAGATGCAAAATTTGTTTGACTGCATGACCGATTTTTTTCTTTCAATTACCGATCTAGTTTATCTTTGAAAATAAAAAAAAATATAGAGAAAAAACACTGTCACATAATTAACAGCCCAGCATACTAGCAGGAACAGCATTTCATAAAAAGATATTATAATGTCAAATACTAATTAATACATATACATTAGCACCATATTCATAGGCTGGTATGTAAATGTATGTATACATAGCATATTTTATATAATTTAGCAAGTATCTAAATAATATAAAACAAATCATAATATTAATATATGATGGTAAAAGTATCCACAGTAAAAAATTAAAGGTTTAGATGACAACAATATTAGTATCCAAAATGCTGCAATACTATTCTACTAGTAAGATGTTAAACAAAACAATAAAATATTTAAACAAAATCTTAACATCATTTACTTAGGTCTCCAATTTTTTTGAGTTGTATGCCCTAGTAGGAAAAACGTACAAGCCCAACTGTCTCTCCTGATCCCAATATATTGCATTGTGAAATTAATGAAATTTTAAATAATCATTTTCTCCTCATCATAAATGGTTTTTGAGGGGGCTGTATATCACTTAACAAATGACTAGTATCCATATCTCTTTTGGGCAGTCTTGGATATAACACGCTGGAATATCGTATTAGTGTGTTTAATGCGATATTTTTTTTCAAATTGCTGAATGCAATTATTAATTAATAAACCAACTACATATATTATGTAAATTCAACTTTTATATAGTCGCACAAGACAGCACATGCTTTTCTATCCACCTACAAGCAGAACCAACATTCTCGCAGAATCACCAATAGCAAAGGCAATTCGATTGTTTAATAATATTTCCCCGAATATAGACAAAAACCACATAACGTACGCTGAATTTATAAGGAAAAAGAAACACTATTGTAAATTTTTGTCTTCTCTGGGATCACATTGGCCGAAAGCTGTAATGGTCCCCAGTAGAAAATGTTGTCTTTTTAATAACCATAATATGCTTTTCTAAATTATTTGTAATAATTTAACATGGACTTCCACCAAGAACCGTCGTTTAACAACATTAACTACCCATTCAAATTGCCAAAAAAGTAATCGTATAGTTAAAATAATGCATAGGTACCTTTGAACCTCTTTTCTCCATCCAAATAAAACACTTTTTGTTTGTTTTCAACTTGAACATGCTTAAATCCTGCATCATACATCAATCTCCTACATTCCTCAGCTGGATCCTCGGTGAAGTAATAAGGAGACACGTATTTCTTGTAGTCCTTCATATAAAATGACCAGCAAGGATTTTCCGACAGATTCTTGTAAGCTTCGAAAATTTGGCTCTTGGTTTGAAAGTACATTAAGCATTCCCCATTGGTTTTTAAAAGGTTGTAGATGTTTTTCAGTGCAGACCTGCAAAAAGAAAGATAACAAATGCATATCAAAACATGCACATCTTATATCTAATAGACATCGCTGTCCCAAATCCACATAATATACATACAGCTGTCACATAATATACATACAGCTGTCACATAATATATGTACATACAGCTGTCACATAAAAAAACACGTAAATATACAGAACTATCAGGTAAATAAAAAAAATATTTAGCATTCTAGGTCCGTTTTTAAAATATTTTTAGTCACTTCAGCTTCAAAATGTAACACCGAAATCTTTAATAAATAATTTTTCAAATAAAATATTTAAACTTGAATCACTATGTTTATTTGTTACATTAATTTAAATTACGCTATCGCGATTTCAGTGCACTTGCACCATTGACGAGCTTTTCAAGACTTGAAAAGCTCGTCAATGGTGCAAGTGCACTGAAATCGCGATAGCGTAATTTAAATTAATGTAACAAATAAACATAGTGATTCAAGTTTAAATATTTTATTTGAAAATGTCTCGTAATTGTTACATAGTTAATGCCTCTAAAATAAGTGAAATTTAATAAATAATTTTCATAAATTAAATTTACTTTAATTTGAGCATAAATCATTATATAATCTACACATTCAGCTTACATAATTTATAACTCAAGAATGGCTGTACCAATTTGAATGATCTCTGATTTGTCGGATTCTTCTCCCCCCGGGATATCTTACAAATTCACGGAAAGAAAAATTACGAAGAAATTATTTACGCCATACATTTTTATTTTTAATAAAAAATGCAATATGGAGAATTATAAAAAATGTTTTTCTTATAGACTGGCCTATCTATATCTATACTTATATATAAAGAGGAAAGATTTGATTGTTTGTTTGCATTGAATAGGCTCCGAAAATACTGCACCGATTTGAAAAAATTTTTCACTCTTGGGAAGCTACACAATCCTCGGGTGATAAAGGTTATATTATATTTTCAAAAAAGTTAGGGATCCTTACTAAAACTCCAATCTATCCGTGCGAAGCCGGGGAGACTGCTAGTTGTTACTATGTCTGTCCATTAAAAAAGTTCTAAGGTTACGTAGGCATACATTTTTTATTCTAATATTTTTTAATTAATCCCTTTAATAATATCAATCAAAGAAATACTAGGCCGGTAATTCAAAGAGCCGATCAAAATTTGCACCCAGTTTTAAACCGACGTTGGTTGTAAGACTATACATTAAATGCTTGAAGGTCATCGATGTTGGAACACAAAAATTCCGAAAAAATGTAACGTATGTTTATGATATCAATGTTTTTTTTATCAATTTTTGTTCAATTAGCTTTGTATATAGCATCTTATTTGCCTGTTACAAGTTTGTTATCAACCTATCAATATAACTTAATATCATACCACTCATGATTATAATAAGTAGGTATACATAATTATGTGTACCTAAATACACTGAGTTAAGTATGGTATTACACCTCCGTGTATCTGCGTGGCAACTCTGAATAGTACCTACAGTTGTTTTTATCATCTTTTGTTAATAAATTAAATATTTTATATGAATGCACGAGTCGCCTATTATCTACTAGCGGTCCGCCCCGGCATCGCACGGGTAGAAAGATTATTAAAATAATAATTTAGTTTTCATACAAATCTTTTATTTTTTTTGTAAAAAGATCATTTATACAAAACAAAAGCCGTTCAATTTATTAAGTCAGAGCTTTCCTGTAAATAATAAATAGAAATTTTCAAATTATGTTCAGCGAGCCGCTGCGAACGCTCGATACACGACTCTCTGGCACGCGATTGTGACGGGTTTTCTCTCAAGACGACTTGCAAGACGATTTTCAGTCTCCCATGAAGATTCTTCATTGCGACTTAGTTTTGATGCCCTCACCTGAAAACTATTTTTAGAAAGTTGAGATCTTGATCTTCGAGGAGTGAGCGGCGACCACGTTACTTTTTTCTAATACTTACATTTTTTAATTCGGGATATCTTTCGAATGGAATGTCCAAATTGAATAATTCAAAAAGTTATATAAAGGTATTAAAACAGTCTTGAACATGAAGTAATTTATTTTGAAAAGAATTTATACCAAGATACAAATAAAGAACCTTTTCAAACGGCGGCATTTCACTTAATTTTTTAAAAGAAGAGAACACTTTTTGTGGGGTAACTATAATAGTTAGATACAATATGCTGTCGCGACATTTTTTGTAAATAATGATGTGTTCTGGAAAGTCGTAGGAAATTATTTTATCCTATCATCAATAGTTTTCGCATTGTACACGATGTAAAGAATATTTTAGTTATTTTTTTTACACCTTGGGTTACATTGATGGAGTTTTAGTATGGATCTCTATTTTTTTGAAAATATAATATAACCTATGTCATCCTGGTATAGTGTAGCTTGCCAACGGTTCTGTAGTTTCGGGGCCTATTCAATGCAAACTACAATCAAATCTTTCCTCTTTATAGATATAGATAGACCAATCTATACAAAAAAACTTTATTGTTGATTTTGTATAAATCAAAAATGTATGGCGTAAATAATTTTCTTCGTAATTTTTCTTCCCGTGAATTTGTAAGATATTTTAATAGCCTATCGCCTATTCCGGGGGGAGAAGAATCCAACAAATCAGAGATCATTTAAATCGGTACAGCCATTCTTGAGTTATAAATGGTGTAACACACACGATTTCCTTTTATATATTAGATAATGTTAAAATAATATGTTTACTTAAACACGTACATAGTACGGTTGTGCGAATGTACTAAGTAATATGTTAATGCAATTACATAATTATAAATCATATTGCTAAGAATAATTACATTTTGTTCTGATATAAAATATTTGAGTTTTATTATTTAGTAATGTTGATCAATGATTTAATTTAATCACGTGTTTGTCATTATCAAGTTTTGCAGATTATTAATATAATTATTGTGAATAAATTGAAATATAATGCTGATTTATTAATTTTTTTAAAAATGTGACTTCTTTTTATCTTTTGTAATATATTTACATATAACTCTTAACTTATAATTGTAATTTAAAAATTATTCAACGCCGTTTAATGTAATCAATAGATAAATTAATATACCTAGACGCTGTGAAATGCTCAGGCCGTTATTTGATTAAATAATAAAAAAAGATTACCTCATCGCTGATTAATTAAATATACCTAAGAGTATGAGAAATTAGATTAATGTAAAGGAAGCGAAGGAAGTGTGTTGGGATAGATCGCTCCGCTCTCTCTCTGCCTACTCCACCTGGGACACGGCGTGAGGGTATACCCTACTATATTATAGAGTAAATAAAGACTTGAAATTAACAAGACATTCGAAAATCGTCAAAGATAACTATGAAGGATTTTCTTTCTGACTTTTTAAATATTGATTCTTTATGAACGTAGGATGATTTTTTCGGCGCCGTTTAATTGAGCATCCTTCTTAAGGGCGAGGGAAACTATATATTGAAAGAGTGATGTCTTTGACTTGCTCCTGAACGTCGTCATTGATTGATTTTTACGTAGGTCGGTTCTTTACTATGCATTGATTACAATACATACAAAATTATGGAGTAATGTGAATGCATATTGATTGCAAGTAATTTGAATTAATTAAATATTTTATTTCATATTTCTGATTATTGAAATTTATTACTTAATTTAAAGATTGAAACAAAAAATAATTATTTCTGTGGAAAAATAAAGAAAAATAAAAACATAATCTTTTTGAAGCATTATTTTTAATTTCACTTATTTTATAGGCACTAACTATGTAACAATTTCTAGACAATTAAAAAAAAATTAAGTTGCAGTTCTATGTTTATTTGTTACATGATATACAATACGCTAACCCGATTTCAGTGTTTTTACACAATTGACGAGACTTAACAAGTCTTGAAAAGCTCATAGCATTATTTTGACTATAAAAATTGGTGAAGTTACAAGGTTTTTTCCAATCTTGTCACTGAATGAAATATGTTTAATCTGGAATAATTATAATGAATGTGAAATGAGTTTCCTTTTAAATATTATTTCTTACCTCTGATTTTGAACCCAGTGTAGGCAGTTGAACGAAAAAACATGATCAAAACTATTTTTAAATTTATTATTCAATTCACCGGAAATATCCAAAACTTCAAAGTTAACATTATCACTCGAATATGAAGCTTTGGCAAACTTTATCATTTTTTCAGAAACATCTGTTCCAATCAATTGGCCAAAATTTGGAGGAAGTCGTTTGTGCAAAATCTCCATGGTAACTTTTCCATCGCCGCATCCGACATCCATAATTGTTTCACCTCCATTTTTTGAAAAATTCAATAAATGAAAATAATCTTTAAAGACATCTTGAGCATTTTCAATTTGCATACTATTTGCGTTGGCATATAATGTAGGATTATTCATTATTTATTAATTTTTGTTATTTATATTTATTACTTAACTGACCAGCAGAGCACGTATGTTATTCAGTAGGCTAATGCGGGTGCAAAGGAATGATGTTTTAGACTCAATTTTATTGAAGGTTGATTATTGACGATTTCATTCGGATGTGTGGGCGCAGCTAATGAAGTACACACACATGCACACAAACATTTACGCGTACACTTGATGATAAAATAATAACAAGTTTATTAGACGTGTTTTATAAAAAAAATAATTAGTAATGGAATTCACTACCTCACTATTACGCAAACTTTACCGAAACTAAAAACGAGATTTCTAAAACGATGATGATGATGGTGGTTTTCCAGCCTATTCAAAACATCCAATTCACTACAACAGTGCTTCGCAACAAACCCGCGTGATATACAACTAAGCTTAGCTGGTCAAGTAACTACTCATACATAAGAATTGAATTTACCATTTATGACGCGTGAATACTAGTATGAATATGCGAGCTCCCTTTTAGTGAGGTGATCATACTTTTCCGCGATGTGATGTTTCCAACATAAGATGTAATGTTGTAATAATAATAATAAATATCGACAGACAGCACTACAGTCGGTACGCTGATACTTAGTTTTCACTATACGTTGTTTCACCTACATACGTTATACTGTTGGTATATTTTATTATTTTTCTATTATTTACTAAAAAAGTGATGGATAATTACACATTTTTATTCAAAATGAATTGTTTTTATGTGACGCTACTTGCCTATTAACATTTTTTTGAATATTTTATTTAAACAAAAAAGAAAAAATACAAAACATATTGAACATTAAATAATATCATTTTTATTAAACTCATCTGGCGGGGCTAAGAAACTTGTGTCTTTATTATTTACTAGTCTGTTTATTCCCCCCCCCCCCCGTCGCTAAATTTTCGAGATGGTATAGGAATTTGAATATTTCAAAAACCCCTCGGTTTTCTTCCAGAATATTTTCTCACATTACCTTTTTCTACAATGTACCGGGTATTTGTACCGAATACAGTTATCTGGTACTTTTACCAAATAATATCCGATATATACTTTAACTATGGATTCGTGGATCTCCGCTTACGACTCGTGAACCATCCCCATTTTTTAGTCACGCCAACGTAGACCCCCGTCGAGTCTCCGTAGGATAAGTCTCCATATTGTTTTTATTTTTGAAATATAAAATGTATGGCGTAAAAAAATTTTTTCCCGTGAATTTGTAAGATATTTTAATAGCCTATCGGCTATTCCGGGCGGAGAAGAATCCAACAAATCAGAGATCATTCAAATCGGTACAGCCATTCTTGAGTTATAAATGGTGTAATGTGGTGTTCTCACTTTGGCGAATATCGCCAGGGCACCAAAATATCGCCAGCCATTTGAACCGTGTGAACAAAATGACAGCTAGTCTGAAACGATAAAAACCAGTAGAAACGATATCGTCTCGAGTTGACCACCTTCCAACTTTTTCGGCCGATTGAACGATTTGCGCATGCGCAGATGTGCGCGGCGTTCGTATCTATGGTAAAAACTTTATAACTTATAAATTTTATTATGTTTCCCGCTTCGTGACAGCTGTTATATTTGTTGTTGGTTGTGGCGTTTGTTTCCCTAATTAAAAGGCGCCTTATAAACTCTACTATAACATTTTCGACTAAAAATAAACACTTCGCGATCTCCATCTCGACGTCCGCCATTTTGAAAACAGTGTCAAAATCAAAGCGCATCTGTTTTATTCCACTATTCTCATAGTGGAATAAAACAGTGTTTTGATTTAAATTAAATATTTTCCTTTGAATTTAAAAATTTAGTCATTAGTATATTTATTACGGTTTAACTAGGTGAAATGCTTAAAAGAAAGACAAACTTTTTGCAAGGATTAAATTTAGAAATACTGTATATTTTTTATACTTTTTTTCATAATTTTATTGTTATCTAATATTTAGATTCGGGTTAATGGTGCGCCGACTGTACTTGATTGTGCGAAGTATTATTGTCACCTGGTATCAAATGCTATTCTGCAAGACAACAATAAAGACAAAATTTTATAAATAGTTTATTATCTCGTTGCTATGTATATGTCGTAGTCATTTTGAAGAATCTGTCTGTTTGCAAACGGCCGGCATATTATAAAATGACGAACGTGCATTCAGGCATTTTACAATATGACTAGTCAAATTGTAATATTGTAGTTCTTTCTCACCGTCTCATGGTGTTGCGTATCAAAACATACATAATTATACCTATGGAATTGCGCGGGAGATAGTCGTGAAATAATGTTTCTATTTTGTATTCTCTATTTTTTTCCGTACCGTAAAAATTACATTACGAATACCACAACTTATTGCCGTATCGATAATGGGTATTATTATAAAATAATATGATAAATAATTTATAATTCAATATTATTTGCGTTATTTCATCTTATCTCCCGCGCAATATAATATATGAATGCACTCAACATTATGTTTTGATACGCAACACCATGAGATGGCGAGAAAGAACTACAATATTACAATTTGACTCGTCATATTGTAATATGCCTGAATGCACGTTCGTCATTTTATAATTTGCCGGCCGTTTGCAAAATGACGACGCCGTTTGAAAACGGATGGATTCTTAAAAATGACTGCGACATATATAAAACATGGATTTGCAGTGGATGATAAAAATTATAGTGAAAAATGTATAGATACCCAACTATATACTTGTATGCCTATGTTTGGTTGGTAAATACCATGTACCTGAATTAGCTATAAATATATGTCTATATCTATTTGTTAATAAAATACCAACTAATGTTTTTAAAATATGTACTACACCACATAAATGTATGTGTTGTAGGAGGTACATAATTACTATAACTAAATATTTTAAAAATGTTTCGTGATGACCACATTGTAGTGCCAATAAAATCAAACAAATTACCTTCTAATGTACCTAATAGTGTTAGCTTGTTTTTTTTTGTTTTTTATTGATAATTATATTTTTTGTGATTGTAGGTAGGTACTTATAACTTTATTATGTAATTTGAAACAAGTGTTTCCCAGAGAGACGTCTTTCGACTTTTAAGGTCACTTTCAATCGATTGATAATGACCTTATAAGTCGAAAAACGTCTCTCTGGGAATTAATAATAATAATAATAATAGCTCTGTAAGTGATCTCCCATGATTGTACTATTTCATAGAACATCATGGAAGAATCAACTCGAATAATGTTGGGGTTCTACATTTTGAATATAAATTTATTTTAATATTTTATGGTTTTTTTTTATTTAATGTTATATTTAAATTTTATTGTTAATCTTATATTGTGTACAAAATGTAGAATCTTATATTGTTTTGTTAAATAAATGAGATATGAGATAATAATAATAATAATAAAAATTAGGGCAGTTAATACATGGGCTATTCCTTTATTATTGTATACATTTGGGATACTCAAATGGAACCAGACGGAGCTGGATGTCATCGACAGAAAGTTCAGAACCATGATGACAAGGTATCGTATACATCATCCAAGATCATCTATAATGAGACTCTACCCCCAAGGAAATTGGGAGGAAGGGGCTTATTGAATATTAAAAATTTACACAATCAGGAAATTCAATCTTTAAAAACTTTTTTTCAAAATTCTAGGAACAAAGATGGGTATGACGATATAATATCTTGTGATCAGGGTTATTCACCGTTGTGTTTATCGAACTCTAGTGTCTCAATACCGATATTGAATAGTGACGATAGAATGGACATACGGAAATCCAAGTCTCTCCATGGTCGATTCTATGAAGTGTTAACATCTCAGAATGTTGACACTGTGGATTCGGTCCATTGGTTGAGATTTGGAGATCTTTTTGGCGAAACCGAAGGATTTGTTTGTGCCATTCAAGACCAAGTAATAGTCACAAACAATTATTCTAAATTTATAATGAAACAAAATATTTCGGATAGATGCAGAGCCTGTTATCGGGAGGGAGAGACATTAAGACATATTTTTTCTGGATGTTCTCTTCTTTCCGGAACAGACTATTTGAAAAGACATGATCAAGTAGCAAAAATATTACATCAAAATTTATATCTGGTCGATTAGCTAGAATAGTTCGATCAGTTTGTATTGGTCATTGTATTCAAGTACCGATACTGGACAGTAATTATAGTATGGTAATTTTGATTCCGGTTCAATTAATTTAAATTTCAAAGCATATCTTGATCTTGCTCACGAAATCAAAGATATGTGGAGAACACCTACCATAATCATCGTGCCTATAGTGTTGTCTGTGAATGGTTTAATACCTAAGAGTCTGTCAAACAATCTCAGAAAACTGGGAGTAGATGACAGGCTCAAATACAGCATGCAGAAGGCCGTACTTCTATCGTCCACCAGGATAGTAAGAAGGTTTTTGTCCCTGTAGCTCTGTAAGTGATCTCCCATGATTGTACTATTTCATAGAACATCATGGAAGAATCGATTCGAATAATGTTGGGGTTCTACATTTTGAATAGGTATACATAAATTTATTTTAATATTATATGGTTTTTGTTATTTAATGTTATATTTAAATTTTATTGTTAATCTTATATTGTGTTCAAAATGTAGAATCAAATATTGTTTTGTTAAATAAATGAGATATGAGATAATAATAATAAACTTTATTGTGCTAAAAAACATACATATCAAAATATTATAAATACCAATAATTATCATGCACAATGGGCGAGTTTATCGCGTGAAAGCGATATCTTCCAACTAACCCAAATAATAATAATCAATAGTAGAAAGAAACACTTGTTTCAAATTACATAATTATGGAATTCTACTACGTGTGCACCGACACAATTAATACTTATAACTTTCTTATTGATGTCGATTGTAAAAAGGCGTAAGTCGTATATTTAATAAATAATTAAATATAAATTGGTAGGTACTAAAAATCCATATTCCGTGTGTATCAGTTTTTATCGATTATGTTTTTAGTACCGTGTCCCTGCCTTCCAGTTATTGCTGGTGTCTTACCGGCAGATCTCGAAATTTTAGATTGCATAGCTCGACGGGGTGTCAGGGCTGGAAGACGTGTGGAACATCTTGGTATACCTACCTGTTGAAGTAGGAACTGGGATACGGGATATATCTAGGGCAATCGGCAGGATTCGTGAGAGGACAATGAGTGTTTGACAAGACAGATGGACCACTGGAGGAACGGGTAGACTTGTCTACAAGTTCTTTCCAGATGTCCGTGAAAGACTGAGAATGAGCTTCTTTTCCCTTGATCATTTCTCTGTACAGCTTATCACTGGACATGGCCAGTTAATAGGTAAACTTTTTGAGTTAGTATTGACCGATAATCCATGGTGCACATGTGAGACAGGAGCTCAATATGCGAAACATATCCTTTGGGAATGTCCTTTGATGATGGATGCAAGAGAGGAAATGATTCTGGGTATGATTGTTGACACTCCTCGACCCATCTGGTTTGGGGAAGTGTTTTTAAATGCCACAAACGCTTCACACTTTAAGGCATATTCGTGGATGTGTGGGTCTCAAGATGGGATCTGCTACGTCAGCCGGGTCCCCCACCCACTGACGTGGTAGGGTCGGAGATGCCAACACTGGCATAGTGGTACTAGACTAGAGAGAGTTAAAATATAAATAAATTGTCACCTAAACGGATAAATAGGAGTCCTTGGACTCCTGAAATATCCGACAAATAATGTTATTTCAACATTTGTTATTAATTTTGCAAACAAGTGTAAAAATAAAACTAATATTTATAAACGCACTTAAATTATCATTTTAATAGCATTCAATATTTAAATTAGAATGTATTCACAAAAATTCGTGTTAAAAATTGCAACATTATTATTTTTTATGAGAGAGTAATATTATTCTAAATCACTCGCAAACGAGTGGATGGCCTTGAGAAGAATAGAATAGAGTAATATTATTATAAATGCAAACAGATTCCGTGGAGCACCCGGCAAAGTCTTCCACTTTTTTTCATAATTTTTCGAGTGTCCTTTAGACTGCAGATGTTAGAAAAGATAAAGACATTTTACATCTTAAATTCAGTGATGACGTCAATTTTTGTTTATTTTATTTATAACTTTTTTCTTATTTACCATAAACAACTGAAGGTAAATAATTTATACATTATATCTATAAGATATTCAGAAATTTAACTTACAAGCGACTTAAAATCATGAGATAGGTGCCTAATTTATAGTTCCAACACAGAATGATTTTTAAATTTTATTTATTTTTATTTTTATATTTTATTTTTATTTATTTATTTTTCCATAAATTTTACTACAAAAAACAACTTACTACTACAAAAATTTTACTACTAACTAAACATTATATCTTAAAACACATTCTAATGACAATTTTGAGGGTAAAAAAACAGATAGTATAAAGATTTGTATAATTGTGCTTATTGTATATATAATTATTTTTAATGTGTTTATTATTATCTCAATAAAATATTTGAATTTGAATAAAATATTAATAAAAAAATATGGTATCTAAGTATTCTATGGAATTTACTGCCTCACTAGACTTGAGTCTGTTCCGACTTTTGAGGCAGTATCTATATAGGTAGAATGTTGTTCTTAATAATTGTTCTAGTCAGTTTTTGTATGCACCGAGTTTATCCAAGGTATTTAGAAGGTGCGCAAAAATAGCACAAAAGAAGAATGAGGCGTATCTCAAACAGCAGCAGCGAAACACCAGAAGTACCAATGAAGAATACAAACAAAGAAGGAGAGACGAAAAACGTATCCACAGAAAGAAAAAGAGGGAATGGGAACAGTTACAAATCAATGAGCTAGAAAGTCTCAAGTCTCAAAAAGAAAGTTTTATCAGAAACTAAATCAACAGCGAAAAGAGTACAAACCAAGAGTAACTGCATGCAAAAATAAGGATGGAGAAATATTGAATGATAGAGTAGATATATTGAAACGCTGGGCCTAACACTTTGAAGAACTTCTGAATAATGATAATGGTTATGACGAAGAAGAACTAAATGAATTATATGGTGAGGAGGATGATATTGTTCAGACCCCAAACATAGCAGAAATCGAAATGGCGCTAAAGTACCTAAAAAATAATAAATCCCCAGGTCACGATGAGATCCCAAGTGAGCTACTGAAATATGGAGGAGCTGGGCTTGTTGAAACCCTTCATAATATTGTAGAAAAAGTATGGGATTTTGAAATTATGCCTGATGACTGGAGGACTGGTATCATCTGCCCACTGCATAAGAAGGGTGATGCAATGGAATGTACTAACTACCGCGGTATCACCCTCCTGAACACATCATATAAAGTCTTCGCCAGTGTGCTTTTCTCCAGATTACTACCGAATGCTGAAGACCTGGTAGGACAGTATCAAAGCGGATTTCGTCTAGGAAGATCCACTGCAGACCAAATTTTCACTCTCCGCCAAATCTTGGAAAAAACCCTAGAGTATAACATCGACACACCTCTTCATAGATTTTAAGGCTGCATATGACAGTGTTAACCGTCTGCATCTCTATGATGCGATGAAGTACCTAGGTATTCCCAATAAACTAATTAGATTGGTAAGACTCACTATGACCCAATCAAAGTGTAGAGTCCGGATTCAAAATGACACCTCTGAGCCATTTTATACAATAAATGGACTACGCCAGGGAGATGCACTGGCTTGTCTACTCTTCAACATTGCTTTGGAGAAATGTGTAAGAGAGTCTGGAATACAAACGAACGGGACAATATTCTACAAATCAAGTGAAATACTGGGATATGCAGGCGATATTGACATAATTGGTAGATCCCAACGTGCAATGACAGAGACATTTGTTGATCTGGAGAGAGCTACGAACCGAATGGGATTCTGCATTAACTCTAACAAGACTAAATATATGCCAGTCACCAAAACCGGACCCCAACCACAATCAACATAGGCTCTCATACCATGGAATGCGTAAACAACTTCACTTACCTGGGATCAATGGTGACCAATCTAAATGACACATCTGCTGAGATAAAATACCGAATCTTCATTGCTAATAAATGCTTCTTCGGATTAAAAAAAGATCTAACATCTTGAGTGTTGTCGAGAAGAACAAAGGTAACTATTTATAAAACACTACTGCAGCCAGTACTCATGTATGGATCCGAATGCTGGGTTTTGAGTAAAAAGGATGAGGCATCCCTTTTAATATTTGAAAGAAGGATATTCGTACCTGTGCGGGACAACGGAGTTTGGAGAATTCGATACAACGAAGAAGTCTACAACTTGTACGGTGAGCCCAACATAGTTAAATGTATCAAAGTTGGAAGACTGAGATGGGCTGGGCACGTGGAGAGAATGAGTGAGGAAAGAGTGCCAAAGAAAATTCTCCATACAAGAATATTATTCATTTATTCATTTATTCACTTAGTCAATTATTCATTTATTCATTTATTTATTTATTCATTAATTCATTTATTCATTTATTAATTTATTCATTTATTCATTTATTCATTTATTCATTTATTCATTTATTCATTTATTCATTTATTCATTTATTCATTTATTCATTTATTCATTTATTCATTTATTCATTTATTCATTTATTCATTTATTCATTTATTCATTTATTCATTTATTCATTTATTCATTTATTCAGTTATTCGTTTGTTCATTTGTTCTTTTATTCATTCATCCATTTATTCATTTGTTACCTATCGATTATTAATTTGCTGATGTGATTATTTTTATACATTTTTATTTTTTTGTAAGATGTATTAATCCTTGGTGAATGTATGTTTTTTTTATATATTTTTTACGCAGCACGCCTCGATACAGGGCAACCTAGTGAGGCTGCTGCAACTTAATTGAAGATAATTGGTGATATATTGTTTCAACGTTTGTATGATATTGATTGAATAAAGAAAATTAAATAAAAAAAAAAAAAAAAAAAAAAAGACCACAAGGTAGACGTAGCGTCGGTAGACCCAAACTCCGTTGGATGGATGGTGTACAGAGAGATGTGGATGCCATTGGGATCAGGGATTGGAGGAGTACATGTCAAGATAGGGGAAAATGGAGGCAAATGTTGGAGGAGGCCAAGGCTCACAACGAGCTGTAGAGCAATTGATGATGATGATGATGATTCAGAAGGTATCTAACCTATAAGCGACTTAAAAATATTTGATTAGTAGAAATTTTCATAAAAAATTAAAGAGAAAATTAAATGCAATAAAAATATTAATTAACATATACAAAATAAAGTTAACACAAAAATTTAGTTAAAAATTGCTAACAAAATGTCACACAAGTCAAACGACAGTATATATAACAACTAGGTAGGTATGTAAAATTTACACGCTTGTTTGTTTTGTAAACAAAAGAAAACATGTTTTGCGAATATTTTCTGTTTGTAAACAAGAAAAATATTTCGCGATTTTTTTTTGGTAACAATAGTCAGCTCGGAAAAGATCGTCTTCTTATTATGGGTTATACCCGTCATATTCGTATCTCAAGGCCTCGTAGCCATGAAATCGCGTCGTCCGACCCTAAACTAAGTGCTTGCAACCCGCCAACGTATGAATATTTGGGACATGTGTCGGATAATCATAGTTGAATTTATTTTATTATCTTTCACTGTACACTGTTACAAGATATCATGGGGCATCCAGATATGAGCCGGGTGAGGAGTACAGATTATTCTTATAATTATAGTTGAATTTGATGGCATAATATCGTCGTATCGTCGTGTTAGTACCCATAATACAAGATTCATCTTAGTTTGGGACTAGCTCGATCTGTGTGAATTGTCTATGTATGTTAAAAAAAAATAAAAAAATATGCATTTACATAATATTGCATTCACTGGGCGTGATGCACTCCCTCGCCACCATACTGCCATCTGAGCACTTCTATGACATCTTGTTACGGCACACAGCGAAAGATAATAATAGATAATAAATACAACTATGATCATGATAAATATTTTCGTAATAGGTAGGTACTACTGAATAACCTATTGTAGAAATTGACCTGCGTACCTATAGACAAACCGCACTTGGCGATCGACTACTGACGAACTTTTCGACAATCCACCTACAATTTACCGTGTAATTATTTATCCACCTACAATTCACGGTGCCAGCCTTTAACATGTTATATATTTACATACATAGTTAATATGATGTACACACAAGTATAGAAAATAAAGACACAACAATCATAATAAAAAGTCAACAAAACACAAAAAAAAGAACAATATAATTATCAGTATCACAGCACAAGTTGTGAATAGAGAAAAAAGTCAATGGATCACAAGTCAATTCAATAGTAGGTAATCTTGTAAATTTTCAATGAACAAGGAGTATTTATGTGATTATTTCAAATAAAAATAAATAAGACGTCAAGTAGTACGCAGTCTTTAAAAATGGATGTTGTAAAATTAAATATATTTAGTGCTAATAGAAACTAAGAAATGTCTTTTTATTTAAAAATGTCGAAACAAAAACAAATATTTACTATAATTAATTTGGGTGTCAATGAGTAAAATGTAAATAAAGTTATTATATTATTAATGGGTAACTATGTGACAATTTACAATGCTGGAAAAATTATTTTCTATGGTGTCATTTTAAGGAACAAATATACACACAAACAGACAACAACAAACCACAACTGCCCAATGTCAATCTATATATTCAAATAGTTAATAACATCACGTTTATATTTGAGGAACTTGTCAGCAAAAATGTCAGTGTCATGTCCAACCAGATTTCACAGTCTGTGAAGTCTATTTACAGGTGAATGAAAGGTGTAATTATTCTTTGTGTTAGATTCATGGAATAAAACAGATTGTCTGGTGTTCCTGACTGTAACGTTTAATTTGATCAACTCAATCAATTCTTATTATTATTAAAATGATTTTAAAACACTGTATAATTTCCAAATTAAATTTATTCACCTCAAACGTTTTCGCCAAGGCTTCTACTTCATCATCTTGGCATCATCAGGAGGACTCCTGATGATGCCAAGTAGAAGCCTTGGCGAAAACGTTTGAGGTGAATAAATTTAATTTGGAAATTATACAGTGTTTTAAAATCATTTTAATTCTAATGAATTTCCAAAGTGTTAACACAAAAACATTTGATTTATTACTATTATTAGAGTTTAAAAATAAGGAGCAAGCCTACGTAAATAGTGTTTTTATATGTTTTAATTGTGTGACGTCATAGGACATGTGAACATAGCCATACAGTAAGCGTCCTTGCGATAATGTCTGTAGCTTGTTATTTTAGGTCATAATTTGACTGCCACAAACTGGAAAATATTAACGATTTTCCAGAGGATATCCATTATTTTTGATTTATTATATTCAATCAATTCTGTAAAATCGATTTCACCATTAAGAAGTTTGTGTCAAAAATAGAGATCAAACATAATTCTGCGACTCTCCAAACTGAGGAGACCGAGCTCACCCATCAGAACAGGGTAGTCAATATTCTCGACCGGTATTCACAATTTGTAGTTCACAAGTCTCTGATTAATTAGTGTTATTGTTGGGTTTGTCAAAAATTCATTTGTAGTCGATCTAATAAACACTATTTTTTAAATTTTTCTACCCCCCTCCCCGTGGCACCGAATTTTCAAAATGGTTTAGAAATTTGAAATACTTCAAAAACTCCTTAGTTTTCTTATAAAATATTTACTCGAATTATTAAATATCCGGTATTTTTACCGAATATCCGATTATCACTGTTATTTTTACATTATATAATTTGCTGGCGAGCTGCAGGCTGCAGTTATACCGACCAAGGGCCGCGGTTTGTGTATCGCTGGTGTAGGGGGTCTGTTATTCTTTGTTTTGTTTATAAACCCTAATAAAGTTTTTTTATCCTATTATTTTAGAATTGTCACCCATTCCATTTTCAAATTTTATTTGGAAGCATAACATACTAAATATAAGAAAGAAGCTTTATAAATGGTTTCTTCATCCTTTTTATTATTTCCTTCATCAATCCAGCCCAAATCACATAGCTGCTGCTTGTATTCCTCAAAGTACTGATCGTGGAGACTTGGAGGGATCTTATCCAGGAATGGGTTGATAGCGAAGATTGTTTCTGTCAAGGAAAAATAATTGTTGAGAGATTAATATTAGATTACCATATATTATTTAAATTAACTGCTGAATTTGTAGCAAGAGCAGAACAAAATACTATATAATATTATGTCTTATTTTCATATCTTCACTCTTGCACTAAAATCTGTTAAAAAAAAACAAGAGCTTAACCAGAATTTATTCTTGGAGAAGGAGCATCAGAGCCCTGCTCAATAGTAGAATGTAATTGAAAAAAAAATGGGAAACCTCAAAATAATTCTCTACATGATAAATTATTGGGAAATATCATAAAAGGCTGTCTCCTCTGGTCCCAAATATATTGCATTGTGATGTGAACGAAATCATGTTTTAAGACAAACAATATTATATTCCCTATGCATAATATCATAAAGTCTTATAATTTAACATGAACTCCCGTACCGTAACTTACATAAGTACCGTCGGTCGACAAGCGACAACATTAAATATAAATCGTGTAAGCAAATACATACCTTTCAAACTCTTTTCTCCATAGAAATTAAACAGTTTTTGTTTGGTTTCAACTTGAACATGCTTAAATCCAGCATCGTACATCAATTTCCTGCATTCCTCAGCTGGATCCTTGGAGAAGTAATAAAGAGACACATATTTCCAGTAGTCCTTTAAATAGGATGACCAGCGAGGATTTTCCGACATATTCTTGTAGGCGTCGAAAATTGCATTCTTGGCTTGAATGCACATCAAGCATTCTCCGTCGGTTTTCAGAAGGTCGTAGATGTTTTTCATTGCAACCCTGTAAATTACAAAAAAGGCATTGTTTTAAAAAAAAAATTGACACGGAGAGGACAGTTCGCAATTTCTGTATGAATGAATAATTAATATTTTAGAACGAAGATGCTTGGTGGAATTTCATGTTTGTTAAATTAATAAAAAAAAAAAAACATTTATTTAACCACATTCACGGCTTTTACATGTAAACAAGTACAAGAATAAAGTAACAACAACAAGTTAATATAAAATAATAATAAAAAAAGAATAGATCAAAATAAACAAGTAAAAAACAATAAATAATACCTACCTAATAATAATGAGATGTCAAATCGTAAAATAAATATTAGATTTTATATGCAAGACAAAACATACACATACACTTTTAAAAAGTCAAGACTACAACATCTATAAATAAATGTAATTTTTTAAATGAATTAATTAATAATCTTGCATGTTTGCAGTTTGCATGTTTCTTACATGCAGCTGATCTGCTGGCTACCCCACTTGTGGGATATGCCGTGATGGTATAGTAGTAGTAGTAGTAGATTAATAATCTTCACCCGTCTCCCAGATATGATCTGGGAGACGGTCACATGATATCTTGTAGGTAACAGTGTACAGTGATGGATATAATCATTAGTATAATATTTTCATTAAATGGCAAGATCATTTAAATCCAATCCTACAGGACGGTCACGTGTTGAGCACATTGAACAGGAGAGCATGCATGAGGAATTGTATGACAGTGACGGAAGCGAAAGATGTATGCAAGGATAGAAGGACGTGGCGCTCGATCCTTTCTGCCTACCCCGAGAGGGTAGCGGCGTGATGGTATGTATGTATGTATAATATTTTCATACTGGCCACTTCTGCAACATTCAGGAGTAAGCTGAAAACACTGCTTTTCAGGAAAATTTACCAGCCCTTTGAGATGGTCACGGATCATTGAACGGCGCCAAATACAAGTTGTCTTTGTTGTTATTACTATTACTAAAAAACCTATTTTAGAAATTGACCAAAATTGGAGCTGGAGCCAGTAGCTGGAGTCAGACTAAATATAAATATTAATCATTAATTTAAAAATAAAAAAACTGTGTTTTTTCCACTAAAATAACTTTATTTAGTTAGAACATTTTCGGAACTACGTGTTCCACCATTGATGGAACTGGTGGAACACAGTACTGATGATGGAACAAGTAGTTCCGAAAACATTCTAACTAAATAAAGTTATTTTAGTGGAAAACACAAAATTTCATCAAAATCGGTCCAGCCGTTTCGGAGGAGTATGATAACAAACACCGTGACACGAGAATTTTATATATTAGATTGAATTTAAGCTTGGTTAAAGTTGTCAAAATTCGTTTCAATGTAATATTAGAAAATATAATTATACGATGTAATATTATTAACACTGTTATTTTCACGTTAAATTAAGTATTTAAACAATTTACAATGATAACAAATATTAATTGCCGAGCACTTTCGCCTTGCGACATCTTCAGGGCAAGAGTTACTTAAAACTAAAGAATGGAACAAACTAATCTACAATATATTATAGTCTAAGGGTTGGATGGAATACAACGAATTTTAAGAGGGGGTGGTTTTATATCTAATAATAGTGAAAGTGCAGGAATTTGGATATTTACAATATGTACATTAATAATTTCTATTCTTTCCAGAGCATTTATTTTACGACCCTGCCTATCTAATATCATTACATTGTCAGGATGGTATGAGTGATCCTGTTCAATGCAATGATCAGCCATCTCAGAAAGACCAGATAATCTTCTTAACTGAATAAAATATTATGTGAAATATAGAATAATAATGAATGTGAAATGACGTTTTAATAATAGATATTTATTTCTTACCTCTGATTTTGAACCCAGTGTAGGCAGTTGAACGAAAAAACATGATCAAAACTATTTTTAAATTTATTATTCAATTCACCGGAAATATCCAAAACTTCAAAATTAACATTATCACACGAATACGCAGCTTTGGCGAACTTTAACATCTGTTCCAATCAATTGGCCAAAATTTGGAGGAAGTCGTTTGTGCAAAATCTCCATTGTAACTTTTCCCTCGCCACATCCAACATCCATAATTGTTTCACCTGCATTTTTTGAGAAATTTAATAGATGAGAATAATCTTTATAGACATCTTCGACAATTTGAAATTGTAAATTATTCGCCTTTGCGTATAATGCAGGATTATTCATGTTTATTTTGACCGTACACCACGTATGTTACTCGATACTCTAAGGAGAGTGCAAAAGAATGGTGTTTTAGACTCTATATTTATACACGAATGAAATACACACACAAAAGTAGTGTTTGGGTATGTGTGTTTATAAAAAATGGTCTCCGCGGTTTAAATTATCACAACAGGCAAAAATCACACAGGATAAAAGTAATGTAGGTAATATTGAGTAGGTTAATAATAATTAGTGATGTAACGAATATTCTTATTCGCTGATTTCAAAGTATTCGCATTCGCAGAAAATATGCGAATGTTTTGCGAATACTATTTGGCTAATAAATTATTGGATACTCGGTAAAAATACCGTATACTTTACCAGAAAACAATAGTCAGTACAAATACCCGGTACATCGTAAAAAAAGGTTCTGTAAGAAAATATTCTTTGAGAAAACCGAGAAGTTTTTGAAACATTTTAAATCCCTATACCTACCATTTTGAAAATTCGGCGACGGAGGGGTAAGAATTTTAACGTTTGAGCAATAATTGTAGAAATTTACACTTTTAGTAAAGCCATCACCGACAAGCTCGTGCAAGTTAATATTCGCTATTCGCAATCGCATTCGCAAATATCTAAAATAGCACATTCGTTACATCACTAATATTTGGTTTCTCTTTGGTATTTAAAATTTATTCAAATTTTTCGTAAGACTATAATTTATTTTTATTTACAACAATATCAAACTTAACTACTACTGCAGAAACTAATGTAACTAAACATTAAACAACACGTGTTTTATTATTATTATTGGATAATTTATATTGCGCCGTTTTCATGATTCAAATCATCTCGCATTTACACTATTATTTGACATTATAATTTATTCTTTACTACTTTTATAATACAAATTTGGTTAAATATTATTGTCACAAACTTTATTAGATTTGGTTTGTATGTTTCTATTTTTACAATTTATTATTTAAACTTTAGCACAGCAAACACTAAAAACAACATAATTAAATAAACTACACTGTATTTTAGTCGGAATGAAAAAAATATAAAATTAATTGATGTTTAACTATTATTTTGAATTTAAAAGAAAGAGAAGTTGTGGGTTCAAGCAGCTGCAAGAGCGCCATCTACCTACTTTATAAAACAATTATAAGTACAGTATCGAACATATTAATTGAAACAAGGTAAAAAAGTAGAAAAGTGTTTAATTTGCCACTTTTTCTTTTAATTAAGATAAAATAATCATAAGTGATTGTTGATTTTACCTCTTTTTATTTTTGTCAAAACAAAACAAACACCAACAGGCACATCAAACACATATAGCAAAAACAACAGTAACAAATCAAGAATCAAAGATGCGCCCTATTACGGGCGTTAGTGGTTAGTCTCTGAGTCCGTCGCAGGTCCAGGCTGGCCTACTACCCCAAAGCACCCGGAAGAACCCATAGAGCACTAAAGTACTCCCAAGAGACCAACCAAGCTACCTCAATATACCAGGAGCAAGTCCAACAGCGAACAACAGATGTACATTTAGTCTCTAGTTTGGCCTTTATTACTGTTTTTACTCTTTTTGGCGTCAATTCAATGAGGTAAAATGGAGTTTTTCTTTTTATTAACGTAAAATAATCATGTGTTTTTTGTAGTTTGAATGATGTGAGAAGAATTGATTTTTTCTTCAAAAAATTTATCCCCCTGCCACACCTCCAAAAAATGTTGAAATTCTTTAGAAATAATCATAAATAATCAAAACATCATATTGGGCTGGGCAGGAATCTAATCCGACATAAAACCAATCGAAAATCAATTGATAATTTGTAAAAATCGGGTCTCCAAATTGATTCTGCTACGGGTGGATAGACTAATTTTGTCCATAATTCAGATATGGTTTCGAAATGAAAAAATGATGTCCATATGTGCAAACCTCATTGAATGATTACATGAAAATTCTTCGAAATACAATTGTTCGAATTTACATTTATTCGAAAAAATAATTATTCGAATTAGCAAATCTTCGAATAACATTTGTTCGACTATCAACTATTCGAATTACAATTAATAGAAAGTGAATTGTTCGACTAACATTTGTTAGAAAGCCCTATTCTTCGAATCATTTTGTATAAACCTAAATTAATTTTATTTTGATCTTTAAAAGGTCATATTGACACGATTACATATATTACGTTTCATATGAGTATAAAACCCCAGCCATACCTCATCCAACTGTGGACGAGTTCATAAGGAACAAATGCTATTTTAGTGTCCTAAGAAAATGAGGCGATTGCTTTCATATCTAATTTTTTTTTTTTTTTTTTTAACATAACATAACATGCATAGACAATTCACACAGACCGAGCTAGTCCCACACTATTATAAATAAATATTAATTTTTTTTCCTCCGTTTGGCACTATTTAAATAAATCGATTGCAAACTGAGTCGTATTATATAATATTACTTCGCTAAGCACGTTCACTCTTTCTCTGAAAATAGGAGTAATTATTTGCCTTGATAATAAAAAATAAACGTATACTTCCATGGACAGGAAGTAAAAATTCGAAGAATTGTATTTCGAATAATTGTTGTTACCAATATGACGTGTAAAAATTCGAACAATTGTGTTTTCTGATAATTGTGTATTCGAATAATTGTAATTCGAATATTTTTCCTGTCACCAATTTGTAGGAAGAAAAAACATGAGAATATTTAACTTGAGACGATATCGTTTTTTCTGGTGTTGACAGTTTCAGAATTATTGACAATCTGTTCACAAGGTTCAAATGGAGACGATATTTTAGAGTGAACAATAACCTTTCAATATTTTAGGGTGAACAATAGGCCTAAATTGACATCATTTATAGTCAACAATAACCTTTTGGAATGGTTCACACCGACCAAAGAAGAAAAACAAGGGTGCGATATGTCGCCATGGCTTTTTAACCTATACTCGTACATTGATCATTGTATTCGTCCATTGAAAGAGATGAATGTAGGTGTTGATATGAATGGGATGAATGTAAGAGCGTTAATGTTTGCCGATGATTTGGTATTGATGACTGGGATCTATAGCAAATGTGAGAGGGATCTATAGCAAAATAATGATGACGTGTGTGTATGAAAATTGTGCGAATAATGAATTAGGAATGAATGCAAAAAAGACAAAAATTATGGTGTTTGAAAGAGGAAATGAGAGAACAGTATGCCAGGTAATGATTTACAACGAAGTGTTAGAACAAGTTGACGAATGTGTGTACTTAGGTAGTTGTTCACGAGATATGGGAAGTGTGAAAGCGATATTGAAAGGAGAAAAGTTGCTGGCAATAAAGTAAATGGTGCAATCCGACCAATAATTGCAAATTGAAACATATATACTACAGCTAAAAGGTTGGTGCACTCTGCTATATTAGTGCCAATACTTATGTATGCAAGTGAGACGTGGACATGGTTAAATCAGGATGAAAGTGGCATAAATGCAGTAGAAATGAGATCGTTGAGAAGGATGTATGGTAAAAGTCTGAAAAATCGTGTGCGTAACAGTGATATACGAAAAGAATCTGGAATGAAAGATGTTGTAATTACAAGTATGAATGTGGAAAGAATGAATATTTGGCTAAGAGGAATGGTGCTCGGAGACGTGGACGTCCGAAGATCAAATGGCAAGATAATTTAAATCAAATCCTACAGGACGGTCACGTTGAGCACATTGAACAGGAGAGCATGCATTAGGAATTATATGACAGTGACGGAAGCGAAAGATCTATGCAAGGATAGAAGGAATTGGCGCTCGATCCTTTCTGCCTACCCCGAGAGGGAAGCGGTGTGATGGTATGTATGTTTTTGATTATGTATTTTATTAATTTTTATCGTGGCTACTCCTGTCTTGTATGAATTCACCTTTTGTGTGTGTCATATATTTTTGAACATGTATAAAACTGACGTCGTATATTGCATTAAAAAATAAAATAAAAGACATTAGTTTAGTTTATTAACAATATAATATGACCTGTAAATCATTTGTCTGTTACCAATACGTTACTCTATCAACAAAATGCGTAGTAAATATATTTTAGTTTTTCTTTTGCATAATAATAATATTATATATGCGTAATAATATGTAATAATTTTGTTATTATTTTTTACTATCGAGATTGATTTGATTGCCTTCCCTTCCCTCTTAGTTGTTGGTGTTTTATTTTTATATTATAATTTGATACGATACGATATGTTTTATTTTTATTTTATATACCATGAAATAATATAGAGAGTTAGCCTATAGTTATAGTAGAGTTCGTCGGTAGCCTGGAGGTAGAGTCTCAGCCTCGTGAACAAGGGGACCGTGGTTCGACACCAGGTGCCGGCAAACTCCCATTTCACGACACAAGCTTTTAGTAGCTTTCTGTGTAAGGTAAATGAGGTTGTATTTGGGTTCATAACAAAACCCAGATACCTATATCTTTTTTTTTTTAAATGTTATAATGATCTATGATGTGGTGTAATCTTTTTGCAGGGCGTAAAATAGTATTATTTTTGTCATAAAATTAAATATGCTGTGAGAACTATTTAAATTTATATAATTTGCAACGGCATCCCGTCCTTGCCGTTGCAAATTATATGTGGGGCGATTTGTGCCTATTTCAATATTTTTAGAAGGTATCATATCATTTTTAGACACTAATCTATAAAATAATAAAAAAAATTTGGCGGATTTTAAAATTTTGACATAATCAGAAAGGATCTCAGTTTGTTAATCGGATGCTGGACTTCAGTTATCTCTTAATGCAAATCGTACGAGCTAAGACTGTCATCATTACGTTTCATTTGGATTTATCGCGATTATGTTCATGAGTGTTTGGGGTGTTAAATTTGTATTTGTTGTAGGTATATTGCAGATGACGTCATGTTTTATTCATTCGGAAATATAAGTAGATACCAATGTTGTATTATTAATGATATGTTACAACAGTACCATATAAAATGTATATATATGTATGCATGTGTTTTTTTTTAAATTTTAGTTACCGGGTTAGTTGGAAGACATCGCATTTTAGCGATAAACTCGCCCTCTGTACATTTAATTGTATAACTGCTATTTTTATGACACTATTTTTTATGTAATATTGTAACCAATGTACAGTGAAGAATAAAATAAATAAATAAAATACTATTATTTTTGTTTATTATGTTATTATTCCCTTGAATTCCATCGATTGACAAATTATTTAACTACGTAATACATTATTTCATCTGTATCTGCCATATTTGTTTACAATAAAATCGTTTAATAGTCCTTAAAAACCTGTTGAATATTTCCTGTTTAATTTAATACTTCAAGACGTTAGCCCTTACATGAGTAAGAAATAATTACAATAATTATGTAACAATAAAATCTATATAAATAAAAATGAGTTGACCATGTATGTTCCCCCATAACTTGAGAACAGCTGAACCGAATTGGCTGATCGTTTTTTTGTTGCGTTCATAATTATGAGGAGACGGTTTGCATGAAAGAAAATTTTTGGAGAATCCAACGGAAAAGTTGGAAATTTGGGTTGTATTTTTGTATGAAAGTGACGTTTGTATGACAGTTCCGCTGTCACGTGTTGCCATACTAAAAAAATAAAATAAGAAATGTTTATCCACCATTAACGACTTTTTTTATGTGTTCGTAAATAGTTTATATAAATGAAAACTATTGGGAAATCTCTTCGTGTTAATATCACAGTACAAAAAAATTAATATTACATGTTTGAATGACATAAAATTGTAGTCACCTGCTTATCCTAATGAAGTAGAATTGTGAAATATACTGAAATTGTACTGAATGTACTGAAATTGTTTTATTTCAATTTACATAAATTCAAGGGAAGATTCACTTCTCAATTAACTGCAGAGCCTAAACCATTGGAGATAGACATGAAATTCACCCTGGCGACGCCGGGTAGGAACATCTAGTTTTTAATAAAATTAGACAACAAGCAAACATAATATGTAGGTACTTTACACGTGTATAAACACAAAAAATACATTTTTCAATCAATAAAAAAAAAACAGTTTTTAAAGATCATAAAAATATTTTGCATAATGTTGTTCCTGTCGAGGTACATTTAATTTATTTAATAACACACAAGAATTCTGTATAAGAAAAAAAATCCAATTAGCCAAACAAAAAATAGTATCTACGAAGTCTATAATCTAAATACACAAATGTTGTGAAGGCATATACTGAGGTAGTTTTTTCTTATACATAATTACCTATAATGTTTGGAACTATACATTACCTACTACTCTACTATGCTTACTAATAGGGTTGCCACCTTCTTTATTTGCAGTTAAAGTACCTACATTGGTTATGACAGGTAAGAAAAAAAGCACATTGTATCAAAATAAAGTAGGTACAATTTATTTTTCTTCCTTCATTATTATGCTTAAAAATATATTTTCTATTACTTTTTGCAGTTTTGTATCAAATTAATATCTCTACTTAACAATTGCACAGCACGGCCTGTATTTAATTTTTTTTTAATCAATTATTTGCATAAAATACATGGTCCTGTTAAGTCATATAAGTTGACTTGTCAACAGGTAAAACTTAATTATTAAATTACTTTACAATAATACTTAATTATACATACTCTACATATTTATATTTTATACCTACAATAAAACGATCTCATAAAAAAAATAATTCTACGCTTAATTAAGAGGTATATCTTAATATATAAAACAAAATTATTAAATTACTTAACAATGATACTTAGTGGGATAATGGGGTGATGGCTAATAACACCTAGCCAACCCAAATGTCAACCTCACCTGCACGTGGTATTCCCTGCTAGACAACTAACGAGGCTCTGGCGACCGAGTAGCAGCGGTATAACTGTAACATCTGCACAGGAGGAAATACCTGTGTCTGCTTTTCCCCCAGGAAGGCAACCTCGAAAATCCCCATACCACCGTACTAAATATGATGTGATATGGTTCCATGATGTAGGGCAGCAGCTGCATCAATTAAAATCCGGAAAAGTTCACAAAACACCCGAACCTCCAGGATACTGCGACTCACCAACTCGCATAGCAAGCGTGGTGATCAAAGCCAAAAACCTTCCATATAAATACGATATCGTCCATGTCGCGGGTAGGAGGTGGACAGCAGTCGCGCAGGAGAGAAAAAGATGGAGGAATATGGAAGAGGCCTACATCCAGCAGTGGAGAGATGGCTAGAGATGATGATGATGATGATACTTAAATATTTATACTCTATTTCTATTCTATACAATAAAACGATATCATAAAAACTATTTCTACTATAAATTAGCTTAGTGTGAAAGGTGTATAAGGTTGTATTTGGGTTTATAACAAAACCCAGATATATCTTTAAAAAAAAAAAAATAAAAAAAAATTGTTTTATCTTAATAATATAAAACATAACTATAAAATTACTTAACAATGATACTTAATTATTCATACTCCATTTGTGTAATTAAAAATATAAATAAAGTGTAACTAAATGCGTATATATTGAATGTGTAATTAATAAAGATGTAATAAGTGTTATAAGAATCTTCGAGCAATTAAAAAGAAAAACTTTTAAAGTATGTATTAAACTGGAAAATTGTTTAATTTAAGTATACTATATCGTTTCAGGGAATGTATCCCCCTTTACGCAGGACTTGTCTTTTTAAGGGTGATTTAAATATATTTAGTGCAATGTTTAATAAATTTATGTAACTACATATGTTTCTGTGAATATTTTTGACAAATAAATATTATTATTATCTCATATCTCATTTATTAAACAAAACAATATTTGATTCTACATTTTGAACACAATATAAGATTAACAATAAAATTTAAAAATAACATTAAATAAAAAAAAACATAAAATATTAAAATAAATTTATGTATATTCAAAATGTAGAACCCCAACATTATTCGAGTTGATTCTTCCATGATGTTCTATGAAATAGTACAATCATGGGAGATCACTTACAGAGCTACAGGGACAAACACCTTCTTACTATCCTGGTGGACGATAGAAGTACGGCCTTCTGCATGCTGTATTTGAGCCTGTCATCTACTCCCAGTTTTCTGAGATTGTTTGACAGACTCTTAGGTATTAAACCATTCACAGACAACACTATAGGCACGATGATTGTGGTAGGTGTTCTCCACATATCTTTGATTTCGTGAGCAAGATCAAGATATTTTATTATCTTATCTTGCTCAGCTTTATTTAAATTTTCATCGTGCGGTATAGTGATGTCTATGATGTATGTTTTACGGCATCTGCGATCAACCAACACAATATCTGGTCGATTAGCTAGAATAGTTCGATCAGTTTGTATTGGTCGATCCCAGTAGAGTTTAGTGTCATTGTTTTCAAGTACCGATACTGGACAATAATTATAGTATGGTAATTTTGATTCCGGTTCAATTAATTTAAATTTCAAAGCTAAATTTTGATGTAATATTTTTGCTACTTGATCATGTCTTTTCAAATAGTCTGTTCCGGAAAGAAGAGAACATCCAGACAATATATGTCTTAATGTCTCTCCCTCCCGATAACAGGCTCTGCATCTATCCGAAATATTTTGTTTCATTATAAATTTAGAATAATTGTTTGTGACTATTACTTGGTCTTGAATGGCACAAACAAATCCTTCGGTTTCGCCAAAAAGATCTCCAAATCTCAACCAATGGACCGAATCCACAGTATCAACATTCTGAGATGTTAACACTTCATAGAATCGACCATGGAGAGACTTGGATTTCCATATGTCCATTCTATCATCACTATTGAATATCGGTAGTGAGACACAAGAGTTCGACAAACACAACGGTGAATAACCCTGATCACAAGATATTATATCATCATACCCATTTTTTTTTTTTTTTTTTTTTTTTTTTTTTTTTTTTTTTTTTTTTTTTTTTTTTTTTTTTTTTTTTTTTTTTTTTTTTTTTTTTTTTTTAAAAAGATATATCTGGGTTTTTGTTATAAACCCAAATACAACCTTATACACCTTTCACAGTAAGCTAAAAGCTTGTGTCGTGAAAGGGGAGTTTTGCCGGCACCTGGGATCGAACCCCGGACCCCTTGTTCAGAAGGCCGAGACTCTACCTCCAGGCTACCGACGAACCCAAACGAACGAAATCTTTGTTCCTAGAATTTTGAAAAAAAGTTTTTAAAGATTGAATTTCCTGATTGTGTAAATTTTTAATATTCAATAAGCCCCTTCCTCCCAATTTCCTTGGGAGGTAGAGTCTCATTATAGATGATCTTGGATGATGTATACGATACCTTGTCATCATGGTTCTGAACTTTCTGTCGATGACATCCAGCTCCGTCTGGTTCCATTTGAGTATCCCAAATGTATACAATAATAAAGGAATTGCCCATGTATTAACTGCCCTAATTTTATTGTGTCCCGAAAGATATGTATTTAAAACTTTTTTGCATCTGATAAGAAATTTTTTCTTAATATCATTTTTTAATATTTTATGATCTAAACATAATAATTCATTTAGGCCCAAATATTTATAATGATTATCTAAATTTAACACTCTAATATTTATTTCATCTCTTTCAACATTTGGTGCTTGTGTAATTTTTCCTTTATTTACATTTAAAATTGCACATTTATCAAGACCAAATTCCATTTTAATCGTTTCAGTGAAAAATTTTGTTACTGATAGTAATCTATTTAAATTATTATGATTTGGTGCTTATAATTTAATGTCATCCATATAAAACAAATGAGAAATTTTGCTTCCACCTCTCTTTAACTGATATCCAATATTTGTATTTTTCAAAAGTGTACTTAATGGGTTTAGTGCTAAACAAAACCAGAACGGACTCAGACTGTCACCCTGGAAAATTCCACGATTTATGTCTATCGAATCACAAACGTACCCTCCCGATGGCATTGTTACATTAATTTTTGTTTTCCAATTTGCCATACAATTTTTTAAGAAATTTATTATATTTATTTCAATTTTGTAGATTTCTAATATCTTGATAAGCCACGAATGAGGAACTGAATCAAAAGCTTTTTTATAATCTATCCATGCCATCGAAATGTTACGCCTGTTATGTCTCACTTGTTCACATATGACACTATTAATCAGAAGCAATTCTTTGGTGCCACGAGATCCTCTCGCACAACCATTTTGTCTTACCGATAAAATGTTATTTTGATTAATGAACAATTTCATTTTATTTGACAAAATGGATGTCAAAAGTTTATAAATAGTTGGTAAACATGTTATCGGTCGAAAATCTTCTGGAAGTGTTGCGTTATTTTTTTTTGGGATCATATACGTGACACCAGTTGTAAAGAAACTAGGAAGTACACAATCCTCTAATGCAGTTTGAAATTAATTTGACAAAACATTGTGTAAATTTGTAAATCTTTTGAGCCAAAAATTTTGAATTCCATCATTACCAGGTGATTTCCAATTATTAGTATTTTTTAAGGAATTTACAATATCGTCCGAACTTATTATTATTATTTCTATTCTATATAATAAAACGATATCATAGAAAACTATATCTACGCTAAATTAATAGGTAGGTATAAAGTTAATTATATAATAAATTGCATAAATTGCACTCAGCATAAGTTTATATAATAAATTGCCCAGTAATGTTAAGGCACTCAATTATGTAGAACATCAGAGAGAAGTGAAAAGGTATCTTGTTGGATTTTTTTTTTAAAATATCGACGAAATGCTAAATGGGACTGTTCAGCCTAATTGGCATTGATTCAATTCATTTATTTATGTATATATTACAATTTTTTTTCATACACTGACGAGAAGTTATTTTGGGCCTTTTACACTCGAAAAAACTTTGATTCAATGAAATTTCTTTATTTATTTATTGTATTGTTGTAATTTGATTATTTTGTCGTTTGTAAAAAAAACTATATAATTGCCTGACGATTCCAAGCGCCAAATCAATGGCCTACGGATGATAAGAAAGAATAAAGAATAAAAAAAGAATAAAGAATAAAAAAAGAATAAATAATTAGTAATTATTTTTTTAATCAAATTCAGAGACGCTTTACAGTTTTACACGAATCGATAAATTTCGTTTAACGAAAAAATACTAAGTACTAAACTTTTCAAAATCCCAATGAAATCAAATGTATAGAGTATAAATACTTTACTGTTCTTATAGTGTATAGAGTATAATTACCTGAAATAAAGTACAATACTTTATTATAAAGTACAGGTGGCAACCCTACTTACTACTATACTATACCCTCACGCCGTGTCCTAAGCGGGGTAAGCAGAGAGAACGGAACGCAATGTTGACCTATCCTTATATATTTCTTTCGCTTCCTCTACATTCATCCAGTTTTTCAGACATGCACACCGATTCCTCTTACTCAACAAGCATCCGTCCTTGAGAATTTGATCTCGCAAACGAGTTGATGATGTCCTTCTGAGAAGAATAGAATAGAATACCCCGTTCGCCAATGCAAAACAGTAAATCTTTTTTTATATCGCTTGACGATTTCTAACCGGTGCGTAATTATATTTCGATTTATTTTATTAAAATTTATCAAAATCTTTTGATGTAATACCTATAAATAGCTGGATACACACTGTCATGAAATGAATATATACAAGACGGTATATATTATTTTTATATACCTAGATCGAATATTTGTAGTAGGTAATTAATATAGGAATGAAACTTAGTTTAATTTCAAGTGGATGATGATGATCTATCTATCTATGTAGGAGACAGAGACAGGTATATTTTGGTGTGTGTCATAAAGAGATGGATGTAGTTTTTTTTTTGTTGCTTTGGGTCGACATTTTTCAGTACCTGAAGAGGGAGGATAGATGACTCGTGGCAGTTTAGTTTTGAGCCTAGGAGAGGTGGGACTCAATCATATTAATCTCAGTGTTTGAATTCGATATATTTTAATATTTATTTACCCACCTTCATAGTAGTTAGTACACTATATTTTAGTGATATTTCCACATTTGGGAATATATATAGATCATCCTAAATTACTTTTAATTAACATTTTAAAATCCGTGATCCTGCCAGCTGTCATAAGATAAGATTTTTCAATATTATTAATTTATTTATATCTAGGTGTCGTGATATTTAGAAGGATATTGTTGTCTACAAAGTAGTCGTCGTACACAAGGATTTATTTAATTTTACAGATTTTGAAAACAAAGGAATTATTTGTTATATGTACATTTATTTTCAGTATATTTGTATGTATGTATGTACTTGTTACCGATTTTATATAGCGCCGCCCGACACACCTACAACTAGACCGATGGCAGTGGCGTACCGATATTATATTTTCATTTAATTTATTTTACCATAACGAAAGATTATGCAGTTTGGAGAGAAGTTGTCTGTTGAGCAGGATATTATTTGATTATTAATTTAATTACATATTTTATCATCGAATGTCATTGTAGTCTCCGAACTTACTGGATTTTTCTACTTATTCAACATGCTGTAGTTGCTGCGATATCATGGAAGGAACAAATTTGACATTTTGCATGACACTAATCATAAGTAATATTTATGTATTTATTGGTCTTAATATATTTTTATTTGACTTACATGATTCCTAAATTCTCCTCACCATAAATATGTGATCTTTTATAGCTAAATCTTGTCGAGATTACCTTATGGATATGGATCCTTTCTGCCTATCGACGCTAGACTAGCTACCTTGTGTCTATAGTGTGGGACTGATCTATTCGTAACCACATATTTATCATTATTATTATACAATTATGCACGAGACGTATTATGTGCTTTGTAGAATTATATATTATATACTAACAAATTCAGTCCTTACCCTGCTTCGAAATGTAGGTGTACCGTTAGCAAGCCCTGCGCCCATCTCTTCGATTCAGCTTTCGAGACAAGGGTCAATGCGGGTCTTGCCCCGTTTCCCGCCAGGGTCCATGACAAAGCTTCTTAACATATATTTATAATTATTCTTATTATATATAGCTGCATGTTCAAATGAGTATACATATTATATATTATTTTATATATTCGGGGTGTAGATTAGTGCACTCGGGCTCAAAGTACGGCATGGCGAGTTTTGAGACGTGAGGGAGCGAAGGTGGCGCTCCTTCAGCATGGACACAGCATGCTTTCCATGCATTAACTAACATGGTAGTTAGTCTCTGAAAATGATGTCATAGCAATCGTGTTGAAATTTAATTATTATTCAAAAGTAATAAAGTTATGTTTTTGGGTGCGCCACTGTCCTTTCGACTCAACGAATTAGTAGGTATGTTATGTTGTAGAACATACATACATTGGTTATAGGTACTATGAAATGGTTATCTTATGTAGGGACATAGATCGGCAACCAGTTACCATACAACATTCTCGTAATGATATAGAATAATATTATTTGAATTTTATGTTATAATGATTGTTAAGTTGTATTTTATGTCTTACTGTGCACTACTTTTATTATGTTATTTTACAGTATCTCAAGGTAAGTGATCTGACGTCAAAGTTGATCTCAGAGTTAATATGTATCATAATTCATGTTTAAATTGTTTTATTGATTTTGTGATTTTGTTGTTCTTTTTGATTATTGAAATGTATATTTCAGGTGACTTATTTTGCGTTTTTAAAAATACACAACGTAGGTAAAATTATCGTCAAAACACAACGTACTGGGTCCAAATCTATGAAAATAGTTAATAGATAAATCGAGACGATCACGAAAGGCCAAAATTCGTTAATTAATTCAATTAGGAATGCGATATTTCGTACGTATATTTGCAACAATGCGAAAATTCATACAATTCTTAGCTAGCTGAATAGGGTTGTCACTTCTAGTTTGGGAATCAATTATTACAGTAGGTATAGTTTAGAAGCTAGGATGTTGCAAATTCGGAGCTTAGAATGGTTTAAAATAGGTAGGATCATCACAAATGGTGCCTTGGACCAGAATATTATGTCTGTCATTGCAGACATAAACTGGGTTTTACGGAGTAGAAGTGGGTTTTGGGTTTGCGATGATAAATAACTAAAATCATGAATATTGGAGGGGGGGAGAGCATAAATGGGTTTTGAGGAGTAGAACTGGGTTATGGACAGAGGAATGTGTTTGGTTTTTGAGGGGAGGAATAAAATTTATACTTGGTAGATGTAGTGAGAAAATTGGTTGATGATTTTTACTTCGAGAACCGCGGGTTGGTTATCCATGGATTATAGTGTTAGTCGAATTAGGCAACATGATATTATATTTATGTTTGTCTATCTATAGGTATATATCTTACATTATACATAAGAATGGTGAACCCTTAAGAGTTCATTTGGAATTATGTCCTTATGAATAGTTCTTTAGTTTATTCAATAATGTATATAGGTACCAAAAATATGTACTTTCATAAGAAGATTGGGTGTTAGAAAAATGGAATATTATATTCCCAAGTAGACTTGTAAACATGGGTATTATGTATGCGAAGTGTATTTTATGTATATGGGTATATGACTAGAGTTTTTAGGATTTTTAGATATTGTAGTATTTGAGTAAAATGGATAAATAATAGGTATATAGATTGATGTTAGTTATATGTATCAAGTGGATGTTTGTTAAGGATTAGAATTGTACCTAATTATAATAGGTATTATTATTTCTTGAGGAATATGGTCTTAACATTTACAGTATTTGTAAGTTAAGTGTTTTGTTTTTAAACTTTTAGAATTCTGTCAAGTTAATTATTTGGGGTGTGAAATAAATTTATGATCGAGGTATGAATGGTGAATATATTATTGAGTTTGAAATAATATTAGACCAGATTTTATGAGTATCTGATAACATACATAATACAATATATGAATGAAGCGGATAAGTATATAGGTAATAATCGAATGATGGGTTTTGATAAAATCACGATTTAGGTGATTATTTTTACAGTTATATGTTAAACGGTTAGCTGGAAGAAATAGTGAATATTCATTCTTACAGGCTAAGTGGGGAATGATCGGCTTAGAGGGAAGACAGTCTACACGGAAAGCAGACTCTTTTAAACCAGGAGGGGCATTCCAGGATCTTGAGTTTTAGGAAACGTTGGAACTCTTTGTATACCCTGAAAGGTGGTATCTATCATTTCAAAATTGAGGACAAGAGAATACTCATTTATGGAAATGTTCTAAGGAGAAAAGAGGTTGATGTTTGCCGATATAATACATCGTCTTCCAAAAAGAAAAATAAGATGTACCTACAACCTATGAATCCTAGGATATAATAATGATTAAAACGTTATATTATTCTAAACCAAGAACGAGATAGGAAATAATATTATTACTGGAATGACAAAAAAAACTATAGTTTTAAATAAAGATGCAAGCAGAAAGGTATATGGTATATTATAGTACCTAACGGGATGTATGCAATCAGGGGTTAAACTATAGGACTGATTTGATGATATTGTATGAATGGAACAAGGAAATCTGAGACATAAAGTATACGAGGTTATATAGGAAATATTTGAGTTGAATATCTGTTGGTAGGATACCAACATGATTTACTTGCAAGAAACTTGGTGAAAAGTTTGGACAGCGATGATAGTAGTTTTATTGGAGGCCAGAAGGGTGATGTGATGAGATTATGTAGCATTGGATCCTCTCTGTTAACCCAAAAGAGAGTGGTGTACAATAACATAAATTGCTGGAGAGGACTAATGTAAGAAGAAAGGACAACGCTATGATGTAACAGGTTGAGATTCACTTGCGGATCTATCGATGTTACAAATGGAATATTATTTAAAATTTAATGTGTTATAATTTTAAAATTGTGGTGTCAAATATTGTAATAATATTATTCAATAGTGTTAGAGTGAAAATGTGAACTATAAAGTGTTTAGTTATTATTATTTTACAAGTGGAACGAATATTATGATATGTACCTTTGTGGTTATAGTTGTGTGTAAATATATTATATTTAGTTGTGTGTGTGATAGTTTGAAATAGATTTTTTCAGGACCTTTGAAATGAATGAGGACGATTCATTTATAAATACCTAATATGTAGGTATATACATTTGGTTACTGTAATATTGGAGACAAGGGGAATTCTACGTACCTATTATAGAATAACATATTGGGATGTATTATGTAGATATTGTCAATGCAACTCGTTTAAATATTGTGTTATGTATCTTATATGCGTGAATGTGCGTAAACACATTGAGGGAGGGGTTCCCACCACTTACCCCTGGATGTTCAAGAACATAGTACGTTATCTTCCTCTTAATTATTTGTGGTTTTATTATGGGTGATTTATTTTAGGTACGTAATTATAGGTATTTTGAGTTAGCTGTTCGCGTTTGATGTTATTTAGGCACATTGTCAACACATTATCACGAATTTTGTTGGTTAGCTGGAGGATGTTGCTCAACTTGCAGAATTATGTGACTTGATCACGTGGATCAAATTCTTATGGACGGCTGCGTGTTGACTAGGAGAAATCGGGTTGCATTCTGTGAGAAATTGTATGACAGTAGTGGAAACGAAGGATGTAGGCCAGGATGGAGGGATTTGTCAATCGTTTCTCTCTGCCTACCCCATCTGAGACGCAGCGTGATGGTGCTGAGAGATGAATGGTTATTTAGGATGGGTTGCCGGTGGAGAATTGGTCTCCCACTTTTTTCCGTGAGTCTTCGTATGTCCTGTGGGAGGACGGGTGTTCTAGGAAATTAAGACATTTAGCATCTTGGATTCAGCGATGAGGTTTGCCGCCGTTTTTGAATGTCTTGAATTTGTGTCGGTACGGAGAGGACGATTTGCGTATCTATTTGTGTGCTGCAGGACTACTGGCTGCATCGGCAAAGGAATCATGGATATGAGACATCTGGCGAGTAGTACAAGATTGGTGTTACCAGCGAATTGGATCACCCTGAGGAATGCATATATGGACTATAGGAAACCACAAGTACTATGGATAATTATAATGATGTGTGAACATGATTACATGAAAGGGAATTTTAACAAAATGCAACTTGGATATTGAAGGTGTAGGGACAATTTTGTTATTATTATTTTATGTTCTATAGATGTTATGACATAAAATAATAACGAGACCGAAATAATAAAATATAACAGAATATTAAAATATTATGTTGTGTTGGGACAATAATATTGAACGAGTATTTCTCAAGTGGATGCGTTTGGGGTGTATTATTATTGATGACTTGAATAGAGGAACACAGTTGACGAGGTACCTATGACCTATCGGAATAAACAGGGACGGACTCGAAAGTTGGAATTAAATAATTATGAAAAATAATTAGAAAATAAATAATTGGTTGTGAGATAATGCCTCAGCCATTTTGTCTTCAGCGTAATCTCCAGGGGGGGATGTCATGAAATGAATATATACAAGACGGTATATATTATTTTTATATACCTAGATCGAATATTTGTAGTAGGTAATTAATATAGGAATGAAACTTAGTTTAATTTCAAGTGGATGATGATGATCTATCTATCTATGTAGGAGACAGAGACAGGTATATTTTGGTGTGTGTCATAAAGAGATGGATGTAGTTTTTTTTTTGTTGCTTTGGGTCGACATTTTTCAGTACCTGAAGAGGGAGGATAGATGACTCGTGGCAGTTTAGTTTTGAGCCTAGGAGAGGTGGGACTCAATCATATTAATCTCAGTGTTTGAATTCGATATATTTTAATATTTATTTACCCACCTTCATAGTAGTTAGTACACTATATTTTAGTGATATTTCCACATTTGGGAATATATATAGATCATCCTAAATTACTTTTAATTAACATTTTAAAATCCGTGATCCTGCCAGCTGTCATAAGATAAGATTTTTCAATATTATTAATTTATTTATATCTAGGTGTCGTGATATTTAGAAGGATATTGTTGTCTACAAAGTAGTCGTCGTACACAAGGATTTATTTAATTTTACAGATTTTGAAAACAAAGGAATTATTTGTTATATGTACATTTATTTTCAGTATATTTGTATGTATGTATGTACTTGTTACCGATTTTATATAGCGCCGCCCGACACACCTACAACTAGACCGATGGCAGTGGCGTACCGATATTATATTTTCATTTAATTTATTTTACCATAACGAAAGATTATGCAGTTTGGAGAGAAGTTGTCTGTTGAGCAGGATATTATTTGATTATTAATTTAATTACATATTTTATCATCGAATGTCATTGTAGTCTCCGAACTTACTGGATTTTTCTACTTATTCAACATGCTGTAGTTGCTGCGATATCATGGAAGGAACAAATTTGACATTTTGCATGACACTAATCATAAGTAATATTTATGTATTTATTGGTCTTAATATATTTTTATTTGACTTACATGATTCCTAAATTCTCCTCACCATAAATATGTGATCTTTTATAGCTAAATCTTGTCGAGATTACCTTATGGATATGGATCCTTTCTGCCTATCGACGCTAGACTAGCTACCTTGTGTCTATAGTGTGGGACTGATCTATTCGTAACCACATATTTATCATTATTATTATACAATTATGCACGAGACGTATTATGTGCTTTGTAGAATTATATATTATATACTAACAAATTCAGTCCTTACCCTGCTTCGAAATGTAGGTGTACCGTTAGCAAGCCCTGCGCCCATCTCTTCGATTCAGCTTTCGAGACAAGGGTCAATGCGGGTCTTGCCCCGTTTCCCGCCAGGGTCCATGACAAAGCTTCTTAACATATATTTATAATTATTCTTATTATATATAGCTGCATGTTCAAATGAGTATACATATTATATATTATTTTATATATTCGGGGTGTAGATTAGTGCACTCGGGCTCAAAGTACGGCATGGCGAGTTTTGAGACGTGAGGGAGCGAAGGTGGCGCTCCTTCAGCATGGACACAGCATGCTTTCCATGCATTAACTAACATGGTAGTTAGTCTCTGAAAATGATGTCATAGCAATCGTGTTGAAATTTAATTATTATTCAAAAGTAATAAAGTTATGTTTTTGGGTGCGCCACTGTCCTTTCGACTCAACGAATTAGTAGGTATGTTATGTTGTAGAACATACATACATTGGTTATAGGTACTATGAAATGGTTATCTTATGTAGGGACATAGATCGGCAACCAGTTACCATACAACATTCTCGTAATGATATAGAATAATATTATTTGAATTTTATGTTATAATGATTGTTAAGTTGTATTTTATGTCTTACTGTGCACTACTTTTATTATGTTATTTTACAGTATCTCAAGGTAAGTGATCTGACGTCAAAGTTGATCTCAGAGTTAATATGTATCATAATTCATGTTTAAATTGTTTTATTGATTTTGTGATTTTGTTGTTCTTTTTGATTATTGAAATGTATATTTCAGGTGACTTATTTTGCGTTTTTAAAAATACACAACGTAGGTAAAATTATCGTCAAAACACAACGTACTGGGTCCAAATCTATGAAAATAGTTAATAGATAAATCGAGACGATCACGAAAGGCCAAAATTCGTTAATTAATTCAATTAGGAATGCGATATTTCGTACGTATATTTGCAACAATGCGAAAATTCATACAATTCTTAGCTAGCTGAATAGGGTTGTCACTTCTAGTTTGGGAATCAATTATTACAGTAGGTATAGTTTAGAAGCTAGGATGTTGCAAATTCGGAGCTTAGAATGGTTTAAAATAGGTAGGATCATCACAACACGTAAAGATAAATCTCACCGATAAATCGTACCAATAAATCGGCATATAAATTGGTTTAAAATATCGTTAAGATAAATCGGTCTTTTGACACTAACAAGCAAATTTATCTGAGCGATTTTGTGTAACTAATTTGTCGGTCAGTTAATTTGATACATGTACCTAACCTATGCTGAACAAACGATTTATCTTTAAAATTTAAAAGATATTTATACGATCGCTGATCTTTTGGATTTCCATAAAATTTGACCGATAATATCAGTTAGGTATAAACATCGTCAGGGTTCCCGTTGTTTTTACACCTGGACTTATTATGTCAATGAACGTAGACGTACGTTACCATAATATTAGTATCCTGCTTTTCCTTGGAATGATGGGTTTTACACCGTAAAATGGCTCAGAAGAAGTAAAAGTCGAACAAAGTTGGTTAAAACGTGGTTATGGAGGAAACATCTGGATCACATGCAGTTTTTGAAAGTGATACGAGAAGATGATCCTGATGATTTTAAGAATTATGTACTTACGCATGAATGAAAATACTTTTAACTTCTTGTTGTCTTTAGTAAAGGGTACATTGGTACGATTTATCTGCCACCGGCACCACCGATCGATCTTCTTGTGTGTATTGCATCACAGATAAAATGGACCAATTTATCTGTCCCTATTCATGACCAATTTATCGTTTTTCTTTCAGTTTTTATAGACAACACTAACCTGCAAATTTATCTCTAAGATTTGACAAATCAGAGATATATTGTTCTAATTGTACAGATAAATCTATACGTGTGCATCCAGCTAATAGTTGGATTGGAACCTAACACAATCCAGCGATAAGCTCGCCTTCTGTGCATTGAATTGTATACCTGAAAATTTGATATGATTGATGTTACAGCCAATGTACAGTAAAGAATAAAATTAAAAATAAGATAAATAAAAATCTTCAATTTGTTTTATATTAGAGGTTGCCATTTTTATTACTTATATTTTTATCTGTATTTATGTCAGTAATTACTGGCAATATACTATTTTATTTATCACATTAACACTATTATAAGATATATCACTTATAATTATTATTTAATTATTTTACTGTATATCTGAATCACAACATCATTAATATATATTATTTTGTGTATTTTTATATCTGACAGCATGTTGAGTACCTAATAAATACACAGCAATTTTGGAGAAGCTGTTTAGTTAAATGTTACAAATAAATTCTCTTCGCAATCCTTTCATGGTCCATTCATTCCACATTTCCAAATCATCGTAACTAACTTACACGAATTCTATCCACAACAGTAAACACTCCTCTGACATCAGTTCATTCCATAGATTTTTATATATATATACTACTTACCTAGATGGAGTACTCGTATGTAGGTATTTTCATTGTAATAAAGTGAGGCACCATTGGTTGGCGAAAAAAAGTGTGGTAAATCGCTTAAAACGTCGACAAGAACTTCAAAAATTGTCCAATTACGTTTTTATAAATGTAAGAATGATATATTTTTATAAAAATGCGAGAAATACTTCATAAAATGTAGGAAACACCACACGCTTGCGCCAACCAGTCTGTCCAAAATTCATAGATTTTTTGCCTCACTTTTGTAAATGAGTCACGGTTCTAGGTTTTGTATGGAATTCTGTGGTTCATTCTCGTATCATCAGTTCATTTCCTCAGCCAATAAAGCAACGTTTTATCAACCATTCTTCTTAGCGATCGCATCTCATATGGTTATAAACATAGACATACTTTACTTGCAGCGCAATACATTTTAACGGATTTTTTGTGTTCAACATCGATGGCATTCAACCATTAGCAATCTATTGCCTTACAACCAACGTTAGTATAAAACTGGATGCAAAATTTGATCGGCTGCATGAGCGATTTTTTCCTTGAATTACCGATCAAGTATATCTTTGGTTATTTATTTATTTATTTATTGATACATCAACGGCCCACTGGCCTTTTAATAGTAGGTAAGGTTGGCACAATATAAAATATAACAACAACAAATATTTCAGTATTATACAAATTAGTACAGATATAAACACTAGTTTATAACCAAAGATATACTTGATCGGTAATTCAATATGTATACTCATAGTTTGCTCCAGCTGATACTGATGGGGACGATTGAGGGGCAGCGTGGTCCTGGTAGAAGGCAAACGTCTTGGCTGCGCAACATAATAGACTGACCCGGGATGAGACATATGGGGGAGCTGTTCCGGGTCGCGCAAGATAGAGAAGCCTTCGCCAGAGTGATTGCCAACATCGGGGGGACCTGATACGGCACGAGAAGAAGATAAACACTTTAATGCAATTGTGTTCTACCTTTAAAAGGAAATATTTTTTAAGACAGATTGCATGTCTATTACATGCAGCTGTTCTGCTGGCTACATCAATTGTGGGATATGCCGTGATGGTATAGTAGTACACATTATGGGTTTTTCCCACCGTTCTCCCCTGGATGTTTCAAGAGCAGAGATCCTTTACCATCCATAATCAACAAAACAATTTTTTTTCAAGGGCGGGGGCTCAGGGTTTGTTAGAAGAACTCCCCCTGACAAAATACTCCCTAAAATTACACAACCCTTAATGTCCCTTGGAGGAGATACTCACTTCAAGGCACTACTCACTACTACAATATAGTAGCGGTAGTAGAAGTATTTTGTAAGAGTTCAGCGATTCATATTAAAAGGTCGTTCAACATCATCCATGATATCGACTGTGCTCAGGACAAAGGCACCAAACCACATAAGTAAAATTTTATAGGAGAAGCAAAAAACTGTAGGATAAAGAAAACATCAAATTATTGTCACTATTATTTTACCATCTTTTTGTAATGTAGTTTTTTTATTATGTCATAAAAAATTAAGAGAAAATATTCAGGAATTGTCAAGTTATAAGCAAAAAATTTAAAAAAAATGTTGATTAAAACTTTTGTCCTGACAAACTTTAGCATCATGTAAAAGAGATAATCTACGCGTACGTTGCATGTTTGGGGTTATGTGGTTTGATGCCTTTTCCCCTCGCTGTAAAATTATGTCTGAGTGAATTTTTTTGATTTTAATAATGAAACTCATGCTGTTTCAGGACGTTCTGGACATACTGACGTTGTTTTCAAAATGGCGGACGTTGACGTGGAGATCGCGAAGTGTTTATTATTAGTTGAAAATGTTATAGTAGAGGTTATAAGGTGCCTCTTAATAAAGGAAACAAATGCCACAAACCAACAACAAAGACAATTGTCACGAAGCAGGAATCATTATAAAATTTATAGGTTATAAATTTGTTACCATAGATACGGACGCCGCGCACTTCTACGCATGCGCGAATCGTTCAACCAGAGAAAAAGTTGAAAGGTAGTCAACTTGAGACGATATCGTTTTTACTAGTTTTTATCGTTTCAGACTAGCTGTCATTTTGTTCACACGGTTCAAATGGCTGACGATAATTTGGTGTCCTGGCGATATTCGTCAAATGTGAACACCACATTAACCTTGCCACTCTTTCGACGACATCCGAAACTCCCGATCTTTAGTGTTTCTTACGCGATCAGAGAGCTTTATCTAAGTCCAAGGCACAACAGTTTCCTGTAGATTGGTTTGCAGCATAATCTTGCATCTTCCTTCCGTTGCACCCTATCCTATGCGACCCTCTTCAGCTCCAAAGCTCATACCCTCGTATTAATAGATTGTCGAGGTGTTCTCGGCGTGAACTGTCCCAATGTTTGTTCTGTTTGTTTCATAATTTTATAGTTTTTTTTTATTTATTGTGATTTAATTTTAACACGTGTTTGAACGTCATTTAATATTCAAATTAGAAGTTATTCAAATAATTTCTGAATGTTAAAAAATTGCAAATGATAACATTTATTAACAGCATATTTTAATGGCAAAGGAAAAACTATTTTAGTATTAACATATTTTAAAAAATAATTGCTTTGCGCGATTTCGTAATCATCTTTATTTATGACGCACAAGTTGAAGTTCAAAATAAATGTTTTTCTTTTCTCTTTAAATTTCCTTTGCACATCAATACAGTTTTTGGCCAATGCGATGTGCAGTCATAGATGTTTTTTAATATAGATGAACTATAGGTACCTATATAACATAACATAACATGTAAAGACAATTCACACAGACCGAGCTAGTCCCAAACTATAAAATGAATCTTGTATTATGGGTACTAACACGACGTATGAATATGCACTTTTAATCTTAGAATCTTAGTTCTATACAATATAAATGTTAATATACCTATGTGCATTCTGTAATTGGGTTAGTGCCAAATCTAATTGTGTTATACTATGTTATTGTCAAAACCTGTAGAAATGAAAATTAAAGGAAAAAAAATGGCGTCTCTCTCCATAAAAAACGATGTAGTAGAATAAAACATTTGTTTTAAATTTTACGGAACATTTCTTCCTAAACACCGACACAGTGATTATCCACAAGTTGTTTAAATGGTTCGAGGTAAGAATACTATATTATACTCACGCAGCTCACGCTGTATCACAAGTGGGGTAGGCAGAGAGAACGGAACGCCATATAGATCTGTCCTTACATACTTGTTTCGCTTTTTATACATTCATACAATTCACGACGATTTCTCTTACTCAATACACGGCCGTCCTTGAGAATTTGAACTACATGGTCGAGCTATGTGGTTCTCGGACGTCCGCGCTTCCTCACACCCCTCCTTTCAGACAAGTATATCCTCTTTGTCATTCTTCCCTCTTCCATTCGTTCCGCATTACCAAACCATCTCAATTTATTTACAAACATTCTATCCACTACACTCCTCTTGCCTCCACTCATTCTTCTAATATCCTCATTCCTCACTCTATCACGCAACGTTTTACCGACCATTCTCCTCAGCGATCTCATCTCCACAGCATTTATTCCACTTTCGTCCCTCTTCAACCATGTCCACGTTTCGCTTGCATACATAAGTGTCGGTACCAGGATGGTATTGTACACTAGCGATTTCGCAATGTTCGACACATTGAGGTGTAAGGTCAGACTTTTTTTATATAAGTATACTATTTTTATGATTTTTTTTTATATTGACCCATATTAACTTTCTGACTGATAAATTTTATTAAATACTGTTGAAATGCTAATTCTGGTATATTGTTTAAAATCATTTTTTTTTTAATTGGTAATTAATTTTAATTGGTACCTATTCGTTCAATCTTTATTAATACCAATCCTTGACTATGCAGACATTGCTTACATTGATCTAAATAAGGTTCTATTGACTAAAGTTGAGAGACTTCAGAACCCTGGAATCCGTTATAGTTTTAACCTAAAAAAAACTGATCACATAACCTCGTACGGAAACCAGCTAAAGTGGACCACTATACATACGTCAAAGACGTGATCTTCACATTCTATGTCTAGTTTTAAAAACTTTAATTTTAGCGTCCTCCCCATATTTATTTATTTTTCAACATCTCCCGTAGGTCCTTTACTTACACTTGGTTGGGTTCATCAACATTACAATAATACAACAAGAAGGAAAACATTAATACAATAGAAAGGGCGTAACAGACACTGTATACAATGAAAAATATTGAAAAGTCAAGACACAATAAAATAATTATTGTAGACACATAATTTTTTTTTCTTCAGTATTAAAAACGTACTATTCTTTCTTAAAGTCAAATTCGAGTATCTAGCGAGTCATGGTTTACCTTTGCGATCTAACAGAGAGCGTCTTCTAGCAATTCCAGCACACAGTACAAGCTTTTTGTCTAACTCATTCCTTGTTCATGGTTCTCGCTGTTGGAACAATCTTCCTTCGAAAATCAGGATGATAACAACCTTTAATTCTTTCAGACAAGCTGTCAAAAATCATTACCTCTCATTGAATTTAGCATCTGACTCCTAAATCCTTTTCCCTTTCCCTTATGCATGTGCACGCTGCAATAATTATAAATGTTCTACTTTTTTTATAATACATAATGTGTCCATAAGTATATTGTTGCTTGCATGTGTTATATTTCTTTTTGTTTACTTTAAGTTTTATTTTTATTTTGTTTTTACTATTACTGTTGATGTATTTAATAATAATACTAATAATAATAGTTTCCCTGAAGATGCCTACAAGTATAGGCGAAAACGTTCGGTATTTAACCTAACATAGTGGAGATTAAACAGTGCTCAATAATATATTTTTATATTTTATTTAATAAAATTAAAAATGGATTTCCACAGCGTAAACACAAAAACTCTTGAATTACTAATTATAATAGTTAATTAAACACAAATATAATTTACAATAATCGAAAAATAAAATAATACATTTTTTTTTCTAATACAATTATTCCCCAAAATTGAGCGTAGCTCGTGCTTTTGTATATGTATATATGTAGGTACCTATGTGTTTTTTTTTTGTTTTAATTTAAATAACCGGGTTAGTTGGAAGACATCGTATTTTAGCGTTATATTCGCCCTCTATACATTGAATTGTATAACTGATATTTATATGACACTGTTTTATTTTGTAATATTGTAACCAATGAACAGTAAAGAATAAAATAAATTTATATATTCATTTACATAAAAATATTTTATTTGAAACTATGTATGTACGAGAATTGTCTCATCTGTTAAATTATTTATAATCAGTTATTTTGAAGTGCCTCATTAATGTTATTTAAAGATTTTTATGATTAGAAAATGAGTTTAATTCACAATGTATTTAAATTATCACTTGATATATACATAGTGAATGCCAAAAACATCGAAAATATTAAAGATTTTTAATCCATAATTTATTTCTTAACTCTACGATGTGTATATGTGAATTTGTATATATTTTTTGAAGTCTATCTTATATTTCAACATGTAAAAGGCTTGCACCGTATACAATAATGTAAAAAAAGAAAAAAAATGGTACACAGAAGTCGGATTGGCTGGATTGCTTAGTAAAGGCAAAAGCTTGGGTTAGTTGGAAGAGATCGCGCCTTTGCGATAAACTCGCCCTCTGTATATTGATTGTATTTGATTTGACTGTATACCTTTTATGTAATTGTTTTTTTTTATCAATGTACAGTAAAGAATGAATAAATAAATAAAATAAATAAATAAATATATTTTTAAACTGACCTAGTTCAATTCGATTTCTTTTTGACTAAATTTATAGTAAGTACCTAGATACAATGCGGATTAAAATGAACGAACCTCCGAATTGAAGACCAAAATCTTTTTTATTATAAGATAGTTAAGATTATAAAATACCTTGTAAGTAAAAGTAGTAAAATTCTAAACATGAAATTAATAGGTTATATAAATCCTAAAGATCACCTACATGGGCCGGTCTTAGGTTAACTAATTTTTTTTTAAATTATTATTTATTATGATTTTTTTGTGATATTGATGAATTTTTATGATTTACTGGCTGACCCGGCAAACGTTATATTGCCATATACATTTGCCATATACTAATATTGGTATTAAAATATAGGGGTTGATGTTAGAAGGATGAAAATTTAGGGCTGAATGTACATATTTTTTAATGCCTCATCATAAAAAAATAAAAATAAAAAAATGTTTAAAAAATAAAATAAAAAAATTGGGACGGACCACCCTTAACTTTAAAAGGGGTATGAAAAATAGATGTTGGCCTATTCACAGACCTACCTGATAAGCACACAAAATTTCATCAAAATCGGTCAAGACGTTTCGGAGGAGTATGATAACATACACCGTGACGCAAGAATTTTATATATTAGATAAGAAATTAGGTTAACATAACAAGCTGTTTTTGAAAAACTTTTTATAGGTATTATTTATTTATTACGACTGTTCTGTAAAATGTAGGTATTTGAAAAATTATATTACGAAATTTAATAACTTAAATTTAGAGATGGGGTATGCCACTCATTCTGAACATCATGTTTTATATGACGCGGAGAGGACGATCTCTATATTTACTACATTGCTGTTAGACCTTTCATAATCATCATCTTGCTCTTTAATGCTCCCTCGGGAGCACAGAGCAGAAACCAGTCTCCTCCATTCAGAGTGCCAATTGCGTCACCTCTTTCCAGGGAATTCCTTACTCTCTGATGTTGTAATCATAGGAACGGTGTAATGTGAAAGACAGAAGCCCGGGCTGTCAGTGGCCGTAAAAAATATGCAGATTTATCAAACAAAAAATAAGACATTCAGGATGAGATGCATGCCTCATTGATAAATTTTAGATATAAATTGTCTTATACATAAAGTTTTACGATCACCTACTTTTGACAGGATACTCGAAAAATTACATAAAAGTGTGAGAGACCTATTCTGCTCCGTGGGGTCCCCGGTTAAGAATTTCTGTTTTGACTCCAACATTTCGGTAGATACTATATTCAACTTCTTCTAATTCCGTTCTAATAAGGTACGACACAAAATTATAAATACTTAAAAATAAGGCTACTTCTCATAAATGTTTAGAATGTTTACTAATTTTTTTATTGTTTAACCGGATTTGGGTGCAGATGACAAAACCAATCAGAAACCTCGATTGGAGAACCATGTCTACACAATGCAACATTGTGTAAAATCTAATCGGAAGAAGTGAGAAAGGTGTCCCAACGCTTACGAATTGGCTCTAGGCTGGCTTATTGTTCCGGCGCCATTTAGACGGGAGATCGCGATCTTTTTGAGATCTGAAAAATGAGATCCCAAAAAGATGGCTGCTTCTAAGGTTTGCATAAAGCGTCTCTCGATTATATAATATATAATGAATTACAATCCATTGGATTGGTCTGCAACGAGTTTTGTCTTTCTTCTCCATTCCTCCCTATTCTCAGCCAGTCTTTTCAGCTCTACGTATGAGCCACAATTCATGTCCCTCTTCAGTTGGTCCATATACGCATCTCTGGGCCGGCCTCTGCCATTTGTGCCCTCGGTCCTACCCTCCGCGATGGCGATGAGGAGTCCTGGGTGCCTGATGTTGTGGCCAATCCAGTTAGCTCGTTGTTGGCTGATTCTCTCGCCTTTTTTCGCCTACCCTGTTTAATACTTCTTCGTTTTCGACGTGTTCCGACCAATGGATCTTCAACATGCGTCTGTAGCACCACATCTCAAAGGCCGCCAACCGTCCGCTTTCAATCTTGCTGATGGTCCTTGTCTCACAACCATAAAGCAAAATGCTCCATACGAAGGCTTTAGTAAGGTTCTTCCTTACGCTTAAATCACTCGATTGGTGGACCTTAAATCGTGACAGTGAGAATGGTGGAATTGGTGAACGTTGTCCATGGACACCGAAAGTGATCACTTAAGCCAGCCTAGAGCCAATTCGTAAGCGTTGGGACACCATAAGATTTTACACAATGTTGCATTGTGTAGACATGGTTCTCCAATCGAGGTTTCTGATTGGTTTTTACTTCTCTTAAGATTATTGCATCTCCAGAGATGGAGTATCCAATGGAATGAAAACATGTAATGAAAATATAGGCCGCCCACTCTGTGCCATAAAATAACACGTCATTCGGGATAGTAAGTACATTTCATCGCTAAATCAAATCAGAGCCCGTAGACAATTTGTACTTAGCGATCGTCTACTGGCGAACTTTTCGACAATCTACCTACACGTACCGTATAATTATGCGTTATTGTTGCAGTTATTGACGAAAATTCGTTTGTAGGCGATCGCCAAGTACAAATTGTCTACGGGCTCTGTTATTTTGATGTCTTATACGAATACCTGATGCATTTTACAGGATTCTCGAAAGCATACAGAAAGGCGTGGGAGTCTTGTTTTAACTACTGTACCTAAAATACTTATTTACTGTGATATAAAAAAATTCACCTGAATACACAGCTGTACAAAAATTTCGACTTTTTTGTGACGCTACTGAATCTTTTACAAAACGAGTATTAAACCGATAGAAAAGTATTAGAATAATCTTTTTTATTACAAAACAGGAAAGTACAACAATAATAAAACATCTAGATAGCACTAATACATAATATATTATCACTAACTCGTTATTTTATTAACAATACAAAGGGAACTTTCTTTTTTATTAACATACCTTCAATCAGATGTTACCTATTGTACCTTTTTAACTTTCACACCCATTTCTCTGACCTTACTCTATAATAAGCACAAGGCCATCTTGTCCCATTTTTTTTTCTATTCAACGAAAGTCACGACTTGATCAGATAAGTATACACATTGATGATACGGGTTATACCAGTGTAATGCAACAATAGTTATTATTCCTTTATGTATCTACTATTTTAAAATATATGTCTACTTTCTATTTAAAGAATTGATCAAATCCATTATTTTGTTTTGCAGTGTAATGTTGTATTGTGAATGTTAAAATTTCGTAGTACATAATCAAGTTATTATTTATTTTATTTATTTATTCATTCTTTATTGTATATTGATAACAAACAATTTCATAGGAGGTAGATATACATTTAAATTAAATACAATCAATACACCGAGGGAGAGTTTATCGCAAAAGCGCGATCTTCTCCCACTGACCCATAATATGTAGGTAAATCCCTGGCAAATAACAGGTTTCTCACTTTTTTCCTGTAAGTTTTTGAGTAGGGTGGGTATTAAGACATTTAATATTTTCTATTCAACAAAGGGGCATGCCACACCTACTTTGCTTTTTTTATTAGCACGGAGAAGACAACTTGCATGTTTATTACATGAAGTTAGTCCACTGGCTACCCCACTTGTGAAATATCCCGTGATGACATACAAAAATAAATCAAGATATTTCTTTTCCAAATAACCTATATTCCACTTTTTATTTTAAAAGATGTGAGTATCTGGGTTTTTGTGATAAACCCAAAAACAACCTTTTTCACCTTTCAAAGCAAGCTAAAAGCTTGTGACGTGAAAGGGGAATTTGCCGGCACTTGGGATCTAACCGCGCATCTGTGTACTACATAGGCCGAAACTCTACCTCCAGACTTCCGACGAACTCTTAGTATTTAGTAAGCATTACGAGTAACATGCCATTACAGTACATACGTACTCATAAAATAGGAAGAGTCCACATTGCTAGAACACACATCATGTAAAAATACTACCTAGACTAATCACATGTAAAAATACTATCACTGTACGTCCCACAACTAGGTTGTCTAGTAGATTATAACCATACCATCACAACATCTCCCACAACTAGGTTGTCTAGTAGATTATAACCATACCATCACAACATCTCCCACAACTAGGTTGTCTAGTAGATTATAACCATACCATCACAGCATCTCCCACAAGTAGGGTGCACAGTAGACTAACCGCACATAAAATATACATACATATCTACTTAATTCTAATATGTTGAAGGCTCGGGCTATGGATTGTCAATAAATAAATAAATAAAATATATTACCTATATTCAAGAAGTATTTATTGTCTTCTAACTCAGCATCCATCCCCTAACCCCTTCCCGATCCCTTTGGAGTGTTAGGTGTGTGAATTGTAGTTTTTTTCATTTTTTTTTTTCAAACTAATTTGTGTGGCTATTTTTTATAATGTTTGTGTTTTTGTTATTATTATTTCTATTTCTGTTTAGTGTTAATGTGACGTGGTTAGATTGAAGAAATCACTATATAGTGATAATCTCGCCACTGCACATCATCACATTTTTTCTTGTGTATATTGCTTTATTTTATTTGTTATATGAATGATGATGTGCAAGAAGAATAAAATAAATAAATAAATAAATATATTCATCGGCTTGACCAATGTTTGTTTGCATGTGTTTGTTTAATTTTTCATATGTTAGTTTGTCTATTTTTATTGTGCATGCGTTTGACTATCAATTCATTCACATATTTTATTAATTTGGTCATGTGGGATTCATTCGCGTGTTTGTTTACAAATTCATTTTTCATCATCAGTTTCTTTTGTTTTCATTCATTCATTTGTTCACACATTCATTTAATCATAAAATCATTAATTCATTTAACTTAATATATAACTCATTGGCACATTTGTTAACTAAATCACGCTGTGAGTTGCGCATTTTTCCATTGTAATTGACTAATTTATTTGGTTGTTTATTAATTCTTAAATTCATTTATGGATTTTTATATTAGACATTTTAAATATTTTATTAATTGCAAGCCTAGAACGGCACAGCACCTCTATGCCTGGCTGAGCTCTGTCCCCTCGACGAAACTCTGAGGCGACCACTGCGATCAGCTTCCACCGCTGTCAACAAACTTGTTGAACCCAACAGGACAAACACTTCCAAATTCGCAGAGAAGAACTTTAGCGTTACGGGGCCAACTGCCTGAAACCGATTGCCAGCGGATTAAAGACAGAACCAACCCACTGCTACGTTCAGGAGTAAGCTGAAAACACTGATTTTCAAGAAAAGCCTTGGCGCCCTTGAGATGGTCACGGATCATTAAACGGCGCCAAATATAACTTTTCTTTATTATTATTATAATAATATTATTGTTAAATTTTTACGCAACACGCCTCGATACAGGTCAACCTAGTGAGGCTGCTGTAACATTATTGTATCCATATTGGCGATGTATTGTCTTTGATTTTGTGTGTATACATATTGATTGAGTAAAGTTTATTGATTGAATTGATTATTGTCCTTTCCGTGCTAATGAAATATATGACATTTAGAATAGGTGGCACATTATCATCTCTGTGAGGAATGTCTTATTCATAACGCCTTAAGAATATTTGTCTTTTACAGGATAATTTTGATATTTTAAAAGGATAATGAACTCTAGGGATTTAAAATTGACAAAAGTTCTTATAAATATTATTATTATTACTTTCTTCAAAAAGTGTTTCATACAGGTTTATTTTATTTGCAGTATTTTTTTGGTTGTGTTTTTTTTCCTGTCCGGGCCAAGTTTAAGGTCATAAAAAGTACATTATTCTCTTGATTGTTACGACTTGAAAACCCTTTTCACATAAAGCGATTCGCGTCGGATACCAGTTGGACACTCCATAGATAACCTATTGAACCAATACTTTGCGGCCTGTTAATAGTAAGTAAACTTCTATCTACATGCCGCTGTCAAATAGATATTAATCGCCAACATAGTTTTTTGTTGCATAAAACAGTATTAATAAAGCTAGTTAATTGTTTGTCGACCGTTTATTTTTTCGGTCCCACGTTTAAATATTATCCGTATGAAATCAACTCTTGTACATAATTAGAATATTTACTAATTTTTTTATTGTTTAACCGGATTTGGGTGCAGATGACAAAACCAATCAGAAACCTCGATTGGAGAACCATGTCTACACAATGCAAAATTGTGTAAAATCTAATCGGAAGAAGTGAGAAAGGTGTCCCAACGCTTACGAATTGGCTCTAGGCTGGCTTAAGTGATCACTTTCGGTGTCCATGGACAACGTTCACCAATTCCACCATTCTCACTGTCACGATTCAAGGTCCACCAATCGAGAGACGCTTTGAACTAGCAGCCGATAAAGTATTGAACTTAATTGTTCCGGCGCCATTTAGACGGGAGATTGCGATCTATTTGAGATCTGAAAAATGAGATCCCAAAAAGATGGTTGCTTTTAAGGTTTGCATAAAGCGTCTCTCGATTGGTGGACCTTGAATCGTGAAAGTGAGAATGGTGGAATTGGTGAACGTTGTCCATGGACACCGAAAGTGATCACTTAAGCCAGCCTAGAGCCAATTCGTAAGCGTTGGGACACCTTTCTCACTTCTTCCGATTAGATTTTACACAATGTTGCATTGTGTAGATATGGTTCTCCAATCGAGGTTTCTGATTGGTCTTGTAATTAGAGGCATTATTCCATAAAACAATAATTTTAATAGTGACGTTTCTTGCTACTACTATACCATCACAGCATATTATCTCATAAGTGGGGTAACCAGCAGCATGTGATAAACACTCAAACTGTCCTCTTTTTGCCAACATAAAAATTAAGTTATCCAGGATAGGTGGCATACCTCATCGCTGAATTTAAGATGTAAAATGTCTTTTTTAGAACACCTGCCTTTTACAGGAGACTTGAAACGTACGGAAAGAGTGGAAGACCTATTCGTTACCGGTTGTTCCACAGGAAGTGACTTTCCATTCATGACCAAAAATATTTCTTAGCCACTCTCTAATAACTAACAATTATATGAAATGGATTTGGGCACAACGTGCAGTTAACATATCGTGACAGTGAGAATGGCGGAATTGGTGAACGTTGTCCATGGACACCAAAAATGATCACTTAACCCTTAAATGCATTTTGTTGCCATTTGGCTACATACCTAAAACCTTGTATATTTTTTAACCAAATGAAGTGTTAGTGTAAACACGCATTGTTGCCATTTAGAAATATTCCATAGATCAAAATAATAGAGTAATTTGCATTGTGGCAGCCATTTTTATTTTGAAATATCAGTTGCAATATATCAGTGTGACGAGTAACCACGTGTTGCATTTTGAAACTTTTTACTTGTTTTTTTAAAAGTAAATTTTATACAGAATTTGACAAAAAAAATTTCAAAGAATTTCATCGCTGGTAAAATATATTTCTTTTTAATGAAAAACGAAAATAAAGTATATTTTTTTGTAAGTTATATAGCAATGCATAATGTTGCCATTTGCCATACATACCATTTTTTTCAAAAAATAAATGCTTATGTTCATCTTTTAATTTTTTTCATATGTTTTCCTTCAAATAGGTATACAAAGAAGTGCATTTAAAAAAAAATTCCAGCAAAAATAAAAAAATCATGCATTTAAGGGTTAAGCCAGCCTAGAACCAATTCGTAAGCGTTGGGACGCCTTTCTCACTTCTTTGGGTTAGATTGTGCACAATGTTACATTTTTTTTTTATTCAGATATTCACGGCCGAAGCCTTTTACATGTAAAAAATTTAGTATACATACAATACATGCATACAAAAAGTATTTTTCTTTTAAAAAAGACACAAAATAATTAATTAGACACAAAACAAGAGTACAATTAAATAATAGAATAACGTTGACTCAATTTAAGAAAAATTAAAAAGAAATTTGGTCAAGAAATTAATTTCAAAAAATTAATTTTAAAATTGAAATGATATGAAATTGAAATTCTTTGAAATGAAATGAGATGAAATGAAATGAAATTCTTTTATTTCCCCTCTTACAATAGGTACATTTGACAATTTTCACAATATATTTTAAATTATTATGGACAACACATACCACTCTTTCTTCTTATCAAACTCATCATGGGCTCCCTATAGGGATCTCAGATGAGCGAGCCAGGGGCAGCTCTCACAGGGACCAATAATTGGATAAATTAGGTATGTTGGTCTTTGTATAAAATAGGGTCACATATCAGGCCACCCCTGGCCCGCCTGACCGTGTACGTCGCTAATTGATTCACGCAAGACAGGGAAAGTACACCGTCCCACTAGATTGCTCTGTTCTGGGACGGTGATAACAGTATTCTTTCTCAAAAAAATAAAACAAAACAAACACACACTACAACTACAATAGGCGGTCCAAAATTGAAAAAAAGAAGATTTGTCCAAGGTATAAGAATGATGAAGGGAAAAAAAATAAAATAAAAAAAACTATTCTAAACACATACACACCCTTCCACACACACACACACACCCTCACAACACGAACTCACACATGTACACACATACACGACCCACCAACTCACACACACACACACGATACAAATACACACACATGCGCCCATAGTCAGTTAGTTGCCCGTTATATTCCCTCCCAAGAACACACAAACATAATCCACCACACCGCAAACCACACCCCCCCCTCCCCATCCGAACAAACGAAAGATCAGAGAATATTTCATCTGTCTACATTTAGGAGAACAAAAGCACACCGCTCCCTTCCTCTAGCATTGAGCCACTCCACTATAAGCCTCTTAAAAATATAAATAATATAAATATTAAATGTCAAATAGAAAAACAAATGGTCAGTTAGTTAAAAAATCGCAAATGAAAGTCAAATGATTGTATATACCTATATACAGCAAATTATAATTTGTTACATACAGTCGAGATGCCTGATTGGTTTTAACAAATATTATGTGTGGAGTATCTGTTTGCGATCGGTATCAGATGAAAGTTGCATTGTGTGAAAGGGCCAAGGTTTGAGGAATGGAAGGACGTCGGAGAGATGCATCTGCTGGTGTGAGGGAGAGAGTAGAGATAGTCTGTCGGAGTGAGACAGCTGCATGGCGGGTCAGTAAAGTACTCGGTGAGTAAGGTTAGTTATTTTTTTTATATATATGTAATAATAATAATGCCTCATTATGTACCTATATATTTTTATGTTGATGCTTGTGAAAGAGTTGAACAAAATTTTGAGCAATTAAAGTGCGCGCTGTATCTCTCGAAAGGCATATAAGAAAGTGACTACATCACACATTTAATTATAGTACACAATGAAATTTCTCATCTTCCTTAGTCGATTATTTATATATTTTTATTTTTTATTATTGGTTGCAATATTTCAAATCAATATTTTTACCTTTCACAGTAAGCTAAAAGCTTGTGTCGTGAAAAGGGAGTTTGCCGGCACCTGGGATCGAACCACAGACCCCTTGTTCTGGAGGCCGAGACTCTACCTCCAGGCTACCGACGAACTCAATCGGATATAATTTTGATAAATGAAAATATATTTTAATTTTCTTCGAGTTAGTACGTGGTTAGATGAAAGAAATCACTGCATAGTGATAATCTCGCCACTGCATATCATTATTGTGTCTTTATTATTTGTGCTCATGTCACATGGGCACTATATGAGATGGTAGGCCCCACTGTTGTCAAATGTGAGATTTCATAGCAAAATTAATATTCACGAAATTGTTGCCATATGTAGAATTACTTTTTGATCACCACGTTAAATTATTTTTGGACACACCAAGTTTTTCGACACCGGCAAACTTTACATTCGAGCTAGATTTTATTTTTGCTGGTTTTATTTTATTTTTGCCGGCAAAAATAAAATAAAACCAGCAAAAATAAAATCTAACTCGAATACGATTTTCTTAAAGTTTATATTCGAATTAGATTTCATTTTTGCCGGTTTTATTTTATTTTTGCTGGCAAAAATAAAATAAAACCGGCTAAAATAAAACCTACCTCGAATATAAGCTTTAGGAAATTTGTATTCGAATTAGATTTTATTTTTGCCGATTTCATTTTATTTTTGTAAATATAAAAATATTTCGCCAAAAAATCCAAATAATATTATTGTAGCAACAATTTTCCTCCATACAAAACTATATTTGACAGATATCTGACATTGGGGCCTACCAACTCAATGAGTTCCGTCACATGTAGGTAATAATAATAATAATAATAATAAAGACAATTTGTATTTGGCGCCGTTTAATGATCCGTGACCATCTCAAGGGCGCCGTGACTTTTCTTGAAAAATAGTGTTTTCAGCTTACTCCTGAATGTTGCAGTGGGTTGGTTCTGTCTTAAGTCCGCTGGTAATCGATCCCAGGCAGTTGGCCCCGCAACGTTAAAGCTCCTCTCTGCAAATTTGGAATTGATTGCCCTGTTGGGTTCCACAAGTTTGTTGACAGCGGTGGAAGCTGATCGCAGTGGTCGCCTCAGGACAGAGCTCAGTGAGGCATATGTAGAGGTGCTGTGCCGTTCAAGCCCTTGTGGACCGTGAGGCACAGTTTGATATCCACTCTCTCTGGGACTGTCAGCCTGTGTAGCTCCTTAAGCAGTGGTGTGATGTGACAGCGCTTGTTCTCTCTGTAAATGGTCCTGGCGGCAACATGCGGCGGTCATCTGGAGACGATTTAGAAGGATCTGGGGCAGTCCTGTAGGTACATATAATGTTGCTATAGTCTAGACGAGAGATGACGAAGGCGGCGACTAGACTCTTAAGTGCGTCTATAGATAAATAGATAGATAAATATTTGTATCAATAAATAATAATTAATACATTAAAACATTTTTTCCTTGTTGTTGAAATGGTTTATATAAATATCTCATTGCTATTGGCATAATATGTATTCACGGAAGTTGGACATTTCAATGTCATCCAGTTATGCATCATACAATAGGTGTTTTTGTGTCATAACATTGAAATGAGGATTAAACATACGTACATTAATAAATTCATGTATTACCTATTAACTGACGTAATTAATTATTAATTTCAAAATATGTAAACTGACATTGGTTCGTTGGATGAATGACAACAATTGGATTTCTGTTTGTATTGATTTGTATATTGTTAATATTGATTTATGTCTGACTGCCTTGTAATATATTTATTTATTTTTATCAATTGACATTTTAAATCTTTATTATCGCTGTTATTATATTAATATGTTGAATTATATTTCAGATTATAACTCATCTTATGAGATAACTCATTACCGAATTGTTTCTTACCCCATTTAAATTTTATTTCTTTGACCTGCTGTTACCAATATTTTATATACTTAATTACTAGTTCAATTTGACACTCCATAATTGACTTATTATATACCTAGACATTATTTTATTGATTTATATTATTTTTTTTGCATTTTGATCTTGACTTAATAATTTGATTGTGTGATTGTGTACCTACTAATGTTTTTTGTTGTTGTTGTTGTTATCTGTCATACTTTGCAAACATGTAAAAGGTTCACGCCGTATATGATTTAAATAAATAAAAATAAATTATATTAGTACCAACCTATTTATTTATTACTTAAACAGTTTTCAAGCACATTTTTTTCGTAAAAAGTACCTATATATAAAAACACTATTTATATATAAGCCACACTAGCCTCATGGCTGTGTTGTGTAAAACAACATACAATAAACAAATACACTTGAAAAATATCTAAAGAGAACTATCAGTAACCTTACAAAAGTTCAATAATATTGTGGCTTGCATGTGTTATTTTTCATTCTGTCTACTTTAAGTTTTATTTTTGTTTTGTTTTTACTATTACTGTTGATGTATATGGATTTGTATAATATGTATATGTACCTATATGTTTTTTTTTTTAAATTTTAATAATCGGGTTAGTTGGAAGACATCGTATCTCATCGATAAACTCGCCCTCTGTACATTGAATTGTATAACTGATATTTATATGACACTGTTTTGTTTTGTAATATTGTAACCAATGTACAGTGAAGAATAAAATAGATAATAAATAAAAAACATACCTAAGTAAAGTTTATGAATAATAAAATACCCAAAATGAAAATAATAAACGAATAAAATCGTCCTAGTATTTTAAATATTATATTGTTTTGTCAATATTATTATTATTTAGATGATTTGCAAAGAGAATAAAATAAAAAAAATAAGGAGGTTTGTACTTTTAGTTCAATTTTTCTCCGCTGCACCAGACACGATGTGTGCAATACACCCGCATTGTATTGTGTATGCACTGTGTAATAGTGTGTACGCATTCAGATTACCAACAACCAATAAGTAGGTACAGGATGACCGCTGTACAATGACTTGACATTGGGAGAAAATAAAATGAGTAAATTGGTACATAATAATAAGAATAATAATTATTATATATATTATTTTTGTGAGTATGCGTAATATATTACTGTGGTTGATTTTGTTTGAGTGCATTGCAATGTGCAATGGGATATTTGCCCTCTGTGACTTTCGCCAGTACCAAGGTAGAATACCCTTTACATACAGCCTTATAGTACCTACACTGCGATTGTTACCGGAAAAGGAATGTAAAAGTTTATTGATACCCGGAAACTCGTTTCTTATTTAACATGCCTGAGAACAGACTTCACTATAAATATTTTAAGAATAGGTATCTGAGTGTGTATTTAGATTTAAGATAAAATGGTATTTAGCTTGCAATTAATTTTTTTGTAGTAGTTCAGTTTAAATCAAATAAATAATATGTTATTAAGTATATGGTTATATACATAACTACTTTATTCTAAGTGAGTCGAGTTTCTTGAAAAAGACATTACGTCATGTCGAAGAGATTACGTTCGAAAAAGCATAACAAGTCGAAACTAGAGTCACTTTAAATAAAGTAGGTGTAAACCCATATAATAATATATTATTTATTTGCTAAATATGGAGTTTTACAAAATGAAAACCAACAAAATTCAATCGTTCAGTTTTATATCTCCGGAAATAAAATAAATAAATAAATATATTACTACTACTACTATACCATCACGGCATATCCCACAAGTGATGTAGCCAGCAGATCAGCTGCATGTAAGAAACATGCAAACTGTCCTCTTCGTGCCAATATTAAATCAAGACAGTCAAGATGGGTGGCAAGCCTCACCGCTGAATTTAAGATGTAAAATGTCTTAATTTTTTCGAACACCTGCCTTTTACAGGACACTCGAAAACTTATATATAAAAAAATAAAGATATATTATATTTCTATTATTATTCAAATATTTCTTCGGAGAATGCTCTGAATCGTTGAAGATTGATGATTGATTGACGTTCGCATCCTACTATCTGGACGCACCCATTCGCGAATGTCGGCAACAAATATTAATCCAAATCAAATATCCAAAATCACACATTCGTTACATCACTAATCTGAGTTCGTCGGTAGCCTGAAGGTAGAGTCTCGGCCTTCAGAACATGGGGTCCGTGGTTCGATCCCAGGTGCCGGCAAACTCCCCTTTCACGGCACAAGCTTTTAGCTTAGTGTGAAAGGCGTATAAGGTTGTATTTGGGTTTATAACAAAACCCAGATAGGTATATCTTTTATAAAAAAAAGTTAATCCGCAAAACAAACCAAAGTTACCCGGAGCCGCGAATGAATTTTACCCGGAAAAGTAAACTAAAGTAGTACTCCCTATATTAATTTGATTATCAAAGTTGCCAGATGTATTTCTTCCAAATAAACCTGTCCACAGTACTTTCATATAATACATAGTTATTATGAATATGTATGTATGTACTTGCATTATCATTTTAATTCCATGCATTTGTTAAAATGTACAATGAGAGAATTTATAAAGATTACACCTATTGGTCCTACATCTAGTGCGCATATTCGATTGATAAAAACATATGTCAAATTGCAGTAAGTACTTATTATTATTCTACATATAGGTATGCAGAAAAGATGTTGGTTTCTGTGATTTCATCGCTAACTACATATCAAGCACGTATGTATAGATACACCAGCGCTAGGTCTTCCATACAAATCGGGCTTAGCCTGATTTTTTAAAGCTTTAGGATAATAATAAAAATATAAAAGTATACGCAATAACGATCCGAGATTATTTTTTTAATTCTCGGAAAAAGCGATTTAGTATGAATGATCTCGTACGTTAATATTAACGCTCTGCGTCATGGTGAAACCGTATTTGAATAATGCAATGTAAGAAATAACATTATATAGTGTGTGTCTTACTTGTACATGGTGGCTTATGGGGCTTATTTCTGTCTCACTCATCTCCTACTAAGATTTATACTACACAGCACTAAGATTGCTCTACACACAATAAGCGGTGTGCTAATGAAGGAATCTGTAGTATGATTTTGTAATTTATATAGAAAATTAAACCGGGCTTATGACCTTAGTTGAATGCATTGCTTTTTATCGGATATCCGAAGTTGAACAACATTGGAAGCAGTGAATATGTAAGTTGTCAATTTTTTACATTTCGTAGTGCACAAATTATTGAATTGTAGTAGTATTATTTTCCACGATTGTACTAGGAACATAACTCTATTTGTATGTAATATAAAACATTGTGATTAGATTCACTATAATCATCATCATTTAGCCTTTGATGCTCTTCTCTGGAGAACAGGGTGGAAACGAGCTTCATTAATTCAAAACGATTCTGCACGGACTGAGGGGTTTCTTCCATGACATTCATATTGCTTTGATATCTTTTTCATAGAAAATAGTGTAATGTAAAAGAGGTATGTCCCTTCATCAGAATTCTTGTTGACGAAAACAACGTTTGCCAAGTATTATAAAAGTTCGTAAAAATATGACTTAATCAGGTACTTACCGATATAAAATACTTCTGCTATATCATCATGGGATATCCTACAAATGGAGTAGCCAGTAGACTAGCTGCACGTAAAAAAATATGCAAGCTGTTTTCTCCGTGCAAACAAAAAAAAAAGTTATTTAGAATGTGTGGCAAACTTTATTATTATATTAACAAAAATTATATTAATAATAATATTTTTTTATTACCTTTATGAATATTTTCAATTTAACGATAATATTATAAAAATTGGTTTATCACTCTCTTCCGTAAGTTTCCGAGTATCCTGTAAAAGGCAGGAGTTCGAAAAACTAAAGATATTTTACATCTTTACAACTATTAAGCGATGAGGTTTGGCACCTATTCTGAATGAATTCATTTTTGTTGGATCGAAGGGAACAGCTTGAGTATCCAGTAAAATGCTTTCGAGTATCTTGTAAAAAGCAGGTATTTGTATAACATCACGTTTTATACATTATTTACATTTTCAGTTCAGTACGAGTTATATAATCACCCATCCTGGATATCATAACTTCTATTAGTACGGAAGAGTTGACTTGCATATTTATTAAAATCGGTTAGTCAGCTGGCTACCTCATTTGTGCAAATGGCCGTAACAATATAAACGAACAAATATAATATTATATTTAGAAACTGTACTCTAGTTTAGTAGTTTAGACATACTAGACTTGCAGCGCGGATTTACAGAAAAAAATACGATTTTTCAGAATTTTGTGTTCCAACATCGATGCCCTTCAAGCATTAGCAATGTATTGTCTTACAACCATCGTCAGTTTAAAACTCGATGCAAAATTTGATCGGCCGCATGACCGATTTTTTTTTGAATTACCGTTCTTATATATCTTATAATATCTTTGCTTCTTAGTACAATAACACATAGGTACGCTTCACTTCCCTTAGGTACCTACTCACTTCACAAAATAGCAGCGCGTGTATAGTGTTTTTATTCAACAAAAGGAAGTAAATTAAAAATTGTCATACATAAATTGTGCTAGTATGTGCGTGTTAAGATACACATTTCAAAGCGGCACTGTTATAGTTACATGAGTAAAATCTTCCAATCAACCTGTCATTGTCTCTCTCTCTTGCACGTGTTAGAATAAACTCAGACTATCGTGTGACATCCTTCACCGTGTATATTATAAAGGTATTATAAAAAAGAAAATCATGTAATAATTGGCCAGTCATTTCGGTCGTTTATACTCATTACTCATACAATTTAAAAGAAAAATTGAAGATATATTGTCGTTTAAGGTTATCTTCTGGGATCGCAATGGCCTTCAGCTGTATTGATCCTTGTAAGAATCATCTCTTTGTCAGTAATAATAATAATAATTCACTTTTTGACTTCTTTCTTTATCGCTTGTTGCTGCATTCAATCTTCGCTCGAATTCAAATTCTTGGCTTACGCCATAAAAAAAAAATCGGAATTTCCTTCATATGTTCTGTTTGGACACTCCTTCATCAAGTGTTGGATTCTATGAGAATAAGCAAGTTGAGAAGTCATCAATAATTTATATTTATCAGGCTCAGGGGTTCAAGGGTGTTTCTCTTTCTTTCTACAGAGGGGAGGGGGCCAATTGAGTCCATGATCATCCCGTTTTATTCATAATTTATATATTCGATTTTTTGGAAAGCCAAATGCTTTCTTTGATGCTTCATTGCATAAATTTGTGTCTTCTATATTTATTTACATTTTGCCACAGGAACTCACTCAAATAAACAAAACTTGTCTGATTTGCACAGTCTTAAGTTTTAATATGTATTTTGCAGACCTTAAGCAGCTGTTTTTTTCACTGTATAATCCAATCTAATCTCAAGTCTCGTAGCGAAATTTCATTTTTTTAATGCGTCATTTCAAAGTCTATCATTATACTATTTACCCTACGTAAAATAAATAAAAAAACCTACCTGAGCCCTTCAATCTTATAAGAATTATTCCTCGAAAACTCTCCAGAGGATTTGCTGAAAAAGGACGAAAAAATAAAAGAAAAAAGAAGGAAAGGAACAAGACGTAAAGAAGTAATAAGAGTGAGAGAGTGAGACAGAAGGCAGAGTAGGAAAATTCTATAGATAAATAATGATTTTTCCTTCAGAGCCGAAAAAAACAAGCAGTATAAAAATCCACTTATTTTTTTCCTTTTCGCGTGGAATGAAAGGTTTTTCGCGTTGTAAGGTGGTGTGAGGGAGATGACGGTAGTGAAGAGATAACAATAATTTATCTGTTATTTAAAATGTGAAAAGTAACAGGCTGTTTTTAAAAAGAGACCATTTTTTTATATTAGGTAGGTACCTAGTGTTACCATTTTTTTATCATTTAAATTTCGATTCTTTCTATACCTTATTCACCGTGAAGACATATTTGCTAGTGTAGATAGAAATCAGAATGTCAAAATGTTCAATTTTTTTATTGGCACTGTGAAGATAATCTGCATGTTTATTACTTCCAGTTATTCCGCTGGCTACACCATTCTTGGGATATGCCGTAACGGTGCTGTAAAAGAAGTAGTAGAAACTCGAATTGGAAAAATGTAAGCCCCCAAACTTTTTCACTATCTGGTTAGTCCGTGGTTATCTTCTCATTGTTTCTTATCAGGATTTCTCAACGTATGTGATCACTTCTGCAAAGACCTCCCTGCCTGCCAGTCGGAAGGGGGCAGTAAGGGTCTCCTGTCCTTTATCACGGATAGCTATCAGGCTTGCCTTCTGCCAGGACCACATCGTTTTCAACCTTTCCAATTAATATTAGTTAGTTAACATTTATATTTAGTATTTCTGCAGTAACTTTACTGAACCCAACAAAGTTAAAAAGTTAATGAAAGTAAAAACAAGTTTTTTACACTAGTATGATTTTATTGAGAGAGGAGTGTTCGTCTTTCAATGACATTGTCAATCGTTAATTATATAATATATTATAAATGAAGAAGATAAAATTTCGATATTATTAACTGAAGGAACTTGTTGCAAGTCCATTTCAAGATACATTGAAAAAAAAAACACACAGTATTTAGTAAACAACTTCCAATTGACTCTATTTACTTTGTTTACTAGTATTCGGAGACTCTCGACTCCATCATCAGGCGATTAGAAAAAAATGATTTTTTTCTAATCGCCTGATGATGGAGTCGAGAGTCTCCGAATACTTGTAAGCGAAGTAAATAAAAGTCACTTGGAAGTTAACTACATATTGTGTTTTTTCAATTTATCTTAAAAAGTTAAGTTAAAGAATATAACACTTTACATAAGCCTGATGCCGTTACCGGAAGCTCCAGAAATCTGGTTTGCGATCAACATAGTCTCTGTAAAAAATATCTCTTGCATAAGTAATAAAAAATTGCAATAATATATTTTAGAGAAATAAAAAAAAAACTGTTATTCTTCCATTTGTTCAACATTAATTTACGTGGGAGCTGTTCTCTCGAGTTGGAAGGTAGAAAGAAGGTGGAACTACGTTGGGTTGGGAGGGAAGGGAGTGTGGAGAGGTTTTTTTGGGGTGTGTTTGAGAGTTGTTGGGGTGTTTATGGGTAGCGGAGGAGGTCCCGGGATGTTGTTAAAGCATATTGCTTCTGTATTTTACGTCGTTTCTTGTAGAAATGAATGTTACATTATGCGATTCCACTTGAGTTTCTTCTTAGCGTAATAATATAAAACTTCTTCGTATATAATTTTCATATATTTTCTTTTGTATGAGCGAATATTATTATCTCTACAGATGGATATAAAAAAAAATATAGAAAAATATTTTTTCTTCTTTTATTCCATCACGACATCTTCCACATACAGGTGGCCAGTAGAAAACTGTACATTTTTTAGTTACATAAAAAAATGTAGAATGTGGAATCATGAGTTCATTTTCTCCTCAATGTCCTAAGAAGTCAAAATATAAGTCAGCCAGCCGACAAATTGCATATTATGAGCATACAAATAGTGCTTTCCGAGCCATAAAAAGATTTTAAATATTTTTGACCCATGGTGCTTGGTGCAAGTTCATGTAGAATTAATAAAAATAAATACTTGTATTTAGTATTTTCACAGTGGATTTATTAATCACAGCTTTCAAAAGCTTTACGTTAGCTTGATGATGAGAGCGGATGCTCTTGAAAGCCTGCTAGTGAATTTAAAGTCACTTTTCTTCTTAAAGTGCCATGTCAGGTCCCCCCGACGTCGGCTATTACCCTGGCGCAGGCTTCTCTGTCTTGTGCTAGCCGGAATAGCTCTTCCACCCTCTGGACTCCTGTCCACTCTCGGATATTTCTTAGCCAGGACATCTGCCGCATTCCCACACCTCGACTATCCTAAATGTTTCCCTTCAATATGAGTTGGAGTAAACCATATTCGCATTTCGAAGTACGTGTCCCAAATAATTTTTTTACGCACGAAAATCTCAAATTCAAATCTTAAGTCTGACTTCTCCTCAATGTTTCTCAGAGAATTGATAATGGTGAAATGTATAATTAATACAACATGAGACGCATGATATAGATAATTATAATACGTATACATGTCCTTGATAAAGAATAATTCTCCCACTCTTTCATATAAGTTTTCAAGTGCCCTGCAAAAGGGAGGTGTTCGTAAACATTACTTATGTATAATTATTATAAGACAATTATTGACACCTACAATTCAGCGATGACGCTGAATATTTTATTTTTTTATTGGCACAAAGACGATAATCCGCATCTTTATTACTTGTAATAAGTCCGCTGGTTACCCCATTTGTTAGATATACCGTGATGGTATTGTAGTAGTGAAGACGTATGAATTTCAAAGGTAGGTAGTGTGTAGGTTCTCTTGTATTATATTCGTATATTGTGTAAAGGTGAAAGACTCAGAAACAAATTCAATTAAATTTCAAAACTGTTTAATGAAAAGTTGTATCCATCCATAGGTATCTATCTCTTGTCGGTATGGCAGAGAGTACCAGAAGCAGCTATCTAATATATCTCTTGATACTGTCCCCCACCACCACCTATACCATTCCATTCCTCCACAAGACGACGACGCCTCAATCCCACCCCCACATCCCCGTTTCCCATTCCATATACGGCAAAGCTACGTCTTTTCTATAAGTGTTTCTCAAAATTAAATGGATTAATAATTATTATCAAAGTCTATGTGTATCCAATTGCAGCTCGCTGTTTACCTTACCCTATCTAACTTTGAGCATTCCTCTTATGTCCAGTGTTGGACAAAGGCCTCCCTTTTAATTTTCACAGTTCTCCGATGGACGCGACTCTCATTGCTGTTTCAATTATATTTCCGCCCCGTCCAGGGAACTCCAGGCACTACCAAATAAGGTGATATTGTTGTCTTTTTTAAGCCATATGATTTTTGTATTAATTTTACAAAAATAACGAATAAGCACTCGAATTAACCCAAAGAGCACCAATTTGTCCGATCATAATAATCATAATAATAATAAACACTTTATTGTCAAAATAAATTTAACAAAAGGCGTGCGTAATTTATAAGAATAATCGAGGATATATTGTAGTTGTGTTATCGTTTGGATATCGTTTAAGGTTTTCTTCTGGGATCGCATTGGCCTTCAGCTGTAGTGATCCTTGTAAGAATCGTCCTATTGTCAGTAATAATATAGCCTTTAGGCAACGTCTTCCAGTAATTAATTCACTGTGTCGGTGTTTAGGTAGTAGAATTCCATATCGAAATAATAAAACAAATGTTTTATTCTACTAATGGTTTATTATGTGAGAGAGACGTCTTTCGTCTGATGAGGACATTGTCAATCTGATTTTAAAAATACAACATCATTCATATATATAAAAATGTTTACAATAACAATGATAAGAGAGTATAGTATATATACTATACTCTCTTATCATTGTTATTGTAAACATTTTTATATATATGAATGATGTTGTATTTTTAAAATCAGATTGACAATGTCCTCATCAGACGAAAGACGTCTCTCTCACATAATAAACCATTAGTAGAATAAAACATTTGTTTTATTATTTCGTCTTCCAGTAAATCTACTACAATGTTTGATAAGTATCATTAGCATTTTAATATTATGGAGTGAAACAATAAATGATTTAAAAAAAAAGAAGATATATCTGGGTTTTATTATAAACCCAAATACAACCTTATACACATTTCACAGTAAGCTAAAAGCTTGTGTCGTGAAAGGGGAGTTTGCCAGCACCTGAGATCGAACCCCGGACCCCTTGTTCATGAAGCCGAGACTCTACCTCCAGGCTAGCGAAGAACTCTATTATTGTTGTCTCTTTTAAGCCTTATAAGATTATTGTATTGTTAATAATTTTGAAACCTTCTTTCTGAGAAAATTAGTATTGCGTTTCTTGTTTCTCGTATACATAAGTCGATGGTCGCGACCTACAGTTTAATACAAACAATACTTCATACTACTCGTATATTAGTACAACTCATAACAGTAATAATGTTGTATCTCAATTCGCAATACATAGTAAGAAGTATTATTATAGTGCTTGTGTAGTTAGTAGGTAGTAGCTAACTGTAATAATATGTAATGTCGCTCTCATACCATCACAACATCGTAACCAGCGAGCATCAATACCACCTGAATACCAGGAGATATAATAATAAAAAATAATATATGGTTATTGAAAGAAAACCAAACTGTGGCATTTTTCAGTATGGTCCTCTAAATTATTTTTTAATTTTTTTTATTCTTTTTGAACATCATCATTTTATAACAGTGTTAACAAAACAATACAAAATTTAAAATACCAAATAAAACAATACATACATAATTGAAATGCTAGGACGATTTGCAGTGGCTAGATAATCAATATCAAGTGATTTTTTCCATCTAACCATTCCTTGTAAACATAAACATGGGTATTTTACTTCTTATTTTCATTTATTTTTTCACATTTTTCATCATTCACACACAACAACAATTCACATTTTCAATTAATTTTTACATACTTTGTGGGGAAGGCAGAAAGAATCGAGGGCCACTTCCTCCTATCTTTGCATACTTTTTCTTCAATCACTGCCATACAATTCCTCGTGCATGCTCTCCTATTCAATGTTCTTAACACGTGTACGTCCTTTAGGATCTGGTTTATAATATGATCTTGTCATTTGATATATCCCACAAATGGGGTATCCAACAGACCAGCCACGTGTTATAAACATGCGAGCTGTCTTCTCAGTGCCAGACAAAAAATTATACACATTAAAAATGGAAGGCAAAATTCATCGTTGAATTTATGATGTAAATTTTATTTTATTTTTATTTAACACTTGTCATTTACAAGACACTCGAAAATTTACGGAAAAGAGCGGGACACCAATTTTTTGCTGGGTGCTACACAATTCTTCATAATCATTTTCGTATTTTATGCAACCTTTAGTTTGAATTTTCTGCTTCTAAAAATAACACCATAGAATCAATTAGATATTTTGTTGAAAAACTTTGAACGACCATATTGAAAAATAACATTTCGTGACATATTGTTGTTTCACTCCGACAAACAGAATGGAGATAGCACCAGCAATAGTCGTCGTCATCGTCGTCAGTCGATCCTGGTGTACAGCACAGCGGTAGCAGGTTACCCCACCTCCAAGGAGAAGAAGACGAAGAGGAATTAGAAGATTCCATCCCTCTCTCTCTCCCTAGTCCTTATTCCAAACTCACACCAAAATAATAATACTATCTCACTCGCACACTCATTCTGACAATATCATATTATTATATTCTCTTTCTCACACATACAGTAGAGATACAGAGTGCGGCCTCCCCCCTTCTCCACGTCCCTCCCGATATACTCTCGCCACGTAGAAACGTAGAACACCCCTCCACTCCCCATTCCTCTCAACACCACCAGCACCACCCATATGCCACCTCTCAACGTAAATACAATATCCGAATGCTTCTGCTGTTGGTACATACCTACTATTATATACATACATATAAAGATACGTTATATTATATTATATGTGTAGTACACTGTGTTAGAGTAACATTAATAACATTGGGGGGTTTTCATATTTCGTAGAATCCTCGGCAAATAATATTATGTTTCCCATTATTTTTCTGTTATTTTTTAAGTGTCTGTACGAAGCAAGTATTTGTAAAACTTCACGTAAATTTATTTATTTCTTTGAAAATTTACGGCCATAATAACTGTTAGAACATGTGAGCACACCTTTACAATCAGATCCATAGAATTTTGTTTATGGTTATCAGTATCTATAAAAACCATTGTAACTTGCTTCTCTGTCTCTGTAATTACCTGTCACTTCACTTGCTCTGTGAAATATACTTGCTTTCTTCGACTCTGCATGTTTCAATAAAAAACCCGAATCACATCTCCCAGGATAAAGATTGACCTAATTAAACAATAACATATTTTAATATATTTACATAGTATGGAAGTATTACAATATATAAAAGAATTAAAATTTTAATAAAACAATAAGAATTCAATACACCAAATGCATAAAAATAATATAAATTTCATAATTAATATAAAATTCTACAATTGGCAAACTCCACAGTGGGAAGGGCTATACAAATGTTTAATGCTCTGGCTGGAGAAATTGATATCTTTAACGTGACGTATGTAGAATTTATAAGAAAAATTGAGGATATATTGTAGTTGTGTTGTCGTTTGGATATTGTTTAGGGTTTTCTTCTGGGATCGTATTGGCCTTCAGCTGTAATGATCCTTGTAAGAATCGTCTTATTGTCAGTAATAATAATAATATATTACAAATTAATGTAGGTATGTACAATGATAAACAATTCAAATCATCCAAAACCAATTCAAAATAAATTAAACTCCATGATAAGTACGTAACAAACAATACATTGTCAAAATCGAATTAAAACAGATTAAATTATAAAATAAAACACAATATAAAAATTCCATAATAACCAAATTACAATAAAGAATCCAAAACAATTAAAAAAAATTTAAAAAATGTAAAAAACATTAAAAAAATATTGTAATTCATAAATCTGACGTATATCACACATTCTAAATGGTTTATTTTTTTGGTACCTTCATAGAGGACGACCTGTGTGTTTATTACATGTAATTTATCATCTGGTTGCCCCACTTGTGAGAAGTACCGTGATGTATGAATAAATTAAATTTATAGACTCGAAAACAATAGATTTTCATTGGAAAACTTTGCGAAATAAATTTAATTTATTTTTTCAAATATCTGCCTTTAACAGGACACTAGAAAACAATTGGAAGGTCAATTCTTTGTCGGGTGCCTCGCGGAACCTACAAAAACAAAAATTATGAAAATTAATTTCATATTTAATATAGGTAGGTAGGTACGTACCAAGTAAAAAAAGTTTTAAATTACTTTCGCAAAACTTCCCATACGAAAACATGTTACAATTAGAGATACCGTAGAAGTACTCAGTACTAGATTCTACATAGTTATGTATAATAGGTAGGTACATCTCCCGTTAGATGGCGCGGCTGTGCGGTATCGCTAGTATAGTTCTACGTCTTGTCATCCGTAGATTCACATAGAATCCATAGAGACTTTTCCCGTAGACAACTTTGTGAAAGATAATAATATATTATTGTATAATGTATTATGTATTGCAACCTGTGTGCAAAGCATAGTTATATGTATGTAGGTATATTATGTAGGTTGTCTCTTAGTCAAAGTTTTTAATACAAAATAATACATGCAAAATGAACGTACAAAGGAAGTTATTGTTTGTAATTTTTTTTAACAAAGGTGCATTTATTTACAATAAACATTTATACATAAAATTTCCCGTGGGGTACCCGATAAAGAAGAGACCTCCCATTATTTTCTGTATATTTTTGAGTGTCCTGATGAAGGAAGGAATTCGTTAAAAATCACGTTTTACCTAAAAAGTTAAAAATCTTCATTTTAGCGATGATATTATATGGCCACAGAAGACGCCTTGCATGTTTATAACAAGCAGTTGGTCCGCTGGTTAGCCTATTTATGGGAGATGCAGTAATGGGGTGAATAAATGGCAAATTGAGGTACCTACCTGCACATTTAACATTTTGGGTTAGTTGGATGAGATCGCACCTCTGCGATAAACTAACCCTCTATATGTTGATAATATCTCATTTGAGTGTATTTTTAGAAAATTGTATGTATTGTAATCAATGAATAAATAAATAAATAACGTGATTTATATACATAGGACGAGTTTATCGCAAATACTCGATTTCTTCCAATAAACTCAAAGATATACCTTGAATTTTATTTAGAAAAAAACAACTTTATTTAAGATATAGATTATAATGAAATTTGATTAGTTAGAAAATATCATAATACAACGGTAAAGTTGCTCTAAGTGAATCTATCGACTTCTATGTCATCACTGCACCTCCCACAAGGGAGGTAGGCAGTAAACTAGCTGCATATATTTAAATATACAAATTGTTCTCGCCGTGATAATAAAATATAGGACATTTAGGAAAATAATTTAAAAATGACATTTTTCGTCCAATAATCATGACCACGACTTGTCTTCGTGAATCGAGAATTATTGTCCTGTCGGCCAATATTTTTTTTCAAATTAAGCATTTTATAAAAATTAATATTTACAATATTGTCAAGTAGATTTTTTATTTAATACTAACTTAGTTATAATCCTATACTCAATTTAATACATAAACATTTAGTAGAGTTAGAAGTCTATTAAAAACTAAAACAATATTTTTTTTTAAATGGGTCAATCTCTACTATAGGTTATCCAATAGTATCCAGTTAGAAAATATATATTGATGATCATAGTTGTATTTATTTTTATTATCTCTCAAGATATCATGGGGCAGCTAGATATGAGATGGGGGAGGGGTACAAATTGTATTTATAATATAATTTGTATTTGTAATGATTTATTCCTGTACATAGTCGAATTTCATGGCATAATTATGCATTTACATTAAATTACAATCACAGGACAAGATGCACCCTCTCGCCCCCCATATGGCTTCTGTGATATCTGGTTACGGTACACAGTGAAGGATAATAAAAATACGTAAAATTATGATCATCAATATATATTTTCTAACTGGATACTATTGGATAACCTTTAGTAGAAATTGACCAAAAAATGTCCTGAAGGTTTTTGAAATAATTTTCAAAGAGCTCCATTGGCATACCAACATACAACACAAAAGTATAACATAAAATCAAAGAAAATAAAACGTAAGAAGAAAAATACGTGTGAGTGTGTATATGTGTGTGTGAGAGAGAGAGAGAAGCAGAATAATAATAATAAAAATAGTAATAATAATCATATGAGAAAGAAGAAGATAGAGAATAATAAGCAGAGCAGAGCACAGCAGAGCAGAGCAATATTACTGAAGAACACAGTAAGTAGTAGTACAATATAGAGAATGGATGGAGAGGCATTATTGATATTCCAACAGAGAGAAGTAAGTCGGACGAACGACACTTGAACCACCACCCGTCAACCACCACAGAACGAACCATTCTACGTTATTATTATCAGTGGCGTGGTTAGGATTTTCATACTAACTATAGGCCCATTCTCAATTTAAAGTTGTTGAATATGCTTAAGTTATGTGAGATGAAAACACCAATGAAAGAAAATGTAATATTTGGTTTTTATTGTGTGTAAACAACTAGCTAAATGTATTTTTTTTTCATGATTAATACAAACGAGTTTTCTAACTATGTTTTTAAATTATCACTATAATTTGAATTTTTTTGAATTTGTTTTTTCTTTGCGACCGGTTTCGTGTTGATAACAAAGTGCTCTGAAAACAAAGTGATTATCAATGACAATAATGTGTCGAAACCGGTTGTAAAATTCAAATTAATAGTGATAATAATAAACATTGTATCTAAGAAAACTCGTTTCTTTTAATCATGTCATGAAACTATCACATTGTAAATCACACTAATATTAATAAAACTGTATTTTCTTCATTCAATGTGCTTGTGCCGCAAAGGTGGCGTAAATCATCAGCGAGGGAATCGAACCCGAGTCTCTCGATCGATAGTCCGAGACTGCACCATCAGTATACCAAGTATTTCATATAATATTATGTTAAAGGCTTTGCGCTGTTGATGATTGAATTCGAACGTGAAGTTAGCACTTTATTCCAACCATTTTCTCGTATATCAAATATTTTCTGCTTTGTATATGGAATACACAGTAAGTGATGCTCACCTACGATTCAACTGCTCGCAATGTGTGACTATATTAAGTGCAAATTTTTGCCCACTAAATGTAAAACTTATTTTGCTTTATGGCTAGTCTATTGTTATACATTCTATGATTCTCGCTTTATATTTTTGAACTGGACAGTCGATATATGTACCTATATAATATCTTAAAAATCTCAGGTAAGGCTTTAATGGAAGACACGCCACTGATTATTATTATTATTATTATTAATACAAAAAACACCCCCAGAGAACAACCTCCCGTACCTCCCAATCCATACCTCCCTGAAAAACACCACCTAGAACGACATACATAGTACACTACCGCCATCTATCGTGAGTATTGCTAGTATTAGTATTAGTACCAGAAGTATCTACTAGGTTAGTATGTAGCTCATATTATATTATATGTGTTTTATTATTATACTATATATTATATATGTAAGTATTTCTTATAATATTGTACGTAATATAGCAAAGAGAACGAACACACACACGAACCAAATGTGTGTATTATATTATTAATACTTTTTTGTAAGGATGTATTTGAAATTAGACCGAGTCAAAATTGCTAAGTATTATTATTGTTGGTGTATTGAGCATGTAACTCACAATGCGTCTCATTAGATCAGAACTCCAAAATGATAACTATAGAAAAGCAATTTGAATGTTTTAAACGTTAATATCTAAAGTGTTACTGTTTTCTAAAGTGTATTTATTTTTCTGACATGCATAATTATAATAACTTGTTTGATGCAATATTTCTGTACCAGAAGACATTCAGAATGGATCGCAAACCTTATCGCTGAATTTGAGATGAACAATGTCTTTATTTTTTTGAACACCTGCCTCTTACAGGACACTCGAAAACTTACGGAGAAGACCAATTCTTTACCGGGTGCTCCACGGGATAAACTACATCTGTTTCGTCTATTTGTAATAATTTGCGTACTTTTCTACAGGTATTCAGAATTGCAGCGTTCTGTATTATATATATTGACAATTTTTAAAGCGCTGTTTACTCATAATATGACCTCAAGGGTGCTGTTTTCTACGTCTTTGGCCCGAAACTTCCAGCAAAAAGGTTTTTCTTCAGCTTCCTTCTGTAAAGTGATATATGTTAGTTGTGGAAGTGCTAATTTACATAATATTATGTTTGCATTTGTATCAATATCTTCAAAATGAATAATTTTTCTTCAAAATGAACAATTTTTCTTCAAAATGAATAATTTTGAGTTGGCATATTTCTTATCTAATGGGACAAAATACCAACCAAGCGATAAATTCAATACCTTGAAAATTCTTTATGATCAAAATTATGTCAAAGAACAACTCACAAATTTTCATCACAAACAATTAGACATATGTCTAATTGTTTATTTTCAAAACTAATTAGACATATGTCATCTTTTTGAGCAGTGTGGATTCACTGTTTACTTTTAAATTGCATTATAGACATGTAAATAATATTCTGGGAAATCCGTGACTATCCGTTCAGTTTTTTGACAAATAACGAATAACAAAAAATGGACATAAGCCAATTTCACAGTGGTTAGTCTGATGTATTATTATTATTATAGATGTTGGCAACATTTTTTTACACATGGTAACACTGAATCGAATAAGTATGTTATGTATTTACTCACGTTCTCATAATTTATAGGAATATATCTTTATCTACAATTATAAAATATACTTATATTAAGGGCATATTAACATATAATAATTTTCTTTATGTGTTTTCATTCGCATATGATTTTATGCTTATAAGCATTCATTAGCCTTGACGTATGAATTAAATTATTTTTTTCCTCAAAGAGCTACGCAGAACGATTTTTTTAAAAACATTTACAATATATACATTTTATACTGTACAGTACAGACACAACCAAAACCAAAAGCATGCTACGTACAACAGAGATGCGAACATTGCGAGCGATTGGCGGAAAAAGTCTGCGAGACCGTGTGAGAAACACCATAATCCGGGTTGTTGTTGATGGGGAAGACAACGGCGAAGATTTTGGTATGAACACGTCCAGAGGATGGGTAATACCAGAATCCCAAATATTGTTCTACATGGACGACGCCCACCTGAGGAAGACCCCTAAAACGATGAAAGGACAGCTGGGCCTCCATATCGCAAGAGGACCCTCCTGCATAAACAGACCTCTGGGTCTTAAAAAAGATTAAGGACAAGAGAAGAAGATATTTTTAATAAATAAAAGTCAACAACAGTATACTGTACGTCACGTCGTATTCCAAGTGGGGTAGGCAGAGAGAACATAACGCCCTATAGATATATTCTTTCTATTCACTGTGTCAGTGTTAAGGTAGTAGAATCACATAACGAAATAAAAAAAAAAACAAATGTTATCTTCTCTATTTATGTTTATTTGTCGAGAGAGACGTCTTTTATCTTATAAGGACATTGTCAAAAGATTGATTGATTTTTTAATTTTTTCGCTTCTTTTACATTCATAAAAGCAAGTTGATTACTGTAAAATTTGCAACGATGATATATTAAATTTCTATAGAACATGTCGATGTGTCAATGAATAAAAATAAAAATGTCGAATACTCTCTTGTGTTCCCAAAAGGGATGTAAGAAAAAGACGAGACAGAAATACGACGTAGTTATTACATGCACGTGTTTACGAAATAATTATGAGTCCCACGAATAAGAGAATTATTATTATAAAAATGTTTTTTCAGTATAATAATAATAAAATTGGAATGAAAATGTTTGCTTTGAACTAAAAGAAAATATTCTCCATCTTTTCTTGCTTCCCAACTTCCCCACTTTCCCCACTTCTCTACCTACTCCTCTCCCGTGATCCTTCTTCGTCTAATTCTTATTATTATTATTACTAGCAATTATACCCAGGGTATGTCAGTAAATTGTAAATAATTACATTGATTGAGAAGACTTTCATTAGACCAAAATATACTAAACTTATCAAATGAAATATTAAATTGTATTCGTAGTAGGTACAAAACAATAGCAATTTTATAAAAATAGATACCTTGGTATCTAATTTCGGTTTAAATCAATCCTTTGATAAATATAATATTAAAATTATATTCTTTTTCGATAATATTCCTGAACAAACGGAGCTCGTGTAGAAGGTATTAAGTTTTTCTTATTTTTCGTTAAAGTGTCTGTCGAAAAGAGAAACCGTGTATTTTGGCATTTTCTAAGTATTGTAGAATGTTTATACGTATAAACTAATTTCAAAATAGGTATCTTTTGAAAAATAGTATCGCAGTCAGCAGTTACCCCACTTTAAAATCATAGCCAACAAAATGTGATGGTCATGGATTCAACAGCCCCTCCACTTAAGAAATCCTATAACATACTTCTTTGTCTATCAAACATACATACAAACGGTTTTAAATATTTTTCCACGATTCTTTTTATTCCTTGGTAGGTACCTATGTGTTTTTTTCTCGTTGCCTTCTCCTGAAGGAAGCAGAGAAGAGGTGTGGTGGGAGTTGTAGGCTGAAATTCACCTTTGAAAATATTATTATTGTATATATGTGGGAGAAGGATATACTCTTATATTAATATGTATATGCATAAATTGTCGGAGGATTTATGAAACCTCCTATGTATATTTTTTCAGATTTTACAGGAGATCAAAAAACTGTTTTGCTCGATGACATTTTCTATGTATTTTATCGTTTCGTGAAAGTTGTCTTAGAAATTCCATAGTTTATTGATTTCCTTGACATGATTCGAATATATTCACAACGTTTTTTTGCACATGCGATTTTCACGAATTTTTATGAATAATACCAGAATCCCGATGGACGACGCTCACCAGGAAGATCCCTTAAAACGATGGAAGGACAGCTTAACATCCACATCGCAAGAGGACCTTCCTGCATGAACAAACCTTTTATTATTATTATTATTTGGATGATTTGTAAAGCGCCGTTTTGTGAAAAAAAAAACCACCTCAAGGGCGCTCTTTGCTAACTAAGGTTGTGTCTGGATTATTCCGTGAGATTTCTTGAATAGATAAGTCTTCAGTTGGTTCTTGAAACGAGATATGTCCTGCGTTTCTCTGATCGTTTGTGGAAGCCTGTTCCAGACTACAGGTGCAGATATTGCAAAAGCACGCTCCACGTACACTGGTTTCGATACAGTACTGGTCACCTCCAATTTAGTTGTAATATCTTGACAAGACCTCAGTGTTGTCTGTCTATGACTTAACGCCTGTCTACCGCAGAGTTCCATGATATATTCTGGGGCCATAGCATGAAGTGCCTTAAATACTGTCAAACACACTTTAAATTCGACTCTCTCCGGACATCTAAGCCAGTGAAGAGATTAAAGGGTGGCAGATATGTGTGAAGAGCGATTCAGTTGATAAATGAAACGTGCAGCCGCATTAAAAACGGACTGAATCCTCTGGAGTTGATATCGTGGCAGATTTGCGAGGATGCCATTGCAGTAATCCAATCGTGATACGACGAATGAGTTAATTATGGTTTTAGCTCCGTCGGTTGATATATTTTTCCTTATGTTCTTGAGCTGCCTTAAAGTATAGAAACCACTACTAACAGTAGATGATATGTGTTTCTCCATCGTAAGGGCGTTATCAAGATGCGCTCCGAGGAACTTAACGTGGTTAGATGGGACTATGTCCACGTTTTGTACACGAATAGGGTCAGCGTTTATGAGATCTTGTCTTCGTGGAGACGCTATCCAGAGAAATTCAGTTTTGGTGGGGTTGATTTTAAGCATATTGTTAGACATCCAGGATGAAATGTCCGTTATGCACGAAACGACTTCTTGCTCAAGAGCAGATTTGGATTCCGGGGTGCATGATTTAAAGAAAATGCGATCGTCTGCATAACAATATGTTGTAAAGCCTAAATTTTGAATAACATACTTTGGGTCAAATAAAAGATTTAGAAGATGAAGAAGATTTTTTACGAATATCCAAGAAAAACCAGCACGTAAAGGATTTATTTTCTCTCAATCGTGGATATCTCAGTGTACAAGTCGAAGACATCGCTCTTCCAACATAGTCTCCCGCGCCTTAGAGATGGATGCTCCATTAATAGGCGCCGAATAAATCATCCAACATACATACATACATAGGTTATTTCATCGGTAGATGCGGCTCGACAAGATAAATAATTTGTTGAAATTCAAAAAGAAATATTTTTTTCTACGATATGTTTATTTTTATTGTTGAGAGAGATTGACTATGTTCTTTTAAGATGAAGGATGTCTCTGTCAATAAAAAAAAACAAATAAGTAGTAGAAAAAAAACTGAATTTTATTATGGAATTCTACTACCTAAACACCGACATAGAATAACTCGGTATAAATAACAAATTTTTAAGAAAAATTGAGACATGGGAGGTTTCGTAAATTCACAGCCGATATACCTACCTACAGCCCCTACAGGTAGGTACACGAGTTACCTGAGATATGTGTATGTGTCGTTTTGTATAGTAATGGTACATTTCGTAAACCTACGTATTTTTTGCAGTGAATTTTAATATTTCCATATCATATTTTAAATATATCTTTTTCTTTTCATTTTGCCAAATATATTGTTTGCTACGAGAACACAGCGAAGAACTGAGTTTCATCCATCTACAATGATTGACATACTCTTGTAATACTTCACTCTCGTTCTGCGATTTTTTAAAAAATATGTGGAAAACGTTTTGACAAAAATAAACAGATTTCTCAGGGATTTAAACTGTGTTTAAACGACATTCACAAGGTTTGTCACCGGCTTCAGAAGCATATTGAAAGCTGAACTCTTCACCGGCACGCTTGAGGCGGTCTAGGGACTGTAAAACGGCGTCAAAATAAAATCATCCAGAATCATCATCATCACCATCATTTGATAAGATCTTATCTTATTGAATTACTTACCATTTAATCTTATAACCTAATTGGACTTCAACCTTCAATGCTCTACTCGGAAACACACGACAAAATCACTTTCCTTCATTCAGATTGTATCTGTTTCAATGGCGCCACTCCTTCTAACGATGTTCTTAACACTCCGCCTTCTTTGTCACAGCAACAGTTTATTATGTATGTTCTAATCGTCAGAAATCTCGTGGAGATGAGAACAGTCCACTTTTTGGTCAACTATCGTTACTGAAAATTCACATTACATTATCTAGCCAGGATATTCATCTCTCAAATAAATAAGTATAGAATCCGCTAATTATTTTAATTTATTTTGCCATCCTAAAAATGGCCATAGAAAGGCCGTAGAGGGGTTGGATGAAAGCGGCTTTCCTGGCTTCAGAACATTCGGGAGTGGACCGAGATGAGAGGTCTGGAGGAGCTGTTTCGTGCTGTCCAGCTCCTACGTGCTACGGCCTCCTGCTAAACAGAATAGATTTCTCCCAGGTGTTCGTCAACGTCGGGGGACCTGACAAGACATGTAAAGAAGAAGAAGATAGAAAAGTAAATAATATAATATGCTTAACACAATATCTCACGGAATTTCCCAACAAGTGTGTAGCAAATAGACCAATCGCATGCAATAAACAAACAAGTTGTCCCCTTCGTGTCAATAAAATAAGTCATTCGAAATGAGTGGCAAACCTCATCACTGCTTAACTGAATATGTTAAATAAATAAATAATAGATGTTAATTATTTATACCTTGCATTATTTATAGAAATTGTTTAATTATAACTATGGATATTGTTTTTGTTTTGTTCATAACAGGCGCACCTAAATAATATCGTTGAGGTCCGATATTTCAATGTTCCCTTAGAGTGACGTTTATCCCGGGCTAGCCCTTAATCTGGTTAAATTTGCTTTTACATCCAATAAACTTACCTGTTTTACACCAAAATGTAAGAGACAGATAAATTGACCCTCAGTGACAAATATTAGTCTTTATAGCTTCGTGATTTTATCATTATATAATCGAAATTAGATTGATCAATTTAAATTGATAATAATACCTAGATGTAAGGGCTGATAGGCATCACCAAGAGTCAGTTTGTCATAATATAACTCGCCATAATAAAAATTAAAAAAACACAGTTATTCATTAATATTCATATCTTAAGCCGGTACATTTATTTTAATTATATATTATGTGTCAATATGACATGGTAAGATGGAAGAAATCTTAAAGTGATAATCTTGTCAATGCAAATAAATCATCTCAATATTTTATATTCTATATTGTTTTGTGATTCTTGTTGCATTATAATGTAGCTCCAAAAAAATAAATAATTCAATCATTCAGAATATCGGATCATGTAGGTATCCACGTCAGAAGTTGTATAAAATAAAGGTTAGTTCAGAATAATAGCCGTTAATCTAAGGGCACATTGAAATATTGGGCCTAAGTATTTACCATGTAGCTTTGTATGTTTGTATGTAATATGCTGTAATGTATAGGTTCTGTAGTCGACCCAAATCTGAGTAAACACCCTGACATCTTGATAGCAATATCGAAATTGGTTTACTAATAATAATTCACGAGAATAGGGATGGTATAAGAAGAGAATCACTGCTATTAAGAAAAATCACCGATAAAACATAGTTCATGACTACATAAATATATGTATGAACAATTTGTAAAGCGCCGTTTACTCATAACATGACCTCAAGGACGCCGTATTGTATGTTTATCTGCCGAAGTTCCTAGCAAAATACGTTTTCAGCTTCGTTCTAAAGCCCTCTCCATTCGTCTCCTCTCGCAGACCCAGAGGCAGCTTGTTCCAGCATCTGGGACCTTATAACTATGTATAGATGAATGACCACTATAAACGTTATCTGAATAATAATAAAAAAATGTTTATTTATCAAAAATAAAAAAAATTACAGGTTATTTTAACATTATAATATACCTAGGTACATATTCAAGTAATAATAATTTTCTTCTTTTAGTCACATCATCATTGTACCTTTTTTTTTCTTAAATACGATGCATCGCACAGTATGTTAGTCAAAAGACTGTGTCACACTGCACAATAATCTACAGTATTTTTATTTGGTATAGTCATCATCGCCCTTAACGCTCCTCTCGGGAGCACAGGACAGAAACCAGCCTCCTCCATTCAGAGCGTCTCTGTGTCAATTGCGTCACCTCTTTCCACGACATTCCCTGCGCTCTGATATCGTTGTCATAGGAACGGTGTATTGTGAAAGAGGGACGCCCGGGCCGACGGAACCCCTGCGGACGGAAGAACAGTGCTCTTTTTGACCAACTATCATTAGGCATTCTCAAAACATGTCCCAGCCAGGACCATCGTCTCTTTCTCCTGTATTACGGAGATTACAGGTCTCTGCTGGGTGCGCCGGCGCACAGCATAATTTATAACATGTTCATACCATTTGACATCCAAAATCCTTCTAAGACACTTATTTTCAAGGCTGAATATCTTCCGCTCTTGAGCCTTGGTTAAGTGCCAAGACTCACAGCCATATAGAAGGATTGGGATGATGCACGCATTGAACAAGCGGCATTTTGTCCTGATGCTGAGTCCAGACGCCTTCCAAACTTTGTTCGTGTTATTGAAAGCCCCGCTAGCTGCTCCTATTTGGTATAGTACCTGCCTTTAAATTTGGTATCAAAATCGGACAATACAAATAATGTTATTTTTTCAATTACTATTGCTGTTTCACTCCCACTCATCTTAAGTATTACACATCATAAAAACTACACATCACATACCGCTATTCATAAAAATAGATTATTTCAGAACCTAAGATTGTTTAAAATTGAAATGAAAATATTTTGGACCCAAGATTCGATTGTACTTTTTTGTTTATGTTTCGTCTTTATTTAATTTTCTAGTTTTGTTTTTATCCAGAATATTTGTTTTTCACGAGACACAAAAAAATATCAACAATAGGTATTTCATATTTAGACATTCCTATAAACATATTTTTTTTGCAATTTATACATTGCTTGGTGAAAAAATATATTCAAATTTGCATCTCCCATAAGCTGGAAGCCAGTGGACCATCTGCATGTAATGATAATAGATATATTATTTTCTATTATTCAAATTGTTACTGTTCTTATTAGTTAGTCCCACCAATAACAGCTACTGTTCCATAATTGTTTGTATCGTAACTATTTGTATTAGTGAAATCATTCAGCGATCATTATTATTAATAATAATTACTATTACTAGACTTAATAATCAATATTGATAGATTATCTGCTATGGGGGTGGCTAAACTACCCTCAAAAAGGGGGTGCAGGAAGGCCTTCTTACTACGTACAACTATAACCTCCCTCAATTAATAAAACAATAATAATTACCTTATAACATAATATTATACAATATTATTATTATAAACTCACAAAATATTAAGTTAACCTTTTTGTATCATGACGAAAATTAGCTACAAAATAAGAACTTCTTAATTTGGATGTTTTTTTTTGTTATTCATCTAATATGTAAGTATACTAATATGCTATAGGTACCTTACTATACCCTCACGCCGTATTGCAAGTGGGGTAGGCAGAGAGAATTATTTCGCTGCTTCCGCATTCATAGAATTTCTCGTACAAGCAAGTCGATTTCACTTAAGTATGTACTTACGGCCGTTTTTGAGAATTTGATTCATTAAATCAAGCCACGTGGTTCTCGGACGCCCGTGCTTCCTCACACCCCCTCTCTCAGATAAGTACCTATTGTTATCCTTTCCTTATTCATTTGTTCCAGAATACTCCTCTTATTTCCGCTCGTTCTTCTTATGTAGGTATTGTATCTTTATTTGAAAAAAATTAAGTGACTGATAATATAACCATCTAGATCAGTGTTTCCCAAGGGTCAGAGGTGGGACACCAGTACACCACGCTTCCACATATTATTGAAAAAGTACCAACTGTTTTATTAAAAAAGAGGCCGGTGGGGCATATGACTTTTGAAAAGACTCCAGTGTTGCATGGCATAAAGAAGGTTGGGAAACACTGATCAAGCAGCGAATTGTTTAATGAAACATTTGGAAAGAAATCTAGACAATACTAGACATAAGTTTTATTGAATATGTATAAACACGTAACATAAAGTCTCTCGATAGAAATTAAATATTTAGACACAGTTTACGGCATAAGTCCTTTACATATTATAGAGATACATTTTAAATATATTCAATGTAGAAAACATTAAAATTATTTCCATAAATATAATATTTTTATTTTTTACACAGATAATAATAAAATATTATATAGTAATATTATTATTTTATGTATAGATATTCACGGTCAAATATGAGAGGTCAATATGTCAAAATTCATAAATTAAGACCAAATGGTTGAATGAGCATATTGTTAAAAATAGATAATGTAAATTACAACATTTTTTTCTGTAAAAGAATTCACATTTAATTAGATGATATATCTCGCTAAAAACAATGAATATTATATATAAAAAAAAAAACAAAAATAATATAACTATAAATTTCGACTACCCATTGTCAGTTTGTGCACATAAATATTATTGATTATATCCGATTTATGTTTAAGGAAACTGTCAGCAAAAACGTATATGTTTAAAATTGTAATCTTTGTTTTTGATTAGACGTCTTTAAGAGATTCCTTATTCTTAGTAGGTATTTGAAAACTATTATTAAAATGTTACAAAGAAAAGCTTGTCATTAAACTCTCATAAATTGTTGTAAAATAAAAAAAAATAAATCATTGGGTTAGTTGGAAGAGATCGCGCCTTTGCGATAAACTCGCCCTCTGTATATTGATTGTATGTAATTTTGATGTATACCTTTTATGTAATTGTATTTTATCAATGTACAGTAAAGAATAAATAAATAAATAAAAATAAATCTCCCAATTTTTCCTTCCTTCTTCTATCAAATAAATATCATAAAACTTGGGAGTATTCCATTCAAAGAAAAACGCCCAACAGTCACAGAACAATAAAATATATAATAATACTGTCGCACCGGAAACAGCAATACGCATTCGTAGAAACGTAAACTTGCGCCGTAGCGTAGTACGAATCCTGAAATCGACCTATCGCGTAGAACGTAGGGCGTAGCAATCGTACAAAACAATCGTAGATACATTCAGCATTCTACACACAAACAGACGTAGATTCGAATAAAAAAAATACTACTACACCCCCGACCCCTTGATTCCGTTTGCGTCTGTGCGATTATTATTGTGAAACGTAGCAACCGTAGTCCAATAGCTGCGTAGCATTTATATCATTCTCTCTCTTTCCTACAGCAATAAGCTACGAACTACAGTTGTAGATATTACGAATGTAACTGGGAGGGGTCTACGATTTCTCTCACATCCAATGGAATGATATCTGGTATTGCTGCTATCCGTCTGTAGTATTTGTTTTTGGTACTTGGATATCAAGGCTTTAGTATTGTATTCTTTACCCTATGCACATTACGTCTACGGTTTGTTTCTCTGATGCAATCTTAACGGCTGAAAATCCCTTTTGGTTTTGAGGATGACATTTTCAGGAAATAGAAATTGTACATTGGGATAACATAAGTATATAAATGCTGTTTAGAATTGTAGATGTTGTTATTCTATGTATTGCATAAGGCTTTAGTTTAGGGAAAAGGGCGTTACTGCTTTTTTTCTTACGTTAGTATATTACCAATATTTATTATCATTTCAAAATGAAGCATGTTACAACCACTTATACTTGTTCATTGATTTTGTCTATACTCCTACAACATACAACATTAATAACTATAGTTTGATTTTTCAATACAACCTTTTAAATATAAATTCATCAATATTTATAAGGAGGAAAATATTAATTACATAAATAAAATATAAACTGCATTTATAGAATCAATCAAACAGTAATATTCATAATTTTGTTTAAAATTTGTATAAATTTCAACTTAATATTAATCGTAAATTATTTTAGTAGTGTAATTAAAATAAATTTGATAGAATGATGTCAAGAACTTAATAAATTAATCGGTAATAAAAATAATAATTGAACCGAGAGTTTAAATTATACACATTTTGAATATTTAATATCTAAAATTATTAAATTAAACAATAATATATTCACAATGACACATCTTATGACGTACTTACGTATAAGAGATTGACGCATTTATTTATCATATATAATCGTATATATTATTCATCATATATACCAGTACTATATGACGACGGTATAATATAAGTGAGTATGGTCGTTTGTGGCATACGTAGACAATTGAACTCGGCACAGCGCGATATCTCTAAGAGATGGGGGTAGGTATATGGGGAGGGGGTAGATTTCTGTTAGTAGTAGTAGTGGTAGATTACGGGAGGCTATACTCTATACATAATAATATAATACTACTCTATAGGAGAATGGTGGCTGGATTCAGAGGTTCAGAGGGTGTTAGGAGGGTGGCTGGTTGTGGAGGGTGGACAACCCACTTCAGCCTCCGGGAGTATCGACCCGAAGAGGACCAACAAGCATTGCTCTTTCAGGGATGAACGCAATATGTTTTGTCGCAACAACGTAATTACTCAACTCACCTTCACGTTTGTTTCATGAAACAATTAACGTTTTAATTAAACGAACTGTTTTTCGTAGAATACATTAATCTATTGATGTTATCGTGAAATGTTTCATTTGAGAGATAGTCAGCAGACTTTTGAATATGTTTAACGTACAGAATGTCCTCTCTGTGCCATGATATCTAAAGCATTACTTTTAAACCACTACTATTAAAGTTATGTAACATTTTTATTACCTACGTTATATATTTTATACTCGTACTTATAAGATGTACATCTCAACGTTGCATATTAAGTTTGATGCGGTATATTATAACAGTTAGGTATGCCCTCCATATGAAACTGAAGTACCTTTATTTAGTTTTTCCTTGAATACTTATGTAGATTGAAAATATTCTAATACCTACTGAAACCAAACAAGGCAAGAAATTCAGCATACTAAATTATAAGCTAGTGTTATTTACACCAGCTAAAATATTGTCGAATTTTTATTTGTGCTCAATAAATACAAACTGTACGAGTATGCACTGTACGTATATTTATTGCAATTTAAAGTAAGTTTATAATTTACTAATTTATTTATTTATGTACATTGTACATACAGGTACACTGATTACATATAGATACATAGAAGGTATACATTCAAGTTAGATACAATCAATATACAGAGGGCCAGTTTATCGCAAAGGCACGATTTCTTTCAACTAACCCGTCGTAACCTAATTGACGTCATTTATAAATAACACCACGATGATGTTAATGACGATTTGTTTTTTGGCACCGTTATATGGTACGTCAATTATTGTCTGAAAGGCGTCGGCAAAAAGACGACTTTATTTTGCTTCTAAAACTAGTAATGTCTCTAAGACGCTGCAGATTGACAGATAGCCTATTCCAAGTCACATAACCTGCAAAGCCAAGGCTCTTCCATACAATACTAAATAAATACTTATTCATGGTTTGGTTCAGCTACTTCATCGTCACTTATATACATATGTACACCATAATACTTATACTTTTCATAGTTTTATAATGAAGTGTTCAAAATATACCTTAGAGCGTCCCCTGTTCACTAGAACGTAATATGTAAAACGTAAAAAAATAATAAAATATAAATGGGACCCTATACCCAGGGATATATTCTCAATTCTCTCTGACTCGACTGAGATATGCATTCACCCACACCCGCCTTATACTACACCCGACGCCACATCCCAACCCGACAAACACCCGACACCTAACTTATAACACCCGAAACAACACCCAAACGCCGACCAATACATATGCACATAGATATAATATAAGAGTAATGATATAGGTAGGTACTCTTACAGTGTTTATTATTATTTTCTGAATTTCAGTATGGCAATACTAAACAATGGACGTAGAAAAACTTAACGTGGAGTTTTATTATTTATTTATTTATTTATTCATCAACATTAGCATTATACAAAAAATAGCACAATAAATCTTTCATTAAAAATAAAATCAGTACAAGTCTTTCACTCTTCCATGAGTTTCCCAAGTTCATATTTTTTCGCCACAATGCTGTCACGTAAATAGTTTTAAGATTATTAAGTAGTCACTCACTTTAATATTATGACGTCGTCGCTCACATTTAGTCACCCAGTCAGTAATTCTGTATTTTCATTTCCGTATTTTTTACAACCCATAATTAGAATTTGAGCTATGGAGCACCCGGCGAAAAATTGGTCAACCATTCTTTTACATAAGTTTTCGAGTGTCCTGCAAAAGGTAGGTTTAAGTGAAACACTCATAATATCTTCAATTTAGTAAGGAAGAACGCTGCCCCTCCTGAGTGCCTTAACTTTTATCTGCGCATGGACATCATCTTTCATAATTTTTAAAATGAAACACAATATGTAGTTATTCCACTATTGACTATATGGATATTAATATGAACTTCCACCAAGAACCGTCGGTCGATAAATTAAACTTTAACATCTTTGATGTTTATTAAATAGGTATGTATATGTAGTCGGCTTGCTACACCAATTTTCATAAATGTCGTAATGGTATGAATGAAGGAATATAAAAAATAGCAGCATAAACTGTATTTGACTCAGATCACAAATAATTTGTTACGGGTGGATTGCCGAAAAAAGAAAAAATAAAGAAAAATAAGTTCCCAGAGAGTATCATAGTGCAGGTATTCAGAGCCAAAAAATATTCATTATAATCAAAGCTATATGTCTCCGAATTATGTATAAATAGACTTGAACAAAGATATTTTCAATTTAATTTAAATTTTAATGCCATTTGTTGGGCCAAGAAGATTTTTCTTGGTCAGCTACTACGAAAAAGTATCAAAGCAAAAGTATCAAAGTATCTGAACCACATTATACCTGTCATCAATCGGCGCATAATAGATGTGTGTGCTGTAGTACTAACGATTCACTGTGTCAGTGTTTAGGTAGTAGAATTCTATAGCGAAATAAATAAAACAAATGTTTTATTCTACTATTCGATTTATTTGAAGACAGAGACGTCTTTCGTCAAACAAACCAAATAGTAGAATAAAACATTTGTTTTATTTATTTATCAATACTGACTTATGAAAGTAAATTCGAATTTAACAGCGTCTCCCAAAAGTGAAAGTATGGCTATTGGATTTCGGCAATGTAGATGAATGAAATATGAAAAAACTTATGGGTCATCCTATTCATTCCTTAAAAATATATGATGAAGAAACACTTTGTCGCAAAAATAAAGATTTTTAATTCAAATTCAAATATTTTTATTTAAATAAAATTAACAATTTAATAATATTACATACACACACACACATTCCCTACATTAAGACAATTTACCGCCCTATCCTCACATATGGACACCAGATTTGGATGCTCACGGAGAGCGTGAGATCAAGGTTACAGGCAGCGGAAATGCGGTTCCTCAGGGGAGTGGCTGGTGTGTCATTGAGAGACCGTATAAGGAATACGTATGTTCGTGAGGCTCTCAATGTGGAACCGGTACTCCTGCATATAGAGAGGTCGCAGTTGCGATGGCTGGGTCACGTTCTCCGCATGCCAGAGGACAGACTACCACTTAGATCTTTGGAGGCTGTGGGAGAGGGCAGAAGACCGGTGGGCCGCCCTAGAAGAAGCTGGCAAGGGCAGGTGTCAAACTTGTGTGATGAAAGACTTGGTTTGGAGTGGCCAGAGGTCCTGGAAGCAGCGGTGGACAGGGATCTCTGGAGGAGGTACCTAGGCGCAATGGGCCCCTGACCCAACTAGGACAAGGGGAAGAAGATGTATGTATATATGTATGTACATACACACCTTATTACTAAAAAACACATTTATTAGGTACATATTTGACCTTCAAAATTGAGCAGTGCTCGTGCTTTGAGGGTTTAAACATATTTCATATAATTAACATAAAACAATAGCGCTCACCAAATAATAATAAAAACAAACACATATCTACAATACAAATAGCAACCAAATACAGTTTCCTAACAAAACTCAACAACAGAGCAGTTGAACAGCTATTTGAAAATATCTTTCAGATTCAATTTAAAACTCTGAATTTTTTTTGTAGAATCAAACTTAGATTTTTTGTTCAGCTTATTGTACCACACAACACCTAAATGAGTATAGTGGTGTTGTCTAGCAGATGTAATATGATATATATTATTTGACTTATTATGATATTTCAAGAATTCCTGCCTTTTGCGGAATAAACATAAACCTGGAAAGTCTATTAAATTATCTTACTGTAAATTTGTTACAAGATAATTGCAAGCGAATAGTCAAGGCTCACTTTTTCACTCAAAATTTGACCTAGTGCCTTTTCCTACCTGTTCTTTTTATTTGTACTCTCTTTCGTTCCTTTATGTACAAAATTTATAATGAAATTGTGTAAATTGGAAGAAATCGCACTTCTGCGATAAAGTCGCCTTCTGTATATTGATTTTATTTAATATCGGATAAATTCATATATAAATTTGCTTGTAATCAATGTACAGTTTAGAATGAATTGTATTATTGAATGCACCAAACACATGTATATGTAACACCTAGACTCAGGACAATTTGAAAAAGGGTATTTTTTATTTTGCCGTGGTCGGGAATCGAACCTTAGAACCGTTTTAAATAGTAGACAGACAAAAAAGTTGATTCAATCAAGACAAGTAGAGACACGATATAAAAACAACACAATCTAATTAAAAAATTATATGACACATAAAATATAAATAGGGAAATTGATAAAAGTTGATTGATATTAGTAAAAGAAACAACAAATTAATAATTATAAAACAAACAGTCGAAGCAATAATATTTTCAACAAATAAAAATTGAATAATCTGAAGACGGTATCTTAAATATTCATCCTCCACAAATAGTAATTATATCTACAAAGCATAAGTGTATCGATGAAATAAAATTACCTAATTTTTTCACGTTATTTCAGCTGACGTAGAATCTAAGTAGGAAACAACGTACTATATAGACATACGTCAAAAGGTAGAAAGTAGAAATAATAATATAATATATACTTAGAAGAAAAAGCGTCGTCGCTCGAAAATGAAGAAGAAGAAGAAGTAGAAAGATAATATGGGTGTGAGGTGGGATGGATAGTGGGTGTACACATCAGGAGGGTGGGAGACAGGGGTGTAGGGGTGGTCTCATAGGGAGTTTGTGGGAGATTTCGGGAGTTAGGGAGTAAACTGGAGTTTGAGAAGTGGAGCAATATGAGAGAACAGTCAGTCCGTGATACTACTACGAGATGTAGTACTTTTTACGTATCTGTACTCTATAATATGTATTTCTAAGTATGTATGTATTATTATATTGTATATAGCTACTCGTACAATGATGATATCACGTAAATAAGATGTACAGTTTATTTATTTATTTATTTTCTTTACACGTGTATATAAGGTAACTCTTTCGAAAATAAAAATAAACGAGTGACGGAAAATTCAAATTGTAGGTTGCGGTAGAAAAATACGGAAATTACTCAGAATTATTGACTGTACGACTTAATGTAAGCAATGACATAATACTTAGGTAAGTGAAAAATTAGCCGTGAAGCACCCGGCACAGAATAGGTTTCTCACTCTTTTCCGAAAGTTTTCGTGTCCTGTAAAAGGCAGGTGTTCGAAAATAGAAAGACATTTTACACCTTAAATTCAGTGATGAGTTTTGCCACCCATCCTGAATGTCTTAATTTTTGGTTGGCACGGAGAGTATCTACAGTTTGCATGTTTATTACCTGCGGCTGATCCGCTGGTTACTCTACATGTGGGATATGCCGTGTTGATATAGATAGATAGAATAATTATTAGTCATTCGGTTTGTGCGACCATTTACATATATAAACTAACAAAACAATACATTTAAATTAATATAAGATGTCACGTTACTGAAATCAAAAAGTATTGTTAAAAAAATTACATACGGGCTGTTTCACCACCTCTGGATAAAGTTCTAGATAACTATCCTTAGAATAAATTTATCTACAAGATAAACTGAAGCTAGCGTTTCACCACCTACAGATTTCTTACGGATTGTTATCCGTCAGAAAGCAGTGGGAACGTTGTAATTTCATGCGTTTGTTGAATGAATGTATGCACGTAGGTAGGAATATATCGTGCGTTGCCTAGGAATATATCTAGGCAACGCACATGTAAACAAATTTTGACAGTTTAACACTATCCAAGACTTATCCGCTGGATAACTTATCTAGACCTTTATCGATAGGATAGCGCTGTCAGGGAGTCGTGAAACGCATTTTTCGTTTTATCCGTTAGATTTGTGTTGGATTGGCTATCCGGCACTTTATCCAGAGATGGTGAAACAGCCCGATAGTGTAATAAATTGTGGCACATTTTTGCAGCTCGGTTACGAATTTTCGTCACTTGATATTTAGTGGCCAACTTAATTTTGTTGTCGCACAAATAGAGTTAACTAATTGTTAGTCGACCATTTGTTTTCTTGGTCGCCCGTTATAATATTTCCCAAAAGGATCTATAATGGATCTTTGCTCGTGATGCCATCAGATTCAAATAGATCTCCCACTCTTTTCTGTAAGTTTTTGAGGCCCTGTAGGTCCTTTCTTATTAAACAATAATTAACATTTTGAACGGTCCGGGGAAATTTTTTGGCTCCAAAACAATGTATACAGTGATATATAGGTACAAAACAATATATACTCCCTTTGATACAGTGGAATAATTTGTGAGGTGTATCTAACATTTACCTGATACAGATTCCGATTGATAAAATACCTATACATTTTAAAATGAACGTCAATATTTATCTAAGTTTACTCTGTGCTTTTCCTTTCAATGAATGCTCTTCTCGAGACCACAAGGTGGAAGTAAGCTTTCTTTCTCTGTTGAGCCTTGTCTACAAATTTACCCGACCAACGCCGGGGTCAATTCAAACGACAGAAGCAATAATAATAGTAAAATGTTGTATGTGTGTTTGGCTGTATATGTGAGTGTGTATACCGTTACATACGTACACAGTAATACTACGTGCCCGTGAAGAAAATCGTGGAGGAAAGGCGGCTGTTGAAGAGAGGGGTGCTTGAGGGAGGAAGGGAGATGCTACGAAAAATACGGTGCCATGTCGGGGCAAACTACAGGGGTAACATAAAACAGTTGACAAAAAAATCGATGATTTTTAAGAACCTACTTAAAAAATAGATTTTTAATTTTTCAGTAATGTCTATCCATCTCAATACGCCATTTGTCACAAGTGAGTTAGCCAGCGGACTTATTCTGAGATCTCAGAGGACGTCCATGCGAAGGTAAATATTCAAAATGCTTAAAAAAAGTACTAAGGAGAATGGTACTTTAAGATTTTGTACAAAAAGTAGAGTACATTATGTTGATCGCGGGATTGACTGTATGCTGGACATTTAAGTTCTGTACGAAATTGAGAAATATGATCATATTTTTTTAAATCATACACAAATCAAACACACATGCATTCTGCAACCTATCCAATTTACCATTGAATTCCTCAGAGGTATCGGAAAGGGGTATCGAAGAGGTATCGTCTACATAGTACAGGATTGGAAGGAGAATGTTTGAGCAATCAATCATGCATTTTGTATTTTGAGGAAGAAATAATTGGAGTCATTTGAATGAGTGCAGTCGCAAGAAAATTTTACTGCTTACGTTTTTCACGTGGGTTAGCCAAGTTGATCAAGTGTGACTCCGAGATTTTTAACGCTTTTTGTTGCGGCACAACTAAATTGCCAAGAGAAGGGAGAGGCATGTATGTGCCTTTCATGAAATTTTATTATTATTTAGTCAATTTTACCACCTAACACCTCACCATACCAATTTTATTTCTCTGTTTGCCGTTAGCCTGTTAGTGCTAGAAATTTAATATTTATTTATATTTTATGTCACTCACATTTTTGTTGCTATTATTTTGTTCATATATTCAAACATGTAATAGGTCTGTGCCTTGTGGCAAATGAAATAAATAAGCAAATAAACTCAACACAGGAAATACTATAAAAAGATAAGCAACATTCAAACCACCCTATAGATTTACGTTTCATCTCTGCTTTCAAGTACCAGTGTATTTGTATTAGTGTGTATTTATACAATAATATCTTCATGAATGTGTGCGTGTGCACCAATGGTTTTATTTCAACACAAATACATTTCAACTTGAAAAAAGGTAATGATATATCTTTATCTCACTTCAACACTTATATTTTTATATATCATCATACTCCTCACATACATACATACATACATTCGCCAACTAATAAAAATACACATATTCTTGTTATTATTATACATCAACTATTTTTAATCGAAGAGAATTTATAAAAAGGAACAGTGTGAAAACGAAATGAAAAATATTTTTCAGCACAATAAATTTTAACATTTTTGCGAATGGTTAAAAATAATATGCGTGAATGAAAAGTCGCCAATGAAAAATCGTGGAAATTTTCTTTCTTTTTTCATTACATATCTCTCTCCCTTTTCTCATACACATTCTAGAAAAATAATAATATTATTATCTACAACATTGACAACATAAATTGAATTTTCACTTTTTTATTTTGATATTTTTTTCACTTTCTTATTTTTAATTCAACATTTTCAGTTTTCTTATTTTCGCTGTCGCAGTATATTTCTGAGCTTGTGAATTTCAATAAATTGTTTTTTCCTTCATAATGTAATATTTTAATGAAATTGTAAGAAGATATACATACTTATATCGTTTTTTTCTTATGCCTAGCGTACCTTCATAATTTCCAAGTAGGTAACATTTTTTTTATTCGAGTCAGATAGGTAGGTACTTAATATTTTAATATCATTCGGTTTTCAAATTAATATCAGAAATGAGAAGTTTTATGAAAATGTATGTTCGTGTAAGACAACAAATAGATACCTACAATTCAGCGATGAGGCGCACCAACCGCCCTGAATGTCTTAACAGGAGAGTAAAGTTGTGTTGGAACCTACTTTTATTCTTCTTCTTCTTCTTCATGTGTCTTCCCGGGTCCCCCCGACGTTGACGACCATTTGAGAGAAAGCTTCCCTGTCCTGGGCGGCGCGAAACAGCTCCTCCACGGTTCTGACACCGGTCCACTGTCGAATGTTTCGAAGCCAGGAGAGCTGTCTTCTGCCAACCCCTCGCGGCCCTCGTTCTTCCCCTTCATGACGAACTGACTACTTTTATTATTACATGAAATTTCAGTATTCACGTGTACGTAAGCACGATGTTTTTTACGTCTGCCTACCTACCCAGCAAGTGTTGTGTGCCTTTTATAAAACAGCAAAAAGTCCTCAAGTCTGAAAGACTAGCAACAATACGTTAGTATAGATGGATTTATTATATGAATGATGTAGTGTAACAATGTTTAAAGCTGCAAAACTGAAAAAAGCGAAATTCACATGCTGCTATTGTGTTTAATATATGTATATCAGTTTAATTCAAACGTTTTTAATATCTTGGCAAAACAAAGCTGATACAAATCCTATCCCCTCATAGCAGTAGTTGAGTCGTATCTTCTCACGACATTCCTTATGTTCTGCAATTGTAGGAGCGTTGATGTAATAAGAACAGTATATTGTTAAAGAGGATCGTCCAGGTAATTTGTGAAAAACAATTCTAAATAATTTAGAATATCACTTAACAGATGTTTCATCTGCAAAGCAAAAGTACTGTACAAACTCCCTTTGGTAGAAGGCAATAAAGATGTACCAATGCATACGAATCGGTTAAGACTGGTTTAAGGACACCAACGGTACACTTACCAATCCTTCCAATTCTTGTTTCAAACATAGTGCTCAACATATCAAACATAAGAATAGTTTGAATTTTGAGGGTCAAATATGTAATAAATGTGTTTTTTTTTTAGTAATAAGGTGTGTAGGTATATAATATTATTAGGTTGTAAATTTTACTTAAATATTCAAATTCAAATATTTTATATTTAAGTAAAATTTATAACTTGATAATATTATATACACACCTTATTACTAAAAAAAACACATTTATTACATATTTGACCCTCAAAATTGAGCAGTGCTCGTGCTTTGAGGGTTTAAACATATTTCATACAATTTACATCACACAATAGCGCTAAAAAATATTTGAATTTGAATCAGGAAGTGGTGGGATTGGTGAAAGTGACATGGGTAAAGAGAGTAGGGATAAAGTAGACGTAAAGAGAGTCACCGTTGTCTATGGACAATTCAAATGGTTATTGAAAACAACCTAGAGACGATTCGTAAATATTTGGATAATTTTCTCATTTCTTCCGACTGGATTTTACACAAACTTACATAAATAATCTAATTGGTTTTGAGATAAAAAAAAAATTAGCTGCAAAGTAATCATTTTTTAGTTGAATTTATAGTACAAACAATTAATATTTCATTTTTCTGGCTTGACACATTGTTTAATAATTCAATTCATTTGGAATTTGAGATGTTTTTTGTTTAGAAATAATAACGAGTCCCATCCCACCGCAGCCAGCAGCATTACTTTCAGAAGTTTTGTATCCCACCCGAACCCACCTATTCCCACCCATTCCCACCTATCTCTTCTTCCTTTGCACTACATAAGTACTTATCTAGGTACAATACAAGCGGCGATGCCTATTGCTTGTGGTGACCAAAAATATTGACAAATTTACATAACAGATGCTCCTAAAGATATTGCAGATAACCCAATGTAAAATATTAGAGCCCTTATGTTGAAAAGAGGTGTATGCAGATAGTCTACAGTTGAAAACAATATTAAAAACCATTGGATTTCAATTAAACTACGCACAACTAGGTAGGCTTAAGCCAAATTTTTCAGTGTCCGCTTAGGGTGACTTTTATCCTGAGCTAGACATTAATTTGGTTAAGTTTAAGTATTGGTTGGTTAAGTTTATTTTTACAACTAAAAATTTCGATATTATTAACCGAAGGTACCTACTTGTTGCGAGTCCATTTCAAGATAAATTGAAAAAAAAACACAGTATTTAGTTATCTTCCAAATGACTTTATTAATTTCGCTTACTAGTAGTATTCGAAGACACTCGACTCCATCATCAGGCGATTAGAAAAAAGTGAAATCAGATTCAGAGACAAGCAGTATTTATAAAATTTGAACAAAAGAGTATTGCAAAATAATACGGCTTCTCCCAGTATTCTTTTGTTTGTGTTTTTTTTTCAATTTATCTGTATCAAAAAACTTCAACATTTCACAAATGTTAAATATAAGGGACAGATAGAGTACCCCTCAGTGACAAGTAATGTAATGGTCTTCATAGTAAGATATTTTTATCATTATTATTAAAGTTAGATCGATCTCTTTAAAATGATAATAATATCTAGATGTAAGGACTGAAAGGTATCACCTATTGTTCTATTATTGTTCTATATGTTTTGGTGTAAAAAAGTTATGAAATATTGAAATTTATTGAATTTTAAAGCAAATTTAGAGCTAGCCCAGAATAGGCGGCACCCTTAGGTCATATTAAAATATTGGACCTAAGACATAGATCCCGTCGTTAACAAAATCAAAGATACTAATAAAAAATAAAGAAGCTATTGACTTTGAGCGTTTATAATAGTTTTGATAAATAAAAATAAAATAAAAATTAAATTTTATTGTAAAAAAACACTGTTTTATTTCCACTACGTTAGATTAATAATAACAAAACGTTTTCGCCTATGATTATAGGCATCTTCAGAGAAACTGTTTCATCTCATCACTATTTCATCATAATGTTTGAAAGCTATCACAACGACGTAGTATTGTCAAAATTAGAAGTCACAGACACATTTTTCGAATAAAAGACGGGAAAACGTATAAACTTGCATCACTTGATAATGCTGTAAAAAAAGTTATCCTATGTATGTATCCTGTCACAAATACGAAAACGTGTGAATTATCATCATCATCGCCCACAATATAACCAAATGTTAAAATGACATTGGGCAACTCGTTGATCATCTACCCATTTATGTTCAATATTTTATCGAGTGTTGTAAATTTTGAGTCAATCATTTAATCATACTTTCTATATCACTTTGACCTAAATTAATCTGACTTAAAATCTTATTAAACAATGTTCCAATTATAATTTCTCTAATTAAAATGACTATTTGAATATTTTGGATTGACATATAATAATTATCTCACTTACACTTATACCTGTTTGACATTAAATATTTATCCTCTTTTGACATTGAATTTTTAAGTATTATTGATTGACAAAAATAATAATTATCTCATTACTAATTTTTTTACTTGTATGACTTTATATTTATGAATCCTCTACTTAAAATGACTTGTTTGAATATTTTATTTTGACATATTTATAAGAATTGTATTATATACATTTATTTTACCAGTATTACTATTTTTGATTCGACACATTAATTGTAATTTTTTTGTCATGTTGTTGTTCTCTATTCTGATTTGATTATAAACATGTTAAAGGCTAACGCCGTGAATATATGTAAATAAAAATAAATAAACAATGCTCCTCTCGGGATCACAGGGCAGAAGCCAGCCTCCTCAAAGAAACGTGCCAATTGCGCCACCTCATCGCGCAGCGCTCTGATGTCGTTGTCATAGGAACGGTGTATTGTGAAAGAGGAACACCCGGGCCGACGGAACCATTGCGGATGGAAAAGCTGTGCTCTTTTTGGCCAACTATCATCGGGCATTCTCGGAGCATGGCGTTGTTGGGAATACCTAATTGAAATTATTTCCCCCTATTAGAATAATTATTAGAACAGAGTGCATTGCTTTTGGCTAAATCTGGTCACCATAGAATATAGGACAAAATAACAATATTGTAAAAGTACCTTTGTTATTAGATATACCTACTACAACTCTATATAGCTATACTAATATCCACCTTGTATATGTATTATATTATTATTATTACAGAACAGTGGAGCTATAAGGCATAAGGCACCCCCTGGGCGGCCTCCCGCCCTCCTATCATAAGACTCCCACCTCCGCCCGCATCTTTTATGACATTGTGACGCTTCCAGTGACTTGTGTCGCGCTGCGTAAATGAAACCGCTGAATTATTGATTCAGCATTAGGTACAGAACAGACCTACCGTTGCTGCTACTACTACTACTAATACTGCTGAAAGTATCAAAACCTCAATACAACAATGTCACACCTTCAAAATTATTCCACGCGAAAGTTTAAGATGTATTATAGTAGATACAATATTTTTTTGAGTTTAAACGTAGATCATTAAGAGTCACGTGATCTTTTCTATAAAGCTGTCAAATATTTGAAGGGCATACAACTTTATATTTGTTCCTATATTATAACAACTGACAATAAGAGTAGTTTGGCAGTCGTTTGTGACGTTTTAAACAATAAATTGTAGTCCGTGATTGTTACAAATATATTTAAATAAAATAATTTATGACTGACAGTTATAAAGGCAATGTAAAAAACAAGTTTAAACACTTTCTTGATAAAAATAATTTTTTGCATAGATATATCAGATAATAGATCTTATAATAACCTTTGGGGGAAAGCATATTTTTACTTGACGATGGTCTATGGACGATTGTGTAACAAATTATAATCAAGTTGGTTGGGTTTTTTGTTCGGTTATGTTGGTAGCTCTCGACTTACAAACAATTTTTGTGACGTCATACCTAACTGACCTATTGCAATACATCACCCTACAACAACACATTTTATGTAGACGAGTATGAAATGAAGAAATATGTATCTGAATTTTTGCACCCACACCTGAAAAGAAGATATATAATTTGAAAAAAAAAATCTTATGAAAGTCAACATAAAACATTATTTAATTTTTACTTTATTTATTTACCAAGCCAACATACAGTCATATCAAATAAATATCAAGCCAATAAAGGCTGCGCATATTACAAATATCAGTGTGTTTAAATAAAACATTGAACTCATGTAATAAATTAATTATAATAATATAACTGAAGTATTATTAAGCCTCTGAATTTATTAATAAAAAAAACAGTACAATGAGATGTATCTAAAATGCAGTGAAGCTACGATTTACACCATAAATTTCTGTAAAGTTTAATGTTGATTTATAAACAAATTACTTTTGTGACAGCTGCCGGTGATCAGCTCAATGAGATATTCTTATCTTTCAAGTCCTCCTCCAACATCCACTGCTAACCTCTGCCAACCTCTAACATCCTCTAACAAACTACGTATACAATACCTACACAGTTTTATCTTAAATATCACTAACCAAAAAACTTTCATCCAAGTTTTTGTTAATTTACACGAACAAGTAATCGTGCAGCAATGTTTGTCTATCTATCTATCTATCTATCTATCTATACCCTCAAGCCATGTTCCAGTTGGGGTGGGCAGAGAGAACAAAACCACATAGATCTATCCTTACATACTTCTTTCGTTTCTTCACGTTGATTAATTATTAATCTTACTCAATACACGGTCGTCCTTGAGAATTTGATCCGCGTGATCAAGCCATATTGTTTTCGGACGGCCGCACTTTCTCACACATCTTCTTTCTGATATGAAGGTATATCCTCTTTTTCATCCTTTCATCGTGCATTCATTCCACAGGTCTAAGCCTTCGCAACTTATTTGCACGCATTTTATCTACAATACTCTTCTTGAATCTGCTTATTCTTATATCTATATCTAAGCAATGCGAAGTGAAGAATAAATTAAATAAATTCTTAAATATTACCTCTAGTGAATTCGCTGACTACTTTTTTCAACATCATAAGTACATATTATACTATTCCAGATTTTTTTCTGTAGGTATTGATCATACGTAGCAACATAATTTTCATTTTGTTTTCAGCACATTCGGTACAATAATAAAATTAATAATATTTTTTCTAATCGCGGGATATTATGTCGTGATGGTATGGTAGTAGTTTTGAAATACGACAGGCAAATAACATTTTTTTGGAATTTCTTTAAATGGAATAAAATAAAGTAAAATAATCCAAAATGATAAGATATGTAATTAAATACAGTAATAAAATCATTAAGCTCTGAATTTTGAGTATTAAACGTCTAATTAAATCCAGATAATATTATGTATGTGACGTAATTTAGAACAATGAAACAAATTGACACAAGTTAAGATGCAATATTTATTAAAATATCATTGTCGATCTAGCTAGTTATTGGATAAAATTGTTTTCTATTTAAATTCGTATAAATAATATTCCCCTCTTTTTATGATCTCCCCTACTTAACTTTGAAATACATAGATACACCAAGAAAATAATAATGTTGAATGACTCTTGAATAACGGGATAGGTACTGCCATCTAGCGAAGAACTGTAAAAGCTTTAAAAGTTTCGAAGCTTTGAGATTTTTCCTGAAGGTGGCGAGCGAGAAAAGTTGAAATGATAACATTTTATATTTATTTAGATACCTACGAATTAATTCATACTTTTATCTAATGATGTATACATATTGAAATAACGTCATTTTTATGATTTTAACACATATATTTTAATTTATGTAAATATAATTGTGAAAATGGTCGCCGCACAAGACCATTTTGCCCAGAGCGTCTTTCACTCTTGCCTTGGAACGTGTTTGGGGTAGACAGCGAAATCTCTACATTCGTGTAATGGATATCAATACATACATATTAACGTCTTCTACATTCTTGTAAATAGTTTTGATGGCATTGTTATTGTTCTACATTGCTAAAATTCAAATGTTTAACTGTAGTAGTTTGCAAAAATTTATTTATTTAAAAGTTCACATAAGCGGCTTCTTTTAATCAAATGTGGGGTAACCATCAGATAAAACAGTGGCAAAAAAATATGTTTTTTTTATCTCCTGCACAACACAACGGCATACGGCACGTGGCACAATATGTTGATGGGTACATTTTTAGTAGGTATGTATGTATTTTATTTAATAATGACATCATGACTATGCAATCCTCATAGCTTGATAATTCCATAAAATAAGACATGAATACACAATTTAAAACATTTATTTTTATATTATAATATTTAAACGAGTGACATGAAATTTAAATATGGGTTACATATTTTAAAACGTCTTTCAAGTAATGTGAATCTTCGTCGGTAGCCTAGAGGTAGAGTCTCGGCCTCATGAACAAGGGGTCCGTGCTTCGATCCCAGGTGCCGGCAAACTCCCCTTTCACGACACAAGCTTTTAGCTTACTGTGAAAGGTGTATAAGGTTGTATTTGGGTTTATAACAAAACCCAGATAGGTATATCTTTAAAAAAAAAAAAATCTACTTGTAGGTAATTTACTTAATCTGCACATCTCGCACTTGTGAATTTAAATCCACCTTTATTGTAGGTATATATTACTTAATGTGAAAAACGACTTTTTAAAACATTGTGTCTACTTAGCTAAAAAAAATATTTTATTCTTGCCTGTATATTTCATTTTGGATTATATAAATATTTAAGATTTGATAGAGCACGCCGATTCCTCTCACTCAACACGCGACCATCCTTGGGAATTTGATTAACATATTCCAGCCACGTACCTAGTTCTCAGACGTCTGTTTGTTCTCACACCCACACTTTCAGATACATACATTCTCTTTGTCATCCGTTCTTCATCCATTCATTCCACATGTCGTAGCTATCGTAACTTTTTTCACGCATTCTATCCACAAGACTTCTCCCGCATGCCTTCATTGTCCTATTTTAAAATAAAGTAATTGGTTATGAAATAACAATAATGATTTTTTGATATATTTTTATAATATAATATTACCTAATGTTTTTTTTAATAACTAACAAAAATTAGATTTACCGGTAAATTTATACATAAAAATTAAAAAATCTATTACAACTAATACTTCTAATATTGTAGGAAAGTTTCTGAACATAGATATTTCAGGCACAAGCTGGTTTTTTAAAACTACGTTCTGAGCCTAATCCTTTGATATCTTGTATATCTGGATAGGTGAATTTTTCCCGGTATTAGACTGTTAAGTCTTTGCGAGATCATAACTGATCATATTATGGAGACTCATCTGGTTGTATAATGCTGAGAAGTGTGAATGGAAATTCTACCGCCGCGTATGTATGAATTTAAATTTAATGTTTTATCATTGTTATGAGAATGACTTGTGAATGTTTTTATGCATGTTTTATTGTATTGGGATTATGTTTCATACCTACTTGCTAAATACAGGGTCGGTTTTAGATGGTGGTTATAAAATACTGTATCTAAAGGTTCGTTGTTTTCGTATCCATTTTAAATCTTTTCAGTTTACACTCTTACGATAGGTACCTACCTACGAGCTAAAATTTATGTTTGTATTTTGGATTAAAAAATGAGTAAAAAATATAAGTTTTAATAACAGAGTTAGTTGGAAGATATTGCAATCTAGCGACTCTTTGCATTAAATTTATTGTATCTATAACTGATTAATTTGTAATACTTTGTATTGATTTAAATATTAAAACCAATGTACAGTGAAGATATATATTACATGTCCTCTATGAACTCCTTTATCAGACGTAGGTATAACAGTGAAAACTTAACGCCATATCTCACAATCGGGGTAGCCAGCGGACCGGCTGCATCCAATAAACATGTGTGCTGGCCTCTCCATGGCAACAAAAAATTAAGACATTAAGACATTCAGAGCCACCTGGCAAAATCATCGCTAAATTTTCTTCTTTCTCTTTATTTTATCGAACACCTGTCTTTTACACAAACTATATCTTCTTCTTCTCTACGTGTCTTGTCGGGTCCCCCCGACGTTGACGATCACGTGGGAGAAATTCCTCCTGTTCTGGACAGCGCGAAACAGCTCCTCCACACCTCTCATCCCGGTCCACTCCTGAGTGTTCTGGAGCCAGGAAAGCCAAACTATATAGTATAACTATATTTAAAAGACTTTTAGTACCTACTGAAACCGCTCCTGTTTCTTCTACTCCTGTTTGAGGGTTCCCTCTTTCGGACTGAGAATGATGATTTCATTTGACAAGTTAAAGGATTGTGCAATGATGACTCGGCAAAAATAGCACACACACTACACCAGTATACTCCGCACCTTCCTCCGGTGGCAAACAGCACCCTGCTCTGAGGCAATTCACCCGAATGGATGTGCTGCGGCCGAAAGGAGGTTTCACACCCATTCAAAAAGGGATATGCGTAGTAAAAAAGGGGACACTTTTTACCTTTGTTTTGTTCAGCCAAATTTAGAGACAAGAAAATATTGTATGCTTCAGTTGTACATCGTTTAATTTCAATAGAATTGTAGAATTTATACTTGTATTTACGAAGAATACCATTACCCACTTGTGGGAAATGATGAGTTTTTGTTACAAACTCTAATAAAACCTTATACACCTTTAACAGTAAGCTGAAAACCTTGTATCGTGAAAGAGGAGATTGCCGGCACCTGGAATCAAACCGTACACCCTCTTGACCACGAAGTCAAGACTCTACCTTCAGACTACCGACGAACTTATGTAAAGATAGCATACAATGTAAAAGTTAAATAAAATTTAATAAATAAATAAGAAATATTAAAAACATTGAAATATGAAACAACCCTTTAAAAGAAGCGTGCTTATTGTTCAGTTGAGTGAAAATTGTATAAATGCTATTATCAAATCCCACTACCCCGAAGTGACTTACCACATTATACGAGTATTATACAACACACTCTACAACATTATAAACCTACATTCTCTCTTTCTACTACTCTACTATATTCTTCTTCGTCTAGAATAATATCATCAAATATAATATGCTACATATATAAATATGTATCATTGTTGAATAAGCCCGCTGTATCCATCGCTATCAAAACTCTACAACAATGATATTTCATTTAAAAAAATGCAAACTTTAAAACTATTTCAATTTAATATGAAGCTTGTTACAAGAATATATACCGACAAACCCAGTTAGGTGTTTCTACCAAAATATCCTGTCAATTTCAGGATCTCTGACCTCTCCAAAGTAAATCTCTCACTAAAAGTCATGTTTGACTTTTGCTCTAGTCATATAACCGACCTTCTGCCGTGTTATTTTTTTTTTTACTTATTTAACAGGGCAAAGACAGTTTTAATAAAAAGACCGCTAGTACAAAACAAAACATAAACCAGTAAAGGTATCATTGACTACCAAAGCATTTATTCTATCAGCAATGATACAAGAAACAAACCAAAGCATTTATTCTGTCAGCAATGATACAAGAAACAAACAGCAGTATATTGTAAACTTTACAATTTATGTAACACAACAGATAAATCAAGTATATTTTGATATTAGAATTGAATTGTATAACTGATATTTTTATGATACTTTGTCTTGATTTGAAATAATGTTAAAATAAATAAATAGAATGGGTCGCATTTTTCTTTATGGTTCAAGTGATTACCTGCAGCTCGTTATCTGGCTACTCCAGTCAATGTATAAATATAGATTTTCCATTAATTTACGTTGACGGACTTGGCAATAAACGCTACTTTTAAACTACTGTACTTATATTAAGATTCCCACGATGGCGGTTTTGGCCCCTTCAGGCCTGCCCAATCTCATGAGGACAAATTTGGTTTAATTATGCGGATAAATGGGAGTTCACAACTCCTGAGATATCCGGGTGGAGGTGGGTTTCTCTTCAATGTACTTATATTACAGAGAGATACTAAAAAAACGTACTTTTTTCAAGCCAGTTAAGTAGAAGTTCCTACACTTTTACACTATCCAGATGGTTGGTGGGTCCTTAAATAAATAAACATCCTATATTTTGAAACCGCTGACACAAAATACAGCTAATATAAAGCTACATGCAGAATGAAAAGCAACTTTTCCAATGATAGAACATTGGGTACCCATACCATCAGTCTATATATTGTACTTAGCATGGAAGTCACACACTGGCATCGGTGATATATTGTTATTGCATCAAGAAGAAAGACGACGTGTGACGACTTGTATTGTGAGTGTGGAGTACAGAATGATAAACGCAATTCCTACCTAATAATAATAGATATCTTAAAATCAATTTAGCGCTACGGCGTGCGAGAATTTCATCAGAATTCGAATCTCGAAATAGCAAAAAAAAACAAGAAATTTGATGCTAAATTTTATAATCGATTGTATTTCATAAGATATGTACTCAAATACTACTAGAATTAGAATTATTTTCATATTATTAGGTATGCTAATAATTGAGATTTTTCAAAACATAAGCTTTCGAATAAACTCAATAAAAGCCTAAATTATATTCATTGACAATTTTGTAAAGTAAACTCGTAAACTAAAAAGACTATAACACTTGTCTGAAAGAACGAGTGTGAGGAAGCGCGGGCGTCCGAGAACTACGTGGCTTGATCATGCGGATCAAATTCTCAAGGACGACCGTGTGTTAATAAGAGAAATCGACATGTGTGTATGCGAAATTGTTTGAAAGTAGAAAAAGCGAAAGAAGTATGTAAGGATTGATCTATAAGACGTTCCGTTGTCTCTGCCTACCCCACTTGAAACACGGCGTGAGGGTATAGTATAGATATAGTGTGGTATGGTTACATAATTTTAGATTTCAAGAAAAGAAAATTTGACTCTGTCGTAAATTAAAGATTAATTATTTACAGAAAGAAATGTTAGTATTAAACATTTCAAAAGGAAATCTTATTAACTTTCTAAGGGTAGTAGGTATAGTAAAGAAAGTACCAGGAGAATGCTCTTACCTACATCAGACCAAATTTTCATTTGTGTCTTTATCTCATTAGCCAGCTTAAGACTTATTCATTAAATGAGAAAAGAAAAGGCACGGTGCGAAATCTTAATTATTTATGTTAAAAGAAAATCATAATTAAATTGTAAGAACGAATACCAACAGGGAGATAAAATATGGGAGGGGAAGTGAGTCTTTTGAAATAAACAGTTTATTTAATAAGATGAAATAAAATTAAAAGATGTTTATTGTGATTAGTGGAGCGTTTGTTAATTGCTTTGACATTCTTCTGGCAGGTTGGTGTTGAAAAAGAATTAAAAAATTAAAGTAAAAAAAATATACGACGGGTGTCCCTCAGGGGTGCATCTTGGGACCCATGTTTAATGAATCTAATTTCTCTCGACAAAAATGATAGAAAGAAGGGTAAACAAACACCGAGTTCTCTTTTTGCGTTGTTTGTTTTCTTTTCAATTTAATATCTTTTTTATTTTTGAGACGCTGCTGGCTGAATCAAGTTAAAAACATTTCAAAAATATCCCCATGAAAAGTCGAAAGTGACGTAATTAGAATAATGTAGGTATAGAGAGGGGGCGCCAGAGAATATGACGATACTTTTGATGAAGTTAAAATAATAATAATATCAATAATATTCTAGAAGGTCTAAAATAATAATAAATGGAAATGCCTTAGTATTTTCAGCAACAGATTTGAGGTTTGATTTATGCTGTAAATGTTAAAAAAAAAATTATAGTTTGCAGTCAATAATAATGAGGTTAAAATATATTTTTAAAGGCTGTCTGAAAGAGATGGCTTAAGCAATAAACCCGTCTTTAGGAATTTTACTATTTCACTGTACAATTGATTGTTTTATATGCCCAGTAAGAGTCCTCAGAAAAGAATAGGCCCCTCACTTTTCCCTTGAGTTTTCGATTCCCGGTAAAAATAATAGTTAAGCTTAATTAAAGTATCACCAATAAGATATTCAACGTTTCCAATGTGACGATAAGGAATGTCACTCATCCTAAATGGCTTATTTAAAAGAGCATGAAGACCTGTATATTTATTACATGCAGTTACTCTGCTGATCATCCCACTAGTGGTAGATGTGGTAATGAGTTCGTCGGTAGCCTGGAGGTAGAGTCTCGGCCTTATTAACATGAGGTCCGGGGTTCGATCCCAGGTGCCGGCAAACTCCCCTTTCACGACACAAGCTTTTAGCTTACTGTGAAAGGTGTATAAGGTTGTATTTGGGTTTATAACAAAACCCAGATATATCTTTTCTATACATGTGTAAATATTAGTGATGTAACGAATATTCGTATTCGCATTCGCAAAAAAATATGCGAATGTTGCGAATATTGTTTTGATAATAAAGTATCGGTAATTCGGTAAAAATACCAGATACTTACCCGGTACATTGTAGAAAAAGGCACTGCAAGAAAATATTCTTTAAGAAAACCGAGGAATTTTGAAATATTTAAAATTCCCATACCATTTTGAAAATTCGGCGACGGGGGGGGGGGGGGGTAGAAATTTTAATGTTTCAGCAATATTGTAGAAATTAAGCAAGTTAATATTCGCTATTCGCATTCGCGAATGTCGGCAACAAATATTCGCATTCGCGAATATCCAAAATCACACATTCGTTACATCACTAGTAAATATCCACTTCTTACTTTTATTAATTTATTTAATCACAAAATCACTTGCATCAATAATTTATTTATTGTGGATACGTACGTAAATACCTGTTGTAAGAATTATTATTAACGTCTTTTACCTTTGAAAATTTAATTCCACAAAAGATAATATGAATATACTATCCGCATTAATATTTTATTATGTCTGTTTGTAGTTATTTATATTTGTATGTTATAATTATATTCTCCATAGATGCTTTTAAACAGATATTCAACCATAATTGCAAAAAAATCATATGTGCCCTTAGGGTGAAATCGATCCAGAGTTAGCCCTTAATTTGGTTAAATTGGCTTTAACATCCAATATACGTCTATATTTCCATAGACACCTAGATTTACAGCGCGGTACATTTTTTCGGAATTTCGGGTTTCGGGTTTCAATATCGATGTCCTTCGAGTACATATTAGCAGTAAGTATATTGTCTTACAAACTTTCTCAACCAACGTCAGTTTAAAACTGGTAACAAAATTTGATCGGCCGCATGACCGATTTTTTCTTTGAATTACCAATCTAGTATATCTTTGTATATTTCAGAACTATTTTAAGTCTTTTTTTTTGTCACAGATAGGAAAATCTGCAAGTATTTTTTTTATTCAGTTATTCTTTTGCCTATTATACTTATGAAAAGTAGTGTGTTTTTTTTTGAAGAAAAATTAAATATAAAAGGCTGCCCACTATGGCACCTTCGGTGTGGACAAAATTTGTTAAGTGTAGAATTTCGGATAAATGGTCGTCTCCAGACCTCTGCGGTATCCGAGTGAACGGTGGGTACTTCAATAAACATAAAAAATATACTTACATAAAATATAAAAAGAGATAGGAATAAATAGTCCCGTGTCCTTGGAATGGATGCTCCATTAAACGGCGCAGAATAAATCATCCAAAATACATATACATGAACATAAAAAACAAATTAAATGTGATTTGTTTGCAAAAAAGGGGAGAAAAAGAGGAAAGGGGAGGAAACCTAGCTATATCGACTAGAGACAAAAAACCGAATAACCGTCAATGCAAAATTGTTTTTCTCTGAGCGATGTCGGGTACAAATCTAGTAAGTATTAAATATTTTAATATAAATAATAACAATAACGACCAAGAAACTGGTGCTGCTGATGATGATGGATTATATTTTAATTAATTTCATTATAATTTTGTATTATTGATTTTTATTACAACAAAAGGCGTACAATATCATCAGAGTTCAGAATAATATAACAGTACCAGCTATACGCCCGACAGTGCTCAGGAATATACATTAAAATAAAATAAAAAAGTGCAGATATCATAAAATACTTAGCTCTTGTTAAATGGTAAAAAAATACATGATAAAAACTATGCAAATGGTTGTCTTCGTTAAAAAAAAATCCCTTGATGTTCCGCTGGAAGGAAACCTCACACTGAGGGAAACACACACATATACACAACATAACACATTAATTCACAATATATTATTGCATATTCAAAAAGGGACATGTGAATTCATAAATTCATAATTCACATGCCAATAAAAAGTCCAAACTACAATTTTAATGCCTTAATGAACATTTTTAAAGAATATGCCTAAATAAAAATGTGCGCACATGTCTCTTTTGAATGTGCAACGACGATACCTATTTTTTCTTTGGTCTATCTATGTTACGTACGATTATTATTGACTTAAACTATTACAAAATGTATGTGTGCCTGCATTTGGTTCATGTAATTACAAAATGTATTTATGCTTGATAAGCAACTGCACACGTTATATTATATTCAGCAAGGAATAAACCTCACAGAAAAGAGAGAATTCAGCACGGTTGCCCGGAAGTGCCACCAATATAGGGTTGCCAGATGGTATCCAAAAGGAGGACATGTCCTCCTTTTTATGTTTTGTCCTCCCGTCCTCCCTTACCTACTGTAAGTCCTCCTTTTTGCTAAACATCGGGTTCTGCGAGTTTTAATTTTGAATAAAACTCGCGAGAATTTTTTCACTGATTAATACTCAGTGGAGCAAAGAGAGGAATAGACTTAGTGTGTAGTCAGATAAATCTTTAATTCTTACTTCATACAACTTCAAAAACATGACAAGTGAAGATTTTCATAATTATTTGTTGAAAAACCAAGAACTTCTTTCCAAAATTGGCAGCTCAACTATATATGAGTAAAATTAAAATAATGTTTGATTTCTGAATGTCCTCCTTTTTTACAGAAAATCCTCCTTTTTATACCCATCTGTCCTCCTTTATCAAATTTTCATCTGGCAACCCTACACCAATAAGGACACAATCTAAATTCGATCTTAATCTTATCTCTATCTTAATTTTACGATGCGTGATGTATCTTTAGTCAAAAATACGTGCGAATCAATCTCGCGGTAGAAATAGCGTCTTTAGAGTGTTTTTGACTGTAGTCCCTTCGTGGATCGTGGGATTAAGATCAAGACAAGATTGAGATCGTATTCAGATTGTGTCAAGAGTTACCCTGCTGAGCAATTGAAATGCAGTTTCTAGCACCCGATTGTGTCAAAAACTCAACTCATCAATAAATTATTAGCTTAAAACATATTAATCAATGGACAAAAAAATTGGCCAGACAAAAAATTGAGTGGCCAGAGGTCCTGGAAGCAGCGGTGGACAGAGATCTCTGGAGGAGGTACCTAGGCGCAATGAGCTCCCGACCCAACTAGGACAAGGGGAAGAAGATGTATGTATGTATGGACAAAAAAATATTTATAATTTGAGGATTAAGCAATTTACACAAATATAATAACAATAATAATGAATGGTAGGTAGGTAATGTAGGTAATAACTCCGGCTGCTATCTCTATTCTCATTAATGCCTCAAGGTTTTTAATTACTGCCACCTTCTTTGCTGGAAGAAATGCAATATTCTCCATGGGCCACTCCATACTAACGATATTACCTTCAAGAATCGATGCAGTGGTGTAACAATTTTTTTTTGTTTTAAAAAATGATTTTGGATTTTATTTATTTACATTTAGGATGTTTCGAGTATTCTACAATGGACTTGCGTTACTTGATTATTTAAATCTCGGTTGATTTCTGTAAACCTTTACCATTGACGAGCGATACAATACTATATATATGTAAAATCTATAAAATCGATCGCTACTACTAACAAAATCTATAAAATCGATCGCTACTACTAACAAAATCTATAAAATCGATCGCGATTTAAATAATCAAGTAGAAAACGGAAGTGCATTGTAGAATACTCAAGACATTTAAAATGTCTCGAAAATGTTACACATTTAAGCCTTCTAAAATAAATTATATAATTTTTTATAAAATTATTATTTCTATATGTTCACAACTATCAAGTTCCGTAAAATCTCGTATTTTAATCACATTATGAGAGGTGAACAAACTGTACTGTTTTATACCAGTTACCGCGGGCCGCAGAAGGGTTGGAAAAGGCAGCTTTCCTGGCATCGACGTGACGATCATCCGAGTGTGGATCGGGATGAGGATGTGGAGGAGCTGTTTCATGCTACCCAGCATAGGAAAATTTCTATCGTGTGATCGTTAACGATAGGGGACTTGTCAAAGACACATAGAGAAGAAAAGTATTTCTGACATAATATTTGTAAATTCTCTCTATACCAATAAATAAAAAATACATCCTCTAGTTCTGATTGTGAATGAGACTCACAATGTCAGTAATTGAACCATATTGTGGAGTCTCCCTTTTATCGCCTACATGGCTTTGAGTTTGGCTGGGGGGACCCACATGAGGTGATCACCGAAACAGCCAACTGGCTGAGAAATTTACCGTTAGATCAATAGTATCAGAATGCCAAATACATCAGAAAATAAAACTGATAGGTGATATTTTACAAATAGGTGACAAAATGTCTTGAATTCAGCAATAGTAGGTGCTGTTCCTTAGGGAACTTAGGTCACTAACGTAAAGTTCATTTTGAAATAAATAGTTATTTTGATATGAATGAATATATTATTTTCTCATTCATTGCAAGTTATGTAGATATGCGATAAAATGAGATATCAAATTACACGATTAAAGTTTTAATAATATGACTTGGCATTTTGAAGCGAGCGCAATATTTTGGCAATAATTTATTACGCCAATGTATCAATTCAACTCGTGGATAATGAACAGAAATTTGAAAATAATTATTAAAACTTTATCTTGAAAGCTACAAAAGGCCACAGTACAGTGGCGGCACACCAGAGGAAGAAGATATTGTGTTGGCTGTGTGTGTGTGTGTGTGTGGAGGGGGGAGTGGTGTGGGGAAAGCCCAATGACTCGGCAGTAGTCAGCGGGCCCCGTGGACCGCAGTGCGGTTTCAAAGACAAACTCCTCGCTTTTCTACTCTTTGACAACAGTGGCGGAGTTAGTATTATTATTACATTGAATGCAAATTCGTTTCTCCTATGAACTTGCTATTCAAAGTAAGGAATATTTTATGTTTCTTTAGTACTACCGTGAATGAAAATGTAAGTACTAATACGAGTATTTTAAGGAAAGTTTGTTTAAAATTTCCATTTATAACTTTCTCTATTCCCTTATGAAGAAATTGAAATAAACATATTAAATCATTTCCTCTTGGAGCTGAATAAGAATACGTTTAAAGCAGGTAATGTGTAAAACATACACTAAACACAGTTCCTGGGTTTGGTTACGGTATAAATTTTCTGTTTTCTTTGCATAGTAAAATGAGAAGTCTGAGAAACTTTTTTTATTTATTTTTTACACGTGAAGTATAGTTTCATACATTGTATATAATACAATAATAATAAATAAAGGTTTAAGGAGAACCGAATAATGTCTTTTGTCTTTCGAGGATATTGTCCTTAATATACGTCTCTACCTTGATAAAAAAAATGTTATTATCGAATTGCGTGACTTATTTTTTTATCATATGTACATCATGCAGCTTTCTCCCAGTTCTAGGAATAATGGTGTAACGAGAGCTCTTAATTCGTATAAGTGTGAATATGTGAATTGTCATAAAGTAAAATCTAAATAAATAAAATTATTTAAGTACCTATGTTGTTGTTGTTGTTGTTGTTTTTCCAGAGTCCTGTGAAAAGCTCGAAATTCGAAAAACGAACACATTTATCATTTTAAATCCAAAATGAGTATTTCCACCCATCTTGAATGTCTTAATTTTTTTGTTGGTACGGAGAAGACAGCTTGAAAGTTTATTACATAATACATGCAGCTATCCCATTTGTGGGATATGCTGTGATGGTAAAGTAATAGTAGTAGATGTTAAATAACGTCACTAAGATGTTACTTATTTTTACTTACTTTAGTTTTTGTATGGCTTCGGCTTTTAAATAATTATTCCAGATCAAATCCTAGGTTCTCGTCCAGAAAGCGACTTCACCGCTTCTGGGGTCGACCTATGGGTGCCCATCCAGTCTGCTTCGTGCTTTCTTTCTGGACAATCTTCCACCAGATGTTGGATTGTTTGGGACTGAGCCCGACAGTAACATTCCGGAGACCCCCACTTACCCCATTTCCACATAAGGTAGTTGCAACAGCCTTGACCCGTGTGAATTCTGTTCCGTTAGACCAAGACTTTTTGGGGGGAAATGTAGCCCAGGACATCGACAGTTGGGTCTTCGATGATGTTCTTGTTATATTTGAAGGTGAATAACGCCCCTGGTGAAAAAACAGTCACAGCAACTTTGAGGCATTTTCATTACTTTGTGGTAAGGTAAAGCTTGTAGGTAGAAGGTGTAAATAGTAGTGACACTAAATAAGTTTAAGGTACCTTATTATCAACATATTTATGTAGGTTGGTATTTCCTTTATCTAATTCGCCTCTGTTCCAAAAATTTTCATTGTAGCGCATCAATATAGTGCAATTAAAACAGTAATAAGAATAAGGTGGTTCTCTGGCAAAACTCGTTAGCGCAATGTGGGAGTATTTGGGGTTGTGTGTGGGAGCTATGGAGGGGGGTGGTTAGCAGCAGCAGCACTAACTGAATGGGGGTTGGAGAGGCTAGCCAGTGGGATGAGAATAGGGGGGGTTGAAAATACTCTTAAGAAGAAGAAATACCTATATAATAAGTAGTAATGAAAATATAGGTGGTAGGAGATTGGGGAATTTATTAAAATTATAAATACTGACTTTTAATACAAACATATACCGATAATAATATTACTAAATAAAAACCTCTAAAAGTTGAAGCCTATTCTAAAAATTAATAATGTAACACCACTGTTTGACATATAATATTTTTTACATTCTTGTAGACAGTCCACTGCAAGTTTTGTACTTTGAAACTCACGTTTGTAAGTCCTAAATATTGTTATCAAGCTGCCAACTAGAAAGAACACAGGTTACACTGTACAGAGGGCGAGTGTATCGCTAAAATGCGATGTCTTCCAACTATCCCGGGAACTAAGGGAATTCTTCATTTTGCCCTGGCCGAGAATCGAACCCGGGACCTCATGACTCAAAGGCAAGTGCGTTAGCCTCCGCGCCACACCGATCGCACATATATAATTACATATGTGTATTGCTGTTAGTACCCAAAACAAAATATGCATAAAGTTTGTAACTAGCTCGATCTGTGTAAATTGAATATAATGGCCTTATTTTATATATTGGCCTTACATTTTTTTTTTATTGTGATTTAAGTTACGTATTACGTGCTGTTGTGTTTAAATTAATAAAATAAAATATGTAATGTTTCTGTTTCGAACTATGAAAAATGTTTGCAACTGTGAACCACAAATAAAAAAAATTGTAAAACTTTTCAATATTCCCAAGTGGGGGCAAATAATATCGAAGTGTGTTGATGGAAGTACCTAATACTACTACTACTACTAAGTAAGTACTGCTAAGCCATTAGCATAAATGGTAAATTCGGTTATTGTCCACGACAGCCCTTGATAGATGAGTCTGTCGTCTTGTGAGGGGCGTTGCACTTTGTTCCGACCGACGTGTGAATATACCAAACTCAGATTTCATCGATACCTACTACAATATTTATATTAATCTTTTACTCTAGGACATAAAATTTTGGGTTAGTTGGAAGAGATCGCGACTTTTCGATTAACTCGCCTTCTGTATATTGATTGCATTTAATTTGAAGGTATTTCTCTATGAAATAGTCTACATTGTAATCAATGTACGGTTAAGAATAAATAAATAAAATGACTCATTATCATCACCATTAAGCCGCTTCCCTTTCGGGGAAGGCAGGAAGAATCAAGCACCACTATACTCCTATCCTTGTAAACACTTTTCTCTTCCGTCATTGACATATAAATCCGCATGCAGAACGCTCTCCTATTCAATGTGCTCAACAAAGCATCTGTTCTTACAGTCTTGCCATTTAATGCTCGGACGGCCATATTTCCGAGCACCATTGCTCTCAGCTATGTATATATTTTCTGTAAACTGTCCTCTTTAATTAATTCCACGTGCCCAAATCATCGTTGTTTTGTACACTTTCTTGTTTGGAATATAGTAATTGGAGAATTCAGTCAAATACGTAAGTAATCGTCAAAAAAATATTTTCATTCTTTCGAGGTATGTGTGTTTTATTATTTTAAGAAAAAATAACAAAATACACATACCAACATGTATTTATTCATCCATTTGCAATCAAATCAAATAGAATTGATTGTATTTTCCCAAACTTTGTTCCATCACAAACAAAAGGGTGGTGTCCGAATCACCATACGTTTGATGTCCGTCTTTGTATTGTTATTATTGAAGGCCCACCCCGTACCCAAACCCAACCCCATTTGACCAATCAACATTTAAATTGCATCTGTTACACCACTGACTCCACGCCCGTGTCAAACAAACAAATATGTATGGAAATTAGTTGTCTACATATCGTTTTACTCCAAATAATATGTATTAATTAAAAATATTTTCCTACTTCGACACAATTGATAAAAAAAATATGAAAATATAAACAGTAACTAACCTTTGAGTTGCAAGGTCCCGGGTTCGATTCCCGGTCAGGACAAAATGAAGAATAACCTTTTTCAAATTCAAGATAAATTGAAAAAAACACAGTATGTAGTTTACTTCCAAATACTTTATTAACTTAGCTGACTAGTATTCGGACACTCTCGACCCCATCATTAGGGGATTAGAAAAAAATGCGATGCAAAAACAGGTACTTACCTAAGTGCGTTCTTTACTCAATAAAAGTTCGTTCTTTTAGAAATACCAGACAATCTGTAACTTTTCACGAGTCTTATACTAGAAAGAACTATACGTACCATAATCCAATAAACAGACTTCATAGACTTGGTAATCTGGTTGGTGAGAACACAGATGTTTTTGCTGACAGTTTCCTCAAATACAGTTTTAACATCATCAAATTTTTATGTGCACAAACTGACAATGGGTGGCCGAGGTTTAGAGTTTACTTGTTTTTTTTTCTGTAATATTTATAATTTTTGGTGAGATGAGTCCATGTATATAATTTGAATTCTTATTTTTAGTATTTATAATTTGCTGTATATATTATATGTAATCATTTGACCTTAATTTGTGATTTTTTAACTAACTGACCATTTGTTTTTCTGTTTGACATTTAATATTTGTATCATTTCAATTTTAAAATTATTTTTTGAAATTAATTTCTTGACCCAATTTCTTTTTTAATTTTTTTAAATTGAGTCAACGTTATTCTATTATTTAATTGTACTCTTGTTTTGTGTCTAATTAATTGTTTTGTGTCTTTTTTAAAAGAAAAATACTTTTTGTATGCATGTATTGTATGTATACTATTTTTTTTTACACGTAAAAGGCTTCGGCCGTGAATATCTGAATAAATAAATAAATAAATAAATTATTTGCACAATTATTGGTTTGATTGTAAGAATCTCGTTTCTTCTTCGCATTATAAGAGGAACGTCAAATGTAAAAAAGGGTGATGGAATATTATTTTCCAGTTTTTCATTATTCCAACAGTAGGTACAATTTGAACACAAAATAGCGCTACTATAGGCCATTCCATTTTTTTTTTATGTAATGAAAATAGTACATTGAATAATAAATATATACATCTTATGATAATGAGTCACGCCAAATCTAAAAGATTTGTCGGCGTGTTCTCTTATAACATACTTTATACATATATTGACCTAATACGACATTAACCTATATACAAAAATAATTATTAGTTATATATAAATCCACACTTTATTAACCATTCCTTGACTAATTTTTTTGCAATATTTTTACTCTTGCATTTCTTAATAGATACCGGCATCATATTAAGTATTTTTGGCACGTTATATTCAAATGTTCTTTTTCCGTATTTATTATTGAATTTAGGGACTACATATCCTTCATTAAATTTAAATCTTGTGTGATGCATATGTCGAGGTTTTTCTTTATATTCGGTTTTTGAAAACTGGTCAAGGACAACTCTCTGCCAAAACAAGCCTCTAGCAGATAATACATTAAACTTTTTGAAATACAGAGAAATATTATTTCGCGCCGCGTTGCAAATTTCTTTTTTTACTATAAGTCTTAATATCGATTTTTGTGCGAACATTACCCTTTTCAAATAAGAATTAGTACAATTGCCCCAGCTACCAATACCATATCTGATTAAAGATTCTGCCAAAGACTTGTACACAGTAACAAGTGTGGACCTAGGTACAAAATATTTTATCTTAAATAACATACATGCTATAGATCTTAATCGCTTACAAATAATATTTACATGCTGATCCCACTTAAATCTATCGTCTATAGTTACACCTAGATATACAAATTTATTTACATTATCAAGACATGGACAATCACAAGATATGGGGAGCTCAACATTTTTATGTATACACACATGCGAAACGATCTTCGGTGCCACACCAGCCGTCGCAATACTTGGAGATCTGACATGCATTAGTTTGGTCTTTTTTGCGTTGATAATTAAACCATAGTCATGTGACCACCTAACTAATCTATCGTAGTCGTACTGCAATAACCTGCGAGCCTCCATTTCGTCATGATGTGACACCACAAGAGCCGTATCATCCGCATAAACAAAATATTTACAGTATCGGAATAATGTCTTCATACATGAAGATTACTACATACATTCATACATACATACATTTAAAAAAAAATGGAAAAAAAATATTGGAAAATGATAAAATATTGGTTCAAAAGAAGAAACAAAGAAATAATAGTTATGTATGTAATATACACATTCGATCATGTTACTTTTATTTTTAATCCGCAATGTACATTTTTGAAAACGTTTTGAACAAAAGAAAATATAATCCACCATAAATATTTTGCTTCGTTTATATGTTGGTATGTTTATTTGTAAATACCAATAAAACTATTACAAGACAAACACATGCTGTTTATTCGAACTCGAACCTAATGAAGAAGTTTCGGGTAAATATTTATTTATTTTTTTATTTATTTTATTTAACAATTTTTAATTTATTTTTAATTTAAACAATATTTAACAATATTTAACAATTATTTAACAATAAACAACAACATTACAATACATAGACTATTTGATAAAACTTAAATCTAAACATCCTCCTTATAGAGACAAGTCTCGTGTAAAGGAGGGTTATTTATATATAATTGGGTACCTACTACTTAATTACATTATATTAATATTTTATATAGAATTCTGAAGACATTTTGAAGACTATGTATACTCATTCATAGCGTCATAGTATTTCCTATAGATGGGTTAGCATATCTAAAGAATATACAAACATCCTCATAGTTAACAATTTGTTTGTGTCGTGTTGGTGGAGAAGATTACCAACATTTCGACCCTTGAAAATCGTAGAACTGTAGGTGATATGATGTATCTGTATAAGTTGCTGAATAACGAGGTCGATTCGATTGGTCTAGTACAGAATATACCATTTAATTGTCCGACGCGAAGCCCGCGGTTCCATCATTTGTTCAAATTTCCACTGTGTACCACCAACTATGTGCAGAATTCTTTTTTAAGACGCTCTTATTCTGTTTATGATTCATTCTTTCAAAACCTTGACATACTCGTCATGAATAAGCAAGACTTTAGAGCGGGAGTGTCTGGGGCCTTGTTGTCATCAGCGGTCCCCGTGGACTGATCTCGGTCTCTCACTGTTTGGCAATATAGGATCACTTATATTTGAGCGGGGAGTGGATGGGTGTGCTTGAATGCATGGCTCTCTCGATCATAGCAACCTTGGGACATTGGATATTGGCTGTGTGTTTAATTGGGCTTTGTAATGTAACTCATACTGGATTGGTGATTTTATTTTAAAAAATTTAATTAATTAAAAAAATTTGACTTTTTAAAAAAAAAATTAATTTTTGCTTTTTTTCTCAAGACTAAGACATTTCTGGTAAGAGTGGAATCTTTGCTGGTCCACATGTTGAGTGTATTACTTGTTAACATGTTATGTTATGACTGTTTGATTCTTTAATATTGTAAAAATAAAATAAAATAAAAAAAAATAGATTTCGGGTACGGGATATACCTACTTTTCGAACAAAATTTCGAAACGTTATCATCGGTTTTTCGGCAACCTTTTTCACCAATCATCGCAAAAATTTCTAATTCTACCTGTAGTTTTTATTGCATTAATCTCTATTTTGTAAAACTTAAGTCGGTGGTCCAATTCGGAAACTAATAAATCTATCTAATTTTTTTTGTCAAGTTATATAAAAGCTCTTATTTTAACATTAAAATTAATAATAATAAACATTTAAAAAAAAAATAGCTTTTTTAACTTGAGTTGCTTACAAAATTTATAAAAAAAAACTGATACATTTTTTTGCCCATCCTACGGAGTCACCGGTAAAGAACAGACATCTAATATAATTATTCTTTTCTGTACGTTTTCGATCGTCCTGTAAAATGAGGTGTTCGTAAAACCTAATGTATCTGACAATAAATTAACATCTACAATTCGACAATGAGGCACGCCACCCGAATGTTTATATTTTTTTTAGGTACAGAGAGAACAACCTATATTTTATTCCTTGAAGTTTTTCCCCTGGCTACCCCGCTTGTTGGTTATGCCATGATGGTATAAATTGACATTCATTTGTTTTCTCGTACTAACTTTCTTTAATGTTGTCAGTTTAATGAATATCTCTATACAAAGCCGGGTTTAAAATCAGTAGAAGAAAATAATAAGTATATACTCCCTCGTTGTTGGGCAAACGAATCGGTCCAAAATCGACCCCCGACCTCCGAATACTTTCTCAAAATGATGGTCTTATATACCTACCTAATAATAACTACATACACACATACATACAGTAGGAGTAGATTTATTTTCTTATCCCAAAAGGGAATTCCAAATTATTATTTTTATTTTCTTTCTTATTCCGCTGTAGCACTACGACGTTTTAGTATTCGACTAGTCGAGGATCGATTTATTCTTCATCGAGTTTAATGTAAAAGGCTGGTATTCGACAACTATCACAAATAAGACATTAACGTCTTTAATATATACCATTTCGAATCTCATTTTTTTCTGAGACAAAGAGGGTAACCTGTGTGTTCATTATATGATGTTAGTTGCTGGCTACTCCACATTTGAGAGACACTGTGATGGTACCTATTGATAGATGGATACTTAAATCCAAGTTTGTCATTATACATAATATATATTTACATATTATTCGATCCCGGAAATTCAACAAAAGCATTATATCGGTTTATAACTTTTTATATATAATATAATATACCTAATTATATGAATATTCATTTCCTCCCATGCAAATAAAAGGAACCATTGAAAAATGCAACACAAACCTTATACTCGTATATTATGTAGTTTGGATTGGGCCTTATAAATGAAAATATTTCTCAGAAATTTCATCCTTTGTTCCGCGTTTTTTTCTTCTTTATTTCATTCAATTTTTCTTCATCCCATTTTTCTTATTATTTCAAGAAGTACCCAATGCTCATATACTCAATGGAACCATCGACCTATAATGTATAGATTACATAGTAATACATTAGAGAGAGAGCATGTTCCAAATTTTCTACTTCTATATAATAATTACCTATTAGGTACTACTACTATACTATACAATTACGGCATATTATCCCTCAAGTGGGGTGGCCAGCAAATCAGCCACATATAATAGGATTCAGGATGGGTGGTAAACCTCATCGCTGAATTTAATATGTAAAATGTTTTAATTTTTCGAATACCTGTCTTTAACAGGACACTCGAAAACTTACGGAAAAGAGTAGAAGACCAATTTTTTGCCGGGTGCTCCACGGAGTTATAAAATATATTACATAATATTATTGATAAAGGCACTAATGGTTTCTTTCCTACTTGGGAACGCTGAAGTATTGAGCATCCTTTATACCTGAAAAAGTATTAAAATAACCCTTACAATAAAAAAAACATGTTTTATAAATTATTATAAACACGAAATGATCATAAGAGTTACATAAAAGGTGTAGTTCTAAAATATGGATCATCAATAGATTTCGTATCAACAGAAACATACTTTTTTAAACTCATCTACAACGAGGGAGATATGAATTCATGTAGAAATTTGAACCAACGCTTGTTTCAGACTGATTGATATGTAAATATTTTGGTCCCAGAATTTGATTGGCCGCAGTACTAATAATTCCGTTGAATTTCTAGTCTATACATGAAGGTTGATGACTGGAATACAGAAAATGTCGATTTTTATACATAGAAATTATTTTTCTTTGTAACGGTTCAGAAATTCAAGTGAAACCGTGATGTTATTTACGAATATATTTTTTTCTCCCTACGGTTTTAATGTAACCTAGAAATGCAAGGTTTGTTTACTAAAATTATGTTTTTATATTTTATTCCATAAAGTCCCCGGAAAATATTCTTTACGAGACTTATTGGTCTTCCACATTTTTTGTTAGTTTTGACGAGTCCAGAAAAATACAGATATTTGAATAAGTCCCCCGAAAAAGGCACTGTAATAGAGTAGGTATCTTGTAAAAGGGAGGTGTTAAAACCTCACGTATAAGACAATTAACATCTAGAATTCAATTATCATCTTAAAACTGGACGATGAGGCATGTAACCCATCTTGAAATTCTTATTTTTTTTATTGAGACGTGCAGAATAATCTTTCGGTTTATTACACGGAGTTGGTCCGCTGGCTACCCCACTTGTGGGATATACTATAATTTCGTAGTAGTATAGTAGTAATAAAAAAAATCTCATAATGGAATGAAACAGTGTTTGATTTAATTTAAATATTATTGTGATTTTTCGTCTTGTTCTCTTTGATTGTGAAATTTCAATTTTACTGTTTTTGGAAATCGAAAATTCTCTGTTATCTAAAAATAATACCATCTAACTAAAGGACTTCCATCTTAGAAGACCAGCAAGAAAAAAACATAAAAATCTTTAATAAAAAAGAGTTATAATTCATATAAACATAAAGAAGTTTGAGGTTGGATCTATGTTTAATGAAGTTATGATGTTCTTGGTGGAACTGATGGGGTGTAGTATTTACTATTGGGGGATGATGATGCTGATATGTTTATAACACATAATGTCCGATTATAATAATAATAATTATAAAGTTGTAAATTGATACAAAACACCTTCCCCCCTCCCCCCTCATATTACCCTTATTCCTTATTTATCTAATAGGTAGATACATAGTTAAGGGTGGTAGTTTCTTTAGAAAAGTTTATACTAAACCTAAGGAACAAACCTTACTAATGGATGATACACAGTTACAAGAATATTAGGGTGATGATTTGAATTTAACGGGCGACAATTTTTTTTTAAAGGGCGATGGTCACTTAAGTAATATCGTAAGTGATTAAAATACTTTTTTTTAAATCTTATTGGCGCATAGAGGACAACCTGCATGTTTTTTCATTCGCGGGCTACATCGCTTGTGGAATATTTCTTGCTGTATGAATAAACAAATTTTATTTTCTGCAGAACCAAATTAATAAAAAACAAATTTGTTTTTTTTTTCACTATTTTTTACTAAAATAAATATAACAAATATGGTGCATGGTATTATAGGCAGGTATACCATGCTATAAATATTATTCTACTACTACTACCAGTACACCATCACGGCACATCCCAAAAGTGGGGCAGCCAACAGACCAGCCGCCTGTAACAAACATGTAAGTTGTCCTCTCCGTGTCAAGAAAAGGTTAAGACATTCAGGATGGGTAGCAAACCACATCACTGAGTTTGAGTTTTAAAATGTCTTTATTTTTTTGTACATCTGCCTTCTACAGGTCATATGAAAACTTGTGGAAAAGTGTGGAAGACCAATTCTTTGCCAGGTGCTCTACGGCTTAGATATTATATATGTTATCAGTTGATTTGAAAAAAAAATCATTCTCATATTATCTTTTAATGGAGGTTTTTGTAAAATAAATTTCTATTAATTACAAAATTACAATGAATTGGAACAGACTTGTTTAAATTTTTTATGATTAACTAAAACATTTATAAACTTAAAAAAGTGATTCCATTTCCATATCTGGATTTACAAATTTGTAAGAAATATAAGTGATTCGTATTGTCGCCCGTACGATGTCAAATGTCGCCCGTTCGTATAATTTAAATGTAGGTATTAGTTTTCGGAAGGTTGTAAGTTAGACAAAGTATCACAAGATGGATTGGAGAATGAAACTTTAACTGAACCTTAAACCGGAGTCCGGAGTCACTAACATACCAAACAACCTATTCATAGGTGTGGTGGTGAGGACACTACGTACATGAAGATGTTATCAAATGAAGGATGGAGCATTGCAAGACTTAGTAATTTGTGTTTGTGTCGTTCTGAGAACTGCAGATTCTGAAAGATACTTGTATATTTAAAAATAAAATGATGTGTTATATTTACCCAATTATTCAGAGTACAAAATCTATCACAGAACGATTGTCTATAAATCTGACTTCAATGATAGACCAGACATCTCGATTAGTGAACCACGTTTACAAAATGTAACATTGTGCTAAATCCAATCGAATGAAGTGAGAAAGGTAGTATCCTAACGCTTACGAATTGGCTATAGGCTGGCTTAAATGATCACTTTCGATGCCCATGGACAACGTTCAACAATGCCACCATTTTTACTGTTACAATAATATAGGTTCTTCAATTGAGAAACATTCAATGCAAATCAGGGCAGCAAAAAGTTTTTGAATGTTCAATTGAAAGTTTAAGAAAGAAATCGAACTGTGACAACATCAATGATAAGATCCCAAATAAATGGGATAAAAGTGAGAGTTAAGAAGACAGAATAATAATACTTCATTCAATCAATCAACATACATACAAAATCAGAGACAATATGTTTTAATTGATAAAAATACGCATATGTTGAACTAAAGCCATGTCCTGTCAGAATTCACCACTTCATGGTATTTATAAGTTAAATGTTTCGATGTAAATTGATCATTAATCATTTTCTCTGGACGTTTGTTCTACACTGGTGGCTACGTACTTTCTCTATTAGCAGTTATAAACATATTATTACAGTGAGTAAAGTAGCATTCACATTGCTTCACTTTGGATGATCATCCAGAGTGTCAGGGTCAAACCTGTTCATCGAAAGTGAACACGTCTGTTCACATTTGTTCATCCTATGCTTTCACTGCCATGTCTACTTTCTCACTCATATTGTATGTAGTTTGACGTATTTTCGTATAAAAATAATTAAACAAATTCAAAAATGAAAAATAACACTTAAAATAAATTAATATAGCTCTCGACTACATAATAATTTTGTACATGATTCTGACATTCAATACAAATTCATAGAGAATAAAACAAATAATAAGATGAAACTTGTTTATGGTCGTTTCAGTGAAAGGACCTTTCATCAAAATTATGACGAGTGGTAATCTCTTTCCTCCGTCATCGCTAGTGATCACTAGCGATGAAACGTCCGTTCACACTTGTTCATCTTGGAGGATCATCCGGAGTGATCACTGAAAGTGAACGTATGTGAACGACCCTTTACAAATGTATTTCCTTAGTATAGGTTATAAAATGTATATCTACTTAAATAATAATATTACATTATACTGTGTATGATAATATGTATGACCAACAAACAAGAATTAGGCAGTATTGTTTCTTACTTTTAGGCTACATCACAGTAACTTATATACCAAAATTATTCTTAGTTATTATATACACACATACATACAGATACACAAATACGATGTATTTATATTTTAATTGTTGGAGGGTGTTTGTGTTTACACTGTGAAAATTCATATTAAAAAGAGTTTAAATAAATATAGTGAAAATATAAGTGTTTTTAATTATTTATATTTTAATAATTTGAAATATTTGAATAAGTTTATCTGCTTGGTACGTATTTTGAATGGTTATTTGGACATGAATGGAGTGCGTTTGTAGATTTTGTGATTTTATGATTGTTATTGTTTGTGTTAGTGTGTGTGTGTGTGGGTGAATATATAAAATGTACTTAGATGTTTTGGGGATATGATTATTATTATTACTATGTTAGATGAATTTTCTTGTGTGATATTGTTTGCTATTGGTAAAAGTAACCATCGGGCGCGGATTTTCAATTGAATTTTAAAATAAATTGTATATCACATTATTTATGAATATCATGCAATTATCAATTTGCTAGATGCAGTGGTGAGGTATTGTAGTGGAAGTTATTGAATAAGGTAGATTGATAGCATAAAAAATAAATATTATACTAGTCATAACTTGAAAAATTATTTCATTTATAAGAATAAAAACGCTTCACATGATACAATTCCTTCTTAAAAAAATTGAACTGCACAAATCGCTCCATAAGGGACGCAATGCCATAATTCTATATAAAAAAAAACGTAATTTTTTTTAATGAACTTAATATGAATGTGTTTTATTATAAAATTGTTTGTAGTCAATGTACAGTAATGAATGAATAAAAAAAGTTGGTTAACTAGCTGTCAGCGCTAGAGCCAAGACTTTATAGGATACGATGCAGCATGCAGCCCACACGGGTGAAGATTTACCTACTCATCAACGCACGCGAAAAGTAGAGTAAAGTAAATAAATAAAAAAATGACAGTAATTAAAATGCGACATGATGGATAACAGGTTCTGTGACGTCACATAGCTCTATCTTGAGATAGGAATCTATGGTAATATAACAACAACGCAGTTAAGAGTAGGGAAACGTGACATCACACGACTGTCTTGTGTAATTGTGTTTATTTTGTCTGTAGTGTACTGTGGATCGCGAATAAATAAAATATTAATAAAATAAATGCTAACAATATTAATCATTTAATGATGTATAAAAACAGCAATACACAAGAGGACAGAGAAAATCGCTATTTACTAAAACGAAGATTTTTAATGTTAGGGCACGCAGAAAGAATGAATGTGGACAGAATGACCAAGAAAATATATTTGGCTGAGAGGAATTGTGCTCGGAGACGTAGCGGTCTGAGGATCAAATGGAAAGGCTATTTAAACCAAATTGTACCACAGTGACGGAAGCAAAAGGTGTATGCAACGATAGGAGTAAGTTGCGCTCGATCCTTTCTGCCTACCTAACGAGGGAAGCGGCGTGATAGTATGCATGATACTTGTATGTAAGGTTTGCAAAATCAAATTGAAAATCTGAGTCAGGTCATCGTATTAGTAATTTCAACCAATGTACAACTTTCAACCCCCTAAGTCTACCTACCCCCTCCCCAATATTTCATCCCTCACCTCCTCGTCATACTAAATAATAATATTGTTACAAACATCCATATATAAAATAATATGACAAAGGTACTTGATCAAAACTTAATATATCTTATGTCAGTATCGTCATTAGAGATAATTGGATCTTGTGTGAGTTGTCCCAATACTTTGGAACAATCTTCCCACCAGAGGTCATCTTATTATTAATAATAACAACAACGACAACTTGATATTCAAATTATAATATATAATATTACATACTAGTGTAACGCCCGTCGATTACTCATAACACTATAAATTGTGCATCACAATGTTGTGTAACATAATGAAAAACTGCTTTTCGGGGACGAGAGATTCGTGTAGGAATTTTCTCGTTATCGATTGACTTTCTGCTCCACCTCCATGACCAAATGTTTTGTCGAGTTTAAGATTATTTGGGATGTACCTATTTGGTTTTATTTTGAATCCAGATTCACTATGAAAATACCTAATATGAAATACTACTACTTTACGGAACTTAATTTAACATTGAACAAAAAAACATGTTTTTTCTTGTATATTTGAAAAAAATTAATGCAAAACACAATCAATGTCTAAAAAATACTCGTTATATACAAGTACTAAGGTACTCAGGGGTCCAAAAAAAATCACCACTCCTATAATAATTTTTCAGAATAATTGTAATAAAATAACAACTCACATAGATTGAGTAAGTCCCAAACTTGGATATGAATCTTGTATGATAGGTACTAACGTAAGGATACACATAATTTTAAACAATACTCCAAACTAGGGATGTTGCGGATGTCGAATTTTACACATCCGCGGATGTGAATGCGGATGCGGATTTTTGTAAGCTCACATCCGCGTATGCGGATGCGAATGTGGATGCGGATGTTTAAGATGTTAAAGAAAAAAAAGTATATGAATTAAGAATAAAAATAATGATATAGTAATTATTTACATTTTAACTAATTACAATTAGTAAAGGAAATTTAAAATAGGAGCATTATACGTAATAAAAAGTAATATTACCGCAACTTTTCTTACATCCGCATCCGCATGATCATCCGCATTGATTATTGCGGATGCGGATGCAGATGTCTAAATACATGCGGAAGCTCCGCATTTACGGATGCGGATATTCGCGACATCCCTGCTCCAAACACATATATATGTAACATCCAAATCTTGAAGAGCTTTACTTCCGCACTTCACCGGATGCCAATTGTATAATATTATGTATGTACATATAGTTTATTTTTAACGAAAATATAGAAGAACAAACATACTTGATACTGACCAAGAACATGAATATTGGTAAAGGTCATTAAAAGAAAAGAAAAGTATATTACTGTTCGACACACAAATAAACATTCGCAATCACAACGTGTTTATAATAATATAGATTAATGTGAAGTTAGGCCCATACTAATAAATCATGATCATATTTGATGCGTTTGACATTTCAGTGAAAAACTTTTGTTTGTTCTTAGTATATATCTAATATGTAGATCGTGGATCATTATTAAGTATTTTCGGAAATTATTCGGTATAAGATATAATATAGATAGTGAGTAATTTAGATAATTTGATAAGAAAACATAGTTACTATACAAACTTATTCCCAAATTTCAAACTTATATTGATTGATTCAAGGAAATAAATAATATATTTATTTGACAAAATATAATTTATATCCATGTTTTTAGTATACTTACACTGAGAAAAATACTAACGAAATTTCACAACGAATCATTGGTACGCACTATCAGATTAGGACCAGAGATAGTACAAACGATTCATTAGTACGAATCTATGATTCGTTGTAAGTATTTTTCTCAGTGTACGCTTCTAATGTGAAATGTATGCCCTGTAATGGTGCTTTTCACGAACTAACTTGATAGTTTCAATTTCATACACATTTGTGTGGGAGTTAACCACTGATTTAAATTAAAAATAGGTCTAAGATCCTAAAATATTTTTACGAAAGACCAGGGTTTTATTTCGCCTGCTGCTGACCTACTCCACCTTCACAACACAAGAATATTGCTTTCCGTGAGAGGGAAAAAGTTAAGTTTTTTTAAGTAAAAATCTAATACCTATTGGTAATAAATTATTGGCTTTGTTTATTTATTATTGTTATTCGTTGTGTTTGATTCGTTTATGATTGCATTTTATCCTCCTGAGAGGGGCATCGAAGACGTAAATGTAGCATAAAAGATTCCCACGAGGCGGTATTGGCCGGCCAGCCCTTCAGGCTGCCCATTAGGGCCCGCCCGTGAGGACAAAAGTTTTGCTTAGAAGAGCTGATAAATAGAAGTCCCCCGATTTCTGAGATATTCGAGTATGGGTGGGATTCTTCAATACTATTGGTAGTAAATATTTGTTTTCATATTTTATCAAATCAAAATGTTCGCAGGGTCAACAAGTTTTGAGAGTATTTCATTGTTGAAAATTGATTATTTTACCGTTTTTGCCAATTACACATTTTTCACCCAGCATTATTAATTTTTTGCGTACTTTAAGTTTTCCTTTCTTTACAATGCCTTCCAGTCAACGTTGCGTAGAAATTCAGCATGTCAAATATTTGAAGGTTTCTGACCACTATCCCCATCTGGACACGTGTTCCGTAGTGATTATATTAATATAATGTTGTGTATTAACTAACATCATTAATTTCACTGAAACCACCTTAAAGACATTATTGCAATATTACAATCTTGCAAAATAACCGGCAACAAATTTCTACATAACTCCTAAACAAACTTAAGACACAGACCCCCCCCAAATGTACCATTACCTACCTGAGAAAGAGACCACACATGGAGAATGGTCCAAGAATAATTAATAAGGTAGTCTAAGGAAATCCATTTTGGGTTTCTTATTGTGATTTCGAATGTAATGAAGTATACAGTTAGTTGAACATTATCACGTCTTTATTATTTGTGCCAGCAAGATGAAGCGACCACATTAAAGAGATCGCACAGAGTTCACCGGACTGGGCCTTGCACGTGACGGAGGATCGCTCGAGGTGGAGACAGATGGTATACGGAACGAGGCATGATGGTCACAATCCTCGAAATTGAGGAATTGACGAAGATCTAGAAAGTCATATATTTTTAAAGCACGAAGAAACAACTTGTATAAGAAACACTAGCTCTATATCACTGGGATGCCATGATGCTAATAATATAGGCATACAATTGCTGAATGGTGACCCACTACTCGCATGTTGCTTCATTGACTACAAAAAAAACTTTTGACAGCCCTCTCAGACCAACCATATGGAAAAAAATACTAGCCGCAATCGGCATCCCGCCAAAGGTGGTGTCCATGATAAAGCTCTGCATCTGAACTCGAATTGTTCTGTAAGAATATCTAGTAGTCCAACTGACACCTTCTGGATCGCAATAACTAGAGTCCGGCAGGGCTGCATGTTGGTACATTTTTCGTTGTATGAACTATAATGAAACATACTTCTAAAAATATGTTAGATAAACCTCTTTGAAGATATTACTTTGCAATAATAATTCAAACAATCTCGTGTTCAGCTACACCTATAATATTCTCATGATTACAGAATGTAGGTACTTATTAAAACAATATAATATTTTAGAATTTAACTATGTAGGTAATAATTCTAGTTATAGTCCCAGCACAAATCTATTAAAATATTTTAAGCCGTTTTGTTTATATGGAGGAACGTATGTTTGCCAGTAATTGCATTATTTACAATCGTATTTACCAGGTTAGTTTATCTATTTATTTATTAATACATTATATGGCATGAAAGCCTTTTGTACCTACAACAATTAAGTTGTCAGATAATAATCAAAATAACACAAATAAACTCAATACAATAATTTAAAATATACAAAAATACTCGTAAACAAAACTAAACTGCAGGATTACTCTTGACAAAATCTAAACACGATCTTAATCTAGTCTTGATCTTGATCATACGACGCACGAAGGGACTATGATCAAAAACACCGCACTACCGCTACCGCGCGATCTGTATGCCTGTATTTTTGGCCAATAGTCACTTCGTGCGTCGTATGATCAAGATCAAGACTAGATTAAGATCGTATTTAGATTGTGTCAAGAGTAGCCCAGATGATCAACTTTATGTGCATCTAAATATGATTGTTGGGTGTTGATCATTAGATATACATATTAATAAACTCGCCCTTTGTATATTGATTTTATGATTGTATTTGTTTTAAATGTATTTTTGTGTAAATTTGCTTGTAATCAATGTAAAGAATAAAAAAATTCATTAAAATTAGTCATAAAAAATAAAAATAAAATAAGAGTCAATGTTTTAGATTAACGCTCGTTAATGGTGGACGCTCCACCGAAACCGCGGTAGCAAATAAAAAGCTCAAAAAATAACAATTATTACATAATAATCTAAAAAATCACATCATGAAACAGAACAATACTAAATCTATAGGTACCTACATACTATATATATTTTCAAGAACAAATGCACTAAGTTATTAGAAAATCAATCCATTCCTTGATAACTTACATCTTTCAGGTAAGTTTCTGAATTAATTTTCTGAAAGTACCCATTTCTTTGTAATATCTTAAAGGCACTATAAAATTATTTTTACATCATTCACCTACCTCCATCTACCGTAAATAAATATAAACCTTTATGGTTTTAACTCTTTTTATTTTAAGAAAGTCAAAAATGATTTTAATTAGCCTCCTTTTCTATAGTTAACAAAAGTTCTTAGTACCTACTCTTTGAGTTAAAATGGGTCTAAGTCTAGTATGAAAATAATACCAGGTATGTGTGTATGTATGTATATATAATTTAATAATTATTATAATATGTGAAATAAACCCCCCGTAAAATAGTTGTCATTAATGTGCTTGTCCATCACAAACAAAGTATTTCTCATCACTGTATCCGTGATGATGCAAAACTGTGAACATTACAAAATCACAAAATTGTCTTTTTGATATATACCCTTCAGGCCTCCCCAATGGCCCACCCGTGAGGACAATTTTGGTTTGAATGTGCGGAAAAGTAGGAGTAAACGACTCCTGAGATATCCGGGTGTGTGGTGGGTCTCTCTCTTCAATTGATATATGTATGTAAACGCAAAGAAAATGTTACAAATAGTATTTGAGTTATCTTGCCCTCGATGAAAATACTCGTACGTAACATTTTTTGTTATGTAATTACATGTATGAGTTCAAAATAATTAAGCCTATATTTTATCTGTAGATACATATTTTCGTTTTAATAATATTCAATTAATTTAAAGAAATTAACGATCGATGAATCTGCTCTTAATGCAAAACAAAATACAATATTCTTATTAATTATCAAGAGCCATTCTATTAAACTAGATCAAAAAATTACTATCAATAATTTATAGTATTTAATTTATAACCTTTTGAGTCCGTATTCGAAATTTTTGTTGGATTTTTTATAAACACGTTATGACTGCATGCTATGTTGATGGCAATTAAGTCTTATTTATATATTCCCATATGGTTTTCCACTCTTTTCTTTCGTGGTTTTTCTGCATTCACTTTCTTCTAGCGATTTTCCTCACGTCATCCAACCATCTAGTTTGCACTTCTCACACCTGTTTTTGATTCCATTCTATAAATTATCTTCAGTTTTAAAACTTAATAGTAAAAGCTACCTAATAATTAACAAAAATGGACATTCATATTTTCGCATCTGCTTCGTCAATGTCATAATATTGTGGTCTGCAGCTTAGAGATAATCTTTATCGTCTGCTTGTTACAAGGATTTCTTAGTCCACCCCCCCCCCCCCTGTTACAGCCCCCTAGGCCCCCAGCAATGCCCGAGGAGTGTGTGTGGATATTCATAAGAGGCAACACACATTAGGGAAGTTGTCTTAAACTTGTGTACTGAGGATATTTTGGGTTACCCACTACCCCAACAGGGACAGTTTAAGGATGTTGAATGAATTGATAGTAACACAGAACGCACTACAAAATCCTTTTCTATGTAAGTATTTATATTATCACAACGTTTCCCTCTAGTGGGGTATCTAGCTGTAATTATATTGATCGTATACATAATAAGACATATTATGTCCAATCAGTGGAATATTCATTGTTATATTGATCATGTGCCTACCTATATTCAAACAGTGGAAGAGTTTTTATGATATTGATAATGTTTGTATGTAAATCCAATCAGCGGAATATGCATTGTGATATTGATCATGTACCTATATCCAATCAGTGGAATAGTCTTGATGATATTGATCATGTAAATTCAATCAGTGGAATATACATTGTGATGCTGATCATGTACCTACCTATATCCAATCACTGGAAAATTTTATTGTGATATTGATCATCTACCTATATACAATCAGTGGATCAGTCGTTATGATATTAATGAAGTATATTCAATCAGTGGAAAAGTCGTTATGATATTTATCACGTGTACCCAATCGATGGAAAAGTCTTTATGATATTGATCATGCACATCTCAAGTCTTATTTCCGGTTTGTCATGGGTTTACGTCAGAATTTTTTTGTTCGGATTTCGTATTTCATATGGACACTGGTTAAATAATGAAAACATTAAAGTTTTTTTTAAGATTAATCTGGATTTGAAATACATTCAAACACACCCCAAACACCCTCACAGGAATATGTTCGTGTCATGAAATGTAGTCTGAGCAACAAAAAAACTAAAAGCTCTCGATTATTCTCGACGCTCGAACTCTACACATAAGGCTACCGATCATTTTATTTTATCATTTTTTTAACTAAACCAAAATATCCTTTTTATTCTTGGATATTAAAGCAGAAATAAATTTAAAAAAAACAACTACAAATCCACTAACACAAATTCCAAGTGAAAGACAGAAACGATTAAATTTGACAACCTGAGACGCTTCTGTTATAAAAGATTGTATAATCATGCACACCTCCAAGAAGATTCCATTATGAATGCCTGCTCACGGCTCTGTAATCTCTCAGGCCGCCTACCTCCACCGCCCAGGGGGAGGGCCAGCCAGCCAGCACCTTCGCTATCACCACACACTAGGACCTTGCTGTGTGACATTTACCAACTATTATACCTTCTAACAATCTATTTCCTTTGACGACATCTCGGGTTAGATACTCAAAGACATATTATATTTTATATATTGTACGAGAAACTAAAGGTTTGCAATTATTATTAATATGAATTATTATATTATTAGTATTAATTAGTTGTTTCCAGACCTCGTTTAATGCTTTTCAGAAGTTACCAACCATTTAAGTATAAACAATTTTGTAGACTTGTAATTTTGTATCCCTGTTAAAGATGTAAATAAAAAAATAAAATAAAATAATTAGCAAATCTACAAGCAACCAGTTCATTGATCTGCCCAAGAAGAAAATGAGGAATATATTTTTGAGATGATTTCCTTAAATGAAAAAGTACACCCACGGTTTTCATAGTAAAGAAGCGGACAACTGCATTTTTCTAGGAACCAGACGCAACAGTATAATTATTATACTGGACAAAACGGCACTTCAGTTATTTATGATTCGGTATTTTAAGTGCCTACTTCCGTTGCTAAATTTTTTAAGACCCAAATTACACTACAAAATAACGATTTTGAAGGAGTTGTCCTAGCTGGCACAGAAAAGACGCCTACGCCAGGGTGATAGTCGATATTGGAGGGACCTGATATGGGATTAATAGAAGACATAGCACTAATAGGACAAGAATATCGATTGAAATAGGGACTGGCTTCCATCTCAGAAAATATTTAAGTGGTCCTTGATTGAAAACTTGCATTTTAGATTGAGATTACTTTAACTTGCGAAAAGCTGTGAGATATCTGTAAATGGATATAAGATATCATCATATGCAGAATTTAAAAGAACCGCACAAGACAGGGAGGAGTGGAGGAGAAGAATTAAAGAGATATTTGCTGCAAACCAATCCCAGGATTGAAACCAGAGAGAGAACCAGAGAGAGAGAGGGTCACGATGTTCGTATAAGTACAAAACATACTAGAACACTAGACATGGTGATATAATGAATGTTGACACATCCACTTTATTTTAAATTCATCCCGATTTCCGATTAAATGCTTACAAATGGTGATGTATGTGAACATGCAAGGGTTGGAACTTGAAATTTATAGGATGCAGGGGTGTTAAAAGCAAAAAAAAACTTTTCATAAAGACTCAGCATTATTAAAATATATTTTTTAATGAAAATGTCGAGAAGGTTTACAAAGTTGTCACTATATTTTTCACACCTAGAAAGGAAACGTAATTATTATTTGATATAGGTTTACTCATCTTAAGGAATAGGTAGATGTAAAAAAGGACTAATTGAATAGTTTTAATAATTTCTAAGTGAAGCAAAAAACGTCGAAGTTATCAATGGAACTGACATAATAGATATACAGATGACTAATATTAACAAATATTATGCAGAAATTTGACAAACTTTCACTTTCGAGTTATATCATAAAGTTTGATGGCAAGCATTGCCTTTACAATAATCATATCTGGATTTTTATTTTCCACCTGCTTTTATTTCTGAATCATCTTTTGGTGGTCTTACTTGTGAACGCGAGTCAGCTGAAGTTTCCATTACAGCAATGTGATGTCAGCCACCTTGTCTACATGGTCTCTTCAGAATCGTCTCCTCTTCGTACTCCACCACACTATGTCCCCCGTGTCACATATTGTTCTAATATCAATATTTCTGATTCTATCTCTAAGAATTTTACTCGCAGTCGCACGTATGGTATGACACTAGCCTTCTCAGACGTTCTGAGTAGGTTCTTGCTAGAGCTGCTCTTGTTTCAATGCCTTTAGTCATTAATAGCCAATATGGTGAAAAACAATCGTATAAGATACGATGTATGCTGTACTGCTTCTAACTTATACAAATGGGGATGGCTCGATTGACTGGCGTGCACATGTGGAATGACAGAAACCATCGACCATCTGATAAACGAGTGTCCAAAATTAGCATTTCAAAGAGAATTTCAGGACTTACTGTGCTCTTACAGATGGATGATGTGATCTGGTGGCTGCGGATTTTGGAGGTTAAATTTTGAGTTAAAATACTAAGGTTTTGTATATTCGACTCGATTCTTAACACGCATGTATGTATTTGGTCCTCCATATATGGTGCACTTTTAGCTGCGACTATAGCTTTGTTACTGACTGACTGCTTGTGCGCAATGCACAGTAAATAACGAATAAATATTAATTCATTTACATATTTCTTTATTAATTTTTGTGTAAATATATGCATGTATGTAAATGTGTGTGTTTATTTTGCAAGTTTTTTTCAATAGCTTTGAATTTTTGTTTTTTTTTTTTAATGTTATGATTCAGGTTTAAAAATTTAGGTTAGTTGGATGAGATCGCGCCTTTGCGATTAACTCGCCCTCTGTATATTGATTTATATTTTAATTCAATGTATGCCTTAAATGAAATTGTATGTAATCAATGTACAGTAAAGATTGAATAAATAAATAAATATAAAAACGATGATGTTTCACCAATAGTAATATACCTACACGACTAAAAAAGCTTTGACAGGTACAAATAAAATATAAAACAATGTTTGGTAACCCTACCATAAAATCTGCCAACATGTATGAATAAAAATATTCCAATATGCAAATTAATGTAGTGCACCCCGCCGCATGAGCTTTGCATACAAATAGTAATAATAATAATAATAATACGAGTAATATGTGTTTTTACTTGTGCCCAATAGGCACTACCTACCAGCCATCAACCAATAACAACTATAATAATCAAAAATTGATGTTTGCAACATAAAATTTATGGTTTGAAATAAAGCACTTATAACTCCATTCTATATATTATTTTTGCAATAATTCTCCATTAGCACAGAGGTTTCATTATTTTCTCTAGTTTTCCTTCTTTATACCTTTTGTCTCTCCCCTTTCTGATTCTTACTTCCTCATGGAATCCAGCGATGAGGTGTCTCACTAAACTCGAATAAATCATTTAATTATTTATTTATTCTTTACTGTGCATTGATATATTTGTATTCGGCGCCGTTTAGTGATCCGTGACCATCCAGTCATCATCATTTAGGGTGTCGTGACATCTCCTAAATAGTAATGCTTTCAGCTTGTTCCTGAATGTGGTAGTAAGTTGGCTATGCCCTAGATCCACTGGTAGTTGGTTCCAGGCTTCTGGTAATCGATTCCAGATCCTGCAACGCCGTAGCTCCTCTCGGTTATTAACTAATACTTAAATATATACAACTCCTTACGACATATTCCACAAGTGGAGTAGCCAGCAGACTGTTTATTCAAGATGGATGCCAAACATCATCGCTGAATTTATATTGTGATCCTTTTTTTGAACACCTGCCTTTTACATTACCACCACTAATTTAAAAGAAAGTTAAGAAGGAGGAAAACAATATTTGTTTTTTTTATAATATAAGGTAGGTATATACTACATTGTGGCAACAAAATATTTAATTTAATAATAAAACATACATAATTGTATCTCACTTCAAAAATATCATCTCCAATACATAAAAAATACTTACCTATAAATTAAATTCACCATACACTCAAAAACATAATATTCATACTCTTGTTGATTTAAAATTTTTTACTAATTATCAGATGTCCTTGTACTGCTATATTATATAATAACAAATTTTAATATAAAATAGTGAAAAAAATAACAGACAAATTCATTGATGAATTTGTTAAATGGAGATTGCGTATTTTGAATAAGAAACGTTAAATATGCATATTATTATTTTGTGCAGTAGACATTTTGATTGTATCAGCGTTTTATTTTTCGCAGAAATGCCAAAATAACAATATTAAAAATAATAATAATTGTTATTATTATTATGATTATATATTTTACGTAGGTAAATATTTCGAATATTACACGCTGTTTATATACATATACAATGTACGAGAGTAGGTACGAGCGAACAGACATAATGTATTGATATTATATTAAAATGTAATATGTTTAAAACTTTGGTAGCAATTTTAATTATATTGAAATTATTATATGAACTCAAAGTGTAACTGTATTTTTATGGTAAATGTTTGAATGTTACACGTCAAATTTGACGAGAAAATTTTAAATAAAATCAAGAATTTTTAAGTTATAGATAAAGTACAAAAATCCTTCTATTATCTTACTGCTGCTTGTTTAGCCATGCAGTAGATCCATTCAAAATATTATGTAAGGAAGACAATATTGTTGAATACATACTGTGTTTAATAGATGATTAATTGAGCGACAATATTCTAACTGTCTGTAATGTACCACCATGACAAATTATCCTTCAAGCGGGGTAACCAGCATACCAACTACATGAGATTACACTGACAACTTTTTCTCTCCGGCAATAAGGAATTAAGACATTCAAAATGAGTGGCGTACTTCATCTCTGATTGAAGATGTTAAAAAGACGAATAGAACCTGTCTTCACTTCCGTCAACAGAACCTGCCCCCCTAGACAAACACGCACTTGGCGATCGACTGCAAACGAATTTTCGTCAATAACTACAACAATAACGCATAATTATACGGTACATGTAGGTAGATTGTCGAAAAGTTCGCCAGTAGACGATCGCTATTCGCTAAGTACGGTTTGTCTACGGCCCCTGTTGAGCACAAGACTTTTACATGACACTCGAAACTGAATGACGAAACAAGTTGAATACTTATTATTTGTCGAGGAATTTATGGAAATTTATAAGCAGGTACTTATTTTAGTATAAAAAGATCTTCAAAGAGTTCGTAAAAATGAGGATTTTCGAATATAACACATTTCTACTTGTTGAGAAAGAGCCCGTAGACAAACCGTACTTAGCGATCGACTACTGGCAAACTTTCGACAATCTACCTACATGTTCAGTGTAATTATGCGTTATTGTTGCAGTTATTGACGAAAATTCGTTTGTAGTCGATCGCCAAGTGCGTGTTTGTCAAGGGGTTCTGGACAGTCGACTATAATAATTACATTGATACATCACATAAACACAGACACAACGAGAGATAGTACAATAATTCATTAACGTATGGCAATAATTTAAATTATGTGGTTTTCATGGAATCAATAAATGATTGCATTTTAATTATGAATTTTATTACTTTAATATATATTCAATTAGTTAATAAATATTTAAAATACGAGTTACCTAACTACGAAATAATCTGTATATTGTTAGATTCAATAATTTCCATTATTATCCCATCAAGGCATCTCCTACAAGTGAGGTTACCAGCGGACGTACTGTTTAAATAAACGGTTAATTTCTACAATAGGCAATATCCAGTCCGATAATATTATTATTATTAAAATGACAACATATTCTACTGGGACCATAACAGCCTTCGGCCAATTCGATCCCAGAGAAAACAAACATTTACAAAAGTGTTTCCACTTGACCTACAAATTCACCGTATGTTATGTGGAATATGTCCACATTCTGGGAAATGTTATTGAACAATCTAGGTAATTGCCTTAGCTATTGGTGACTCTGCGAGAATTGTTTGTCCGGCTTGTAGGTGGATAGAACAGCATATTATGCCGACGTGAGCGACTATACGATGCTGGTATATAAAAATTAAATATAAAAATATGATACTTTGTTTTGATTTGTAATATTGAAATCAATGTACCTACCTACAGTGAAGAATAAAATAAATAAAATAACCATTATTGAACCACCATTATTGAACCACATTTAAATTACTGTTCGACGGTATTATTTCTGAGTAATGAAGGCGATACAAAAAAAATGCAAATACAACAAAACAAGGTTATGAGGACAATACTAAAAAAGAACACATATACTAAAATTGAATCGATGCTCACAGAACTAAATTTTCTATCAGTTAAACAACAAATACAATATAATGTTTTAAATTTTGTGCACAAAGTAATGAACAATTTAACATCTGATGAATTTAAAAGTAAAATAAGTTTAAATAGTGAGTTTCACAAATATAGTACAAGAAAAATAAATAGTATAAGATTACCAATGAGAAAAAAATCACAATCCCAAAACTCACTCTACAAATCATTGAAGCTGTATAATGAAATACCAGAAAATATTAAAAGTATAAGTTCAATAAAAAAAATTAAATTGGAATTAAGAAAATATATTATCAACACTTGAATTTAAGAAGATATTGTATGTATATATATATATATATGTATATGAAGGTGAAGGTTTTACTCCATTTCACTGCGTACAGTCGGGCAGAGACTTGGCTCATGCCTTTGCATACGGAACGAGGCTTGGCCCGTCACCGGAATATGCAGTTTGGATTTGTCGAAGGGATGTTATGTTTCGACATTGGCGCATGTGTCTCATCAGGACCATCTTACATAATGGCCGACACAACATCAAATCCAGTATGCGAGGAGCATCGCATATTATGAAGACTGTATGATCTAATTTTCATCCGAAATGCATGTACAACATGCACCTCATGAATGAAAGATCATTTGATTTTACGCAGGAGACAGTATGAAGGTGAAGGTTTTAATCCATTTTTCCAAACTGCATATTCCGGTGACGTGCCAAGCCTCGTTCCGTATGCAAAGGCATGAGCCAAGTCTCTGCCCGACTGTACGCAGTGAAATGGAGTAAAACCTTCACCTTCATACTGTCTCCTGCGTAAAATCAAATGATCTTTCATTCATGAGGTGCATGTTGTACATGCATTTCGGATGAAAATTAGATCATACAGTCTTCATATATGTATATGTGTAGTGTAATATATTTATATAAATGTAATAAAAAAAAAGGTTTATATTAGAGTCTCATAAATTGTGAACTCTAACTTAATAAAGATTAAACAAAACAAAAAAAACAAAATATGTTGGTTCACTGTGTCGGTGTTAAGGTAGTAGAATTCCATAATTAAATTAAAATCAAATGTTTTTTCTACGTCAAGTTTTCTAGTGAGAGAGACGTCTTTCGTCTTAAAAGGACATTTTCAATCATCTTTATATATATCATACACATATTAGTGACCAAAGATGTATTATTATTTTTATTATCTTTCATTGTGTACTGTTTCAATCTGCATGTTTATTGCTTGCAGTTAGTCCGCTGGCTACCCCAATTGTGCGAGATGTCGCGATGGTATTGTACAGTAGTAGGATCAACCCATCGACATATTATTATACCCTAGTAGGTAAATATTATGATAATTTGCATGTCAATATATATAAAGGTATATTATAATATTATACATATTTCCATAGATTTCCTGCTCTGTCGGTTACACTCGAAAAACCATTCATTTTATATTATAAATATACAATATTGGTATATATTGTCTTCAAACAACGATTATGATAAATGGATTCTACACCCTCACTTTTCTCAAATGTCAATAATATTATAGGACTTACCACAGTGTAAAAAAGCTCTATATTATAATATGCGTATATTTATCCCGCGACATTCTTCTCGGGAACAAGGGTGGGTCAATCCTTTTTCAATATATTGGACTATTCTCTTCAAATTTAATGTTAATTCTATCCATCTATCTATCTATTCCCTCACGCCGTATCCCAAGTGGGGTAGGCAGAGAGAAGGGAACGCCATATAGATCTCTCCTTACATAATTCTTTCTTTACGTTAATGAAATTCAAATATTTTTTTTATAGGTAGTTTTTTTTCTAACCTACAAAGGTACCTAAATTAAAAAAGACGAATTTTTCCAGGTAATGTGAACATTTTATAGAGAGGGTAATCAAGGGTCAATTAGTGGAATACTTAGTGAGAAATAATCTCCTACATAAAAATCAATATGGGTTTCGTGAGGGATTGGGTACGAACGATGCCATCTCGAGACTATCATCCGAGATTTATGAAGCCCTCGATGAAGGTGATAAGTGTGTCGCTGTATTTGTCGATTTGAAAAAGGCTTTCGATAGCATAAGCCACAATAAGTTGATTAATAAATTAAACTCCTTTGGTATCACTGGAACTGCCCGTAGATGGTTCAAAAGCTATTTACAACAAAGAATGCAATCCGTGAAGGTTAATTCTTTGGTTGGTGATCGCGCATCGTCGCGATTCGGAATTCCGCAGGGGACCGTACTCGGACCGGTGCTGTTCCTGATTTACATGAACGATATATTCTCTTTGCAGGCAGAATCTAGGGTCCTCTCATTTGCTGATGACACACTAGTTGTCTCTAGGGGTAGAACTTGGGGAGACGTGATGGCATTGGCTAGCAGGAGTATTTCAACACTTAAAAAATGGTTTGATGATAATCTGCTCTCGCTGAACAAAGACAAAACACAATGTGTACCTTTTTCACTACAGAATAAATCAACATCTGACGAAAGTCAAATTGTTAAAATACATACTGAAAAATGTATGGCTGACGTAAGTTCTTGTGGTGCTGAGTGTACGGAGATCGCAATTTGTAAAAAGGTGAAATATTTAGGGATTTGGATAGATTCCAATGTTAAGTGGAAAGAACATATTCAGGCAACGATAGAAAGGTTGAGAAAGATGCTGTATATATTCTATAGGCTGAGAGACATACTTGACTTACAGGCACTTAAGATGGTTTATTATGCCTTGGTCCAATCTATACTGCAGTATGGCATTGTTGGATGGGGAGGTGCTTTTAAGACTACTTTAGCGCCATTAATGGTACTGCAGAGAGGCGTGCTAAAGATCATTCTGAGGAGGCCAATAGATTACCCGACCGATAGACTGTATAAAGATTTGCCGGTACTGTCTCTCGATAAATTGTACAAGAAAGCTACACTTATACAAATATATAAAGATTATTTTGTATTAAGAATCCACTCGGAATGTTGTATTAGTCTCAGGGCGCGTGGAGGAGGACTTCTTAAAGTCCCCTTCAAGAGAACTACAACAGGCCAACACCACTATGCATACAAAGGTGTGAAGTGGTATAACCAGTTAGATGTAGAACATGGACGTGCTGATAATGTTGACCTACAGCAATTTAAAAAGTTTGTCAAAAGATATATTGAACGAGACTGAATACATTGATGATTATGGTATGACTCTTTTTTGATTATTGTTTGTTTTTTCTTTTGGTATGATTTTCTTGTATATTTCTGATTTGATCTATATGCTATGATTAAACTTGTTAAGTGGAACTTCTAGTCGGAACATTATGAATGTATGTGTATGTCTTTTTTCTGATTGCTATTTTTTTTAATTTTAATTGCTAATATAGTATAAAATAATTCTCCCCAAAGCACGAGCTACGCTCAATTTTGGGGAGTAATAAATTGTATTAGAAAAGAAAAAATGTATTATTTTATTGCTCATTTATTGTAAGTGATATTTTACGCGGCGGCAGAATTGCCATCCACACTTCTCAGCATTGTACAACCAGATAAGTCTCCATATGATCAGTCATGATCACACAAAAACTTAACAGTCTAATGCCGGGAAAAATTCACCTATCCAGATATACAGGATATCAAAGGATTAGGCTCAAAACGCGGGATCAAAATACCAGCATTGTGCCTGAAATATCTGTGTTCAAAAACTTTTTGACAATATTACAAGTGTTTATTATAATAGATTTTTGAATTTTAATGTACAAATTAACCGGTAAATCTAATTTTTGTAAATTATTTATTAAAGATTTCGGAGTTACCCCTGTAGCTGACATGACTAAAGGTATTATATAAACGGACCTAGAATGCCAAATATTTTTTATTTCTCCTGCTAGTTCTGTATATTTACGTATTTTTTCAGCGACGGTTGTTTGTATATTATGTGTATTTGGGACAGCGATGTCGATTAGGTACGTTATTTTATTACGTTTATCATGTAATACTAAATCGGGTCTATTATGATGTATTTGTCTATCTGTTATTATGGTTTTATCATAATAGAGCCTATAATTTTGATTTTCTAAAACCGGTTCCGGGTTGTATTTAAAATAAGGTATTACATTATTTGAGTTTAAAAGATTATGTTTAATAGCTAAATTTTGATGTATAATTTTTGCGACGTGATTATGTCTATAAGTATACTCAGTTTGAGCGAGAGTGGAACAACCCGAAACTATGTGTTGAATTGTTTCCGGTTTGTTTATGTTTTAATAAATTATTATTATTATTATTATATTATCAAAACGTCGATTATTTTGAATAATCTTTCCGTAGATACTGTTAAACAATAGGTTCTCATGAAATAGAGTCTCGGTCTCGTGGATATGAGGTCCGTGGTTCGATCCCAGGTGCCGGCAAACTCCCCTTTCACGGCACAAACTTTTAGCTTATTGTAAAATGCGTATAAGGTTGTATTTGGGTTTATAACAAAAACAACCCAGATATAGGTATCATTTAAAAAGTAAAAATAATCTCGAAATCTAACGCTCCTCTTGGGAGCACAGAGTAGAAACTAGTTTCCTCCGTTTAAAGCGTTTCAGCACCAATTGATCCGCCTCTTCCCACGACATTCCTTGCGCTTTGCTATTATTGTCATTGGAACGAAAGAGTGACATACGAGCCATAAGAAACCTTGTGGTAAAAAAAAACGGTATGCGACCTAAAATCCAGTACTAAGTTGTTGTTACAAAGTATGTAAGTAGAGGTAAAAAATATGCTTATGTCGTGAATGCAGAGTAAGCCTTAATATATATATATATATATATATATATATATATTTTGAATTGATCGAACGACGAAATGCATAACAAATTGCCGTAATGTGCAGTCAATTTAAATGTAAATATAAATTTATTCTGCGATCAATAGGCGTGTAAAATACAATATTTATTCAAATTCGGTACTAACGTTAAAATGATTTATAACTTAAAACATTGGGTACCTACTTAAATATTGACAAATAGGTGTGGGGTTATGGATTAGAAGATTGATTCTCGATGCCATCGAGTTGATACGCAAATTCATTTTTGTAGATGAATCTGTATTTGAAATAAACCCAAATACAACCCCAGACACGCTAAAACTAAGCAATATGCTACATAGAATCGTGAAGGTGGAGTGGGTAAGTAGACAACGAGTGGAATCGAACCCGGTTCCCTGGATTGAAAGGTCTAGAATCAGGCTATCGACCACCTGTTTAGAGTAGGTTTGCCAATCCGTGGTGTCCTCAGGAAGGAATAGCCCAACTAGCACACAAGAGGTATAAGAAGCTCTAAATCAGCTGATTAACAGGTCTTTTTTACTCTAATGGTGATACAAAAGGGTTAAACATTGGCGATATAGCCAGCTATACCCCCGTTATACCTCCGGTTTGGGCACAAATTATTCAGCCTTGGGTGATGTTATCTCCTTTCTACCGCCTTTATAGCATTAAAGGTGATACAGTAGCGGTACAGTAGCGGTACAGTACAGTAATAAGATCGCTCTATTAGTTAAGAAGTGTACCGCTTGGTGTCGTGTCAATAGCTGTTAATATTTCTTCCTGATTTGTTGGTAAACAAACGTGGTGGAACATTGCAATTAAATACTTATTGACAATACTATACCAATATTAGTGAAAACATACTTAATAACTATTTTGTCCATCAGGATTTTCATATATCAGGTACGTAATATTTTTGTTTGCTAAAGTATGATATTCCTCGAAAAATTGGTGCGGATGTAATTTTACTGTGATAATACATGTATGTTTAGATCAAAATTTTGAAGCGCCCGTGAAATATTAATATTTTATTGTGAAAAAATAATTTTAAACTAGTGTAGTGTGTACCAGTATAGTAGTGCAAATATATTTTTTACTTAATTTGTTATAAATATAGATGATAATGAAATTAAATGAGTGAATTATAATAAATATTCGAGTTTACCACCATATTTCTGTAAAAATTGTTAATTTCATTTATTTTATTTCTCTATAATAATATTATTCAATGCATACAAAATGGCGAATCAATTAATACCGCTAAAGGTTCCTATGTGGTACATTATACCACCAATAGTGCGTGCAGACCTATTTGTAGAGCTATCGTACCAATAGTGCAGCCAATGGTGGTTTATGAGTAGTCATGTGGTACATTATACCGCTGGAGGTATAAGAGACGTCGCGGCCGCCTTTGTATTACCTATAGTGACGTATACCACCATTATGCATTCTAAGGCGGGAAAGGTAGTAATAGAGTGACCCCTTTAAACGCTACTATATCACTTAAGGCTGAATACCATATCTAATTACTGTTGTATCGCTTTTATATTACTCAAGACGTTATATGAGGAAATAAAGTTCACATATATCGCTTAGGGAGAATGAAAACACTATTATAGATCTCTTATTCAACTCAAGACTCCAAAAGGGTGGTATATCTTTGCTTCTACAGCTTATGTGCTAGTTGGGAGGCCTCCCACCTTTTATATTTGTTTTCTGGTGTTCTGTACATGGTTGGTACTTGTAATCTACAAGTAAGGTAGCCAGCAGACCAGCCGCATGCAATAAACATGCAAGCTGTCCTCTCCGTGCCAAAAAATCCGGAAAGACATTCCGGATGGGTGGCAAACGTCATCGCTGATTTTTTTTCTTCGAACACTTGACTTTTACAGAACACTTGAAATATTACGAGCAATTCTTTGCCGGGTGCTCACATAGATCAAGCTAGTCCCAAGACACGTTATGAATTTTGTATTTTGTACTAACTCCATAAATAATCAATGCACCAAAAACAATTATATGCATGTAACACCCAGAACCACAACAATTTGAAAAAGGTCATTCTTCACTTTGCCTTTGTGGGAATCGAACCCGGGACCTCATAACTCAAAGACAGCAGCATAACTTTCACGGCAAACTGGCTGTCAAAAATGAAAATAAAATTTGAAATCAAATGGGTATCCATCGAGTTGTCTCAATTTTATTAATGATTATTTTATTGATTCTTTTGCTTCTCGCGTATACGGTGCCACATTCCAAATGCTTTGTTCAAAAGGGTAGTGAGGTGGGAGGTGTACCAGTCACCCTCATTTTAACACCCCCCAGGACTTTGTCAGAAGATATCTCCCCATCCCCGTACTAGGGGATGATGAGGCCAGCACCCTCCACCCTCTATAAACTCCCCCTAGGGGGAGGGGGAGTTCTGGACTTAAGGCAGGTAGGTTGTTAAAAATAAAAATAAAATATGCAGAGGTGTCGAGTGTCAATTATAAAAGTGAAGTAGTATGTAATTATTAAAAATCATCAACAATATTCGCCTTTACAGAACACAGGGGGTTACACAGCTCTTACAACCATCGAAATATTGTTTATTCTTCTTCTTCGTGACGTAGATTATCGATCTGTTAGTTTGGAAGTTGATGCCTCTTGTGATGCTGAATACCAGCTGTCTTTCCATATTTTTGATGGTCTTCCTCGGCGTATTTATTATAATTATAAAATGATTTCCACTACTGACCTAGTTCATCGGCAAACTACAAGCACATCGATTACCTGAGAATGTCTTCGGTACATTTGGATATATTGTATAATATCAAGCTTTATCCGTGGAGCACCAGGGAGTGAAATGGTCCCCCACTCTTTTCCGTAACTTTTCTATTGTTCTATAGAAGGCAGGCGTTCGAAAAAATAAAGACATTTTACATCTTAAATTATGTGATCGGGTTGGCCACCCATCCTGAATGTCTTAATTTTAGCATGTTTACTAAATGCAACTGGTCTGCTGGCTACCCCACTTGTGGGATAAGTTGTGACGGTGTAGTATTAATAAGTTTTTTTTATGTACATAAGACTATCACAAATATGTAGGTAAGCCAGCTGTCTTATTGCATGAAATAAATACCTATTCAATACAGGTGGCATACCCTATCGCTGAATCGAAAATGCAACATGTTATATTCGTGATTTTTTACGCACATTTTCCTTTACAGGACACTCGAAAACCTTTTGAAAAGAGTAAGAGATTCAATAGCTGGGATTCCATTGGATAATATTTATCTATCTATACCATCACGGCATATCCCACAGGTGGGGTAGCCAGCAGATCAGCTGCATGTAATAAACATGTAATCTTTCCTCTCCATGCTTACAAAAAAAGATTCAGGGTGGGTGGAATACCTCATCACTCAATCTAAGATGTTGAATGTCTTTTCTTTGAACGTTTATTCCTACGTCTGCCTTTTACAGGACACTCTAAAACTTACGGAAAAGAGAGGGAAACTTATTCTTCTTTGGTTACTCTATAGGATAATATTACTGTTGTTTATTTATTCATTCTTTACTATACATTGATACAAGCAATTACACAAAACAATATACAGAGGGCGAGTTTATCGCAAAGGCGCGATCACTTCCAACTAACCCAAATTTAACTGATTCTGCGGTGCCACCACTGTTTTTTGCCCCAAGAGTGTGTACATTCACCAATCATTAGGGCAAGACCAAAAAATGAGGCAATAAAAATGAAACATATTCATAATATTTTGTTTTATTTTTCATCTTCCTATTTGACTATTAGCCTTAATGGCATTGCAGAAAAGACGGGGCATTAGCATAAAGCACATAAAAAAAGAAATTTGTAAAATCAGCATTCAACCCCCGGGCTGTGAAACAATAATAATAACATCCCTTAAAAATGAAACCGTTTATTTTTCTTCGATTATAGAACATGCATAATAAAAATATTCAAATTTCAAAACGTTCGGTTAAGGTTTTTATTTTAATTTTTATTTATAAGTGATAGTTTAAAATTTGTTAATACAATTTGATTATGTAAATATAAATAATATATAATGTCAAGTGTAGTCTCGTTTATGGTATGCATGGGTTAGCTGGAAGATATTTAAATATACATTGAAGGACCCACCGACCACCCGGATAGCGCAGAAGTCTGAGGACTTCCATTTATCCGAAATTCTACACTTAACAAATCTTGTCCACAACGGAGGCGCCATAGTGGGCAGCCTGAAGGGCTGGCCGGCCAAAACCTCCGTGTGAAATCTTTTGACTAAACTCCTTCGATGTACCTCTATACGAGAGAAGCAAACAACATATATGAAACAAAACAAAATAAAAGTATACAAAAACATTCATAGCCAATTTTACAAACCATACAATAACAATTAAACAGAAATAAAATAAAATAAGAAAAACAAATTTATATACATATTTGAGCACAAGGCTGAATTGAGGTGTCCAGAAACTTTTCCAGGTTTTTAGGTCGGCGAGCACGCGAGTCGCCGATACCGTCAACGCTGCAGAGACGCTTCCCTCCCTAGGGGACATCCCACCCAGACCTAAGACTCTCCACCAAGGGAGACAGGACAGCACAAAAACAAATAAACGAGTTCGCTCGCGACAACCATGATCACACTAGACCAAATCAACCATGTAGCTCTCCAGGTGAGCCCGGCTCACGTAAGAGATCCCATCGAGTTACCCAGACATCTGCAAACTTCAAGAAGGCCCTGAAGTTCCCTGGACAAATCATCAGTTCTCCAGTCCAAATGGGTCTGGGGGTGTCATCACTCATACTATCAATCATTACGTCTCTAGCATCCGTCATCATTGGGCACTCCCACAGGATATGCCTAGCAGACTGAGTTCCCGTCCCACAAGCACACCACGGATCATTCACCAGTCCAAGCTCAAAGAGCTTGGCTTTAAATTCCCCATGGCCTGTTACCAACTGAACGGCAAAGTGATTGAAGGACAGGAAGCCCCTTTTAATCCTCTCTCTTACATCCGGGAGAAAACTGTAGACAAGTCTAGCAGTTCTCCCCCGGTCCCATCTTTCTTGCCACACTTCAAGTGTTCTGTCTCTGATTCGGCTGAATGCCCTACTAATCCCCCTGTTCCCGGGTTCCGCTTGAACAGAAATTCCGAGATGTTCAACTCTACCGTCCGCCTTGATCTTACGCCTGGCTACACTATCTAGGACTTCCAAATCGGCAGGCAACACTCCAGCGATGACAGGAAGACCATCGCTGGCGGCAGTACGATACGCACCTCTGACGGCGAGCAGCGGGAGTCTTTGTCCCCTCAAGACTGCCGCGGACACAGAGCCCACCGAGAGTCTGTGAGACCAAACACGTGCAGCATAAGTGACTTGCGCCACGTATGTGGCCCGATATATGGTCCTCACAGTTCCCGACCTCAGGCCCCATGTTCCACGGTTCCACGGCCCCAAGATATTTAAATGTAATAACCTCGCCTATTGACACATGTTGTCTTTTATTTGATTTTCGAATGTTGTTTGATAAATAATGTAGCCGTGGAGCACCCGCCAAAGAGTTGGTCTCTCATTTTTGTCGTAAGTTTTTGAGTGTTCTGTAAAAGGCAGGTGTTCGAAAAAATAGATATTTTACATCTCAAATTCAGCGATGAGGTTTGTCACCCATACAGAATGTCTTAATTTTTTTGTTGGCACAGAGGAGACGGCTGCATGTTTATAACATGCAACAGGTCTGCTGGCTACCCCGCTTGTGGGATATGGTGTAGTAGTAGTAGTAGTAATTATGTATAGTAGTAGTATAAATTATTTAATTTAGTTGCAAAATGAATGATAATATTTTGGATTAAGCGGTGTGAGTTTAACTCGGCGAGTGTGATCAATTGGAATGATTAATCTAGAGTGGTTCAAGAATATGTTTATCAAAATCATACTTTGATTTTGTAGAAAATGATAAAGGTATGTAGCTACTTAGGCACAAAACAAAGATCGTGTTGTTTTTCGTTTATAGATAAAATATACCTACAGGTAGGCAAGAAAGTACCTTACCCATAATATTATTTCAGGTTTTTATGATTGAGTGGAAATATTAGGTATACATAATCCAAGATGGATTTTTCGGGAAGCATTTCGGAATGGAATGAAATGGAAGATGGAAGCAAAAGCGGCATCAGTAGTATCTTGTATATTTGTGTATAATACGGAGCTGGGCGTTAATGGTAAAATGGTTTGAGGGATGTTTACCCGTTATATATTGTTATTATTATTATTAAAATGGGAGTTATTTTTTGTTATACTTCCTCCTCCTTGTGTTCTACGTGGAACTTGTGTATTCACTAAAATCTTTACTTATCTTTTTGTTTCACCATATTTAATTATCACAGTTTATAAAATTTAGTAGAAATCGACTCAAGGCTTGGTTAAACGTCGTATTCATAAGCGTCGAAACTCTGTCATGCACTCCTAAAGGAAATCATCAGAGTCATAATTGGTGTATCTTATACAACATACCTACCTAGTTAATACCTATTCAAATAGGTTGACCATCGGTGAGTGTGATCAATTGGAGTGATTAATCTAGAGTAGTTATAAATATAATTGACAGCGACCTTTTTGTTGTAAAATAATAATCGAAAACTTACAGAAAAGAGTGGAAGACCAATTATTTGTTGGGTGCTCCACGGTAAAATGATAAAATAATGTATATTTATTTATTTATTCACACAGTGTTAACAAAACAACATAAAATTTAAAAAAAACTAGGATGATATGCACAGAGAAAATTACAACGAGTGTTCAAACAGCTGTGAAGACAATATCCTTCAGACAGAAAGGAAAAAATCAAAAGTTATCCTCAAGTACACTAAAACTTATAGAAGAGAAGAGACAAATTGACAGAGATTCAAATGAATATAAAACTCTTAATAAAACTATAAGAAAAGAAGTGAGGAAAGATATTAGAAGATACAACACAAGCCTTATCATGAACACAATAGAATCAAATAAAAATATGAAAGTACTTAGATCAAACAATTATTATTCTGGCAAATCAAATATAATTAAATTAAAAAATAGAAATGGAGATACAATAAATGATAAAGATATGATAGTGAATGCGGTACAAGAGTTTTATTCGGAATTATATAAATCAATTGCACAAAACAGAGAAAATGATGAAACTGTCTTAAATGCTGGATCCGAAGAGATGCCGGAAATAGAATCCAATGAAATAAAAAATGCACTTAAATATATGAAGAATAACAAAAGTGCAGGAGAAGATCAAGTGACAAGCGATATGTTAAAGTTGGGGGGAGAAGAAATCATTGAGGCAATAAAAATACTCCTTAACAAGTGCCTAGAACAGGAGGTCATACCCGAAAAGTGGAGAAACGCTGAAGTTATATTATTGCATAAAAAAGGGGACCCAGAGAACCTAGAAAACTACCGACCAATAAGTCTGTTATCCCACCTATACAAACTTCTTACTAAAATTATGACGAACCGTTTAACACCTAAATTAGATTTTTACCAACCAATAGAACAAGCTGGTTTTAGAAAAGGGTTTGGAACCACAGACCACATCCAAACTCTACGATTACTAATTGAGAAAGTCACAGAATATAATATAAAAATTCATCTTGCATTCATTGACTACAAAAAAGCCTTCGACTCTGTAGAACAATGGGGAATTATAAATGCGCTAAATGAAGCAAGAATTGACTCCAGATACTCAAGGCTGATCAAATTTATCTATGACCACGCTACAATGGATGTAAGGATTGACGAGGACACAAAAACGGGGAAAATCAATATCAAGAGAGGTGTAAGACAAGGCGATACCATCTCACCTAAACTTTTTACGTTAGTTCTAGAAAGTATTTTTAAAACACTAAACTGGGAACATAAAGGGATTAAAATTAACGGAACATATCTGAGTCACCTCCGCTTCGCAGATGACATAGTACTCATCAGTGATGATCTGGAAGAACTTCATACCATGATAAAAGAGCTCCACGATGCCTCCCTGAAAGTTGGTCTACAGATGAACATAAATAAAACCAAAATCATGAGTCCATCCAACAGCAGTATCACAATCGATAATAAGAAAATTGAACCTGTTGAAGAGTATATTTATCTTGGACATAAGATCAAATTAGGGAAAGAAAATCAGACAGCGGAAGTACCCAGAAGAATTGGACTAGGTTGGGCAGCCTTTGGGAAACTCAATCATATACTTAAAAACAAGGATATTCCCATGAATTTAAAAAGAAAAGTGTTTGAAACATGTATCCTCCCTGTGCTTACATATGGTCTGGAAACTATCACCTTAACTGCGAGGACCATATATAAATTAAAATGTACACAGCGATCTATGGAAAGACAAATGTTAGGCATAAGTCTGAGAGATAGAATCAGAAATGAAGAAATCAGACGCCGGACAAAAGTTGTCGACGTGGTGGATCGTATTGCCAAGCTAAAGTGGCAATGGGCAGGTCATGTTGCCAGACAGGGAACAGACAGATGGGCACCCAGAGTCCTAGGATGGAGACCATGGGACATGAAAAGAGGAATAGGCCGGCCTCAGAAACGTTGGGCCGATGATATTGTCCCTGTCGCGGGTAGCAGGTGGATGAGAGAAGCCCAAAGAAGAGAAAAATGGAAGAAATTAGAAGAGGCCTACATCCAGCAGTGGAGAGACGGCTGAAGAAGAAGAAGAAGGATGATATGCAGTGGCGAGATTATCACTATAAAGTGATTTCTTCCATCTAACCACGATATCTGATATTTATTTTATTTTATTTTACATATATATACAGTAATAAGATTATATACAAATAATAAACAATTAAATGGTATTCTATATCCCGTGGAGCACCCGGTAAAGAATTGGTCTCCCACTCTTCTGCGTAAGTTTTCGAGTGTCCTGTAAAAGGCAGGTGTTCGAAAAAATTAAGACATTTTACATCTTAAATTCAGCGATGAGGTTTGCCACCCATCCTGAATGTCTTGATTTTATATTGGCACGAAGAGGACAGTTTGCATGTTTCTTACATGCAGCTGATCTGCTGGCTACCCCACTTGTGGGATGTGCCGTGATGGTATAGTAGTAATGTAGAAGTAGCCTAAGTGTTTTAGGGTGATTTTTCAAAGGAGCAGTTTAAAGCTTTGTTTTTGTAATAAAAAAAAATTATATTTGAAATATCTAAAACAAAATTTGACATGCATTATTATTTAGAAATCAAATAACTAAAATTTATTAAATTATCTGGTATCTATTATCATTTCTTATATCTTAATACTTAACTCAGCAGGGTCACTCTTGACAAAATCTTAATACGATCTTAATCTGAATCATACGACGCGACGTACGAAGTGCCTATTAGTCAAAAATACGTGCATACCAATCTCTCGGTAACGGTTGCGCGGCATTTTTGTCCATAGTCCCTTCGTGCGTCGTATGATTAAGATCAAGACTAGATTAAGATCGTATTTAGATCGTGTCGAGAGTAGCCCTGCAGGTTGACCAAAGTTTTCACTTAAGCTAGTTCAGCAGGGCTACTCTTGACAAAACTAAACACGATCTTAATCTAGTCTTGATCTTGATCATACGACGCATGAAGTGACTATTGGCCAAAAATACACGCAAACAAATCGCGCGTTAGCGGTAGAGCGGTGTTTTTGACCATAGTCCCTTCGTGCGTCGTATGATTAAGATCAAGACTAGATTAAGATCGTGTTTTGTTTTGTCAAGAGTAACCCTGCTGCATTGAGGTAGCGATATACAAAATGTAAGAAATTTTGATATGTATCACCTAGAGTAAAAATAGAAAAAAAAATAACGTGCAACTATTGTATGGGACGTACGAATCAACCCTCTGAATGCCAGAGTCCTTTTTCTCCCGTTTTCATTCTTATTTATCCAACTGGTACCTAGTACACTGAACCTACCAAAAGCACTTCCACTCAGAATGTATTACTTATGTAAATATTTAAATACGATCCAGTGCAGCCTATGAATATTTTAAGTTATTTTTTTTTTTTTTTTTTTTTTTTTTTTTTTTTTTTTTTTTTTTTTTTTTTTTTTTTTTTTTTTTTTTTTTTTTTTTTTTTTTAAAAAAGATATATCTGGGTTTTTGTTATAAACCCAAATACAACCTTATACACCTTTCACAGTAAGCTAAAAGCTTGTGTCGTGAAAGGGGAGTTTGCCGGCACCTGGGATCGAACCGCGGACCCCTTGTTCAAGAGGCCGAGACTCTACCTCCAGGCTACCGACGAACTCTTCTATATACAATGATAATAATAATAATAAGAAAAATAATTCGATACGCTAAAATAAAATGAAATAAAAACGGGTTGGCTCTGTGCGGTGCAGAGAAACGGGGGTGTCTTTTTTTCGATAATCGGTATTGAACAGGTTATAATATAATATTATAATAATTGTTTCTTAAATATTTTAGTTGTTTGTATGTATGTTTATTTATAATAATAATAATAAACTTTATTGCACAATAAGAAGCATACATAATTACCAAACTATGAAATAATGTGATACAAATAAATGATATTATGCAATGAGCGAATTATCGCAGAAGCGATATCTTCCAACTAATCCATATGTTTTTAGCCAAGTAAAGCACTTAATATACATAAATATATTCTTTAAGAATACGGTGTTCCTGTAATAACGGAGTAGACATGTAGCGGTGGAAGAAGTCACTCAATTCAAGCAGAGATGCTGTGGTCCCAGGAGTAGCATTGAAAGGCAACAAAGAATCTAATCAATTGGAGCTGAGACGCTGTGAATGGTAGAGTCTGGTTTCTTGGCAGGACAAGCGTTTAACGGCGATTATTCTTATTTATTTTAACACATTTACAACATTAGTAACAAGATTATGTTAATAAAGTTAATGTGGACAAAAAAAAATCGTAAACAAGCTATGGTTCATAAAGGTGACTTGTATTTATTCCAACTAACCCAATTTCATAAAATGTTCACGAAAAAACCCCTAAAGGAAGGAAGAGAGGAGGTACTCTTGTACTGAGAAGAATGAGAAAGAAATGAGAGTAGGAAACAGAGTCAAATTTTGAGTATAAAAGTGGTTCTTGACCGCCCGCTCAATAGCGTGAAGAGTGGGTAGCACCTTTATTCTGGAAGCCAAACTATATTCCAATAACGAGCACCATGAACAGAAAATGAATGCGTAATTTTCTGTAGATGACGAAGACTATTTCTCTCGAAGCGAAGCCGGATATAAAGCTAGTATGATAATACCACTTGAAAATTGCTTCTTGATATTATTTTGTGTAAATATTCTACAATACCTGATTGGTTGGAAGATTTGAATAGTACTTGTAATATAATGTCGATGCATCCATAATCGTCATATCGAATGTATAAGATTAGGGTTGCATTATTTTATTAATTTTTTTCAAAGTAAGGGATGAAAGATCTTGATCGAATTTGCATATTATGATTAATAAAAGTAAATAAATGGATGATCTACTTTGTGCTCAATCGTGAAATTTCTTTTCAGTTGATGGTTACCCTATTTTAGCACTACTACATACTTCTCCTGTACCATCACGACATGTCCCAAAAGTGGGGTAGCCAGCAGACTAACTCTTATTTAAGTGACATACAGGTCGTCTTCTCTGTACCATTAAAAATATAACATCCAGCATCCATTGGCCTGCATACGTCTTTGCTGATGACTTTGAAGATTTTAAACGTCTTTTCGTGAGATTATACTAATACGAACCTTTTAAAGGACACTCACAAAGAACATAAAATGGTGGGGTTCATTTCTTTCTGGAGACTCCTCAGAGTAAAAAATATGTTAGTAATGTCCACCACTCTTTTTTGTCAGTTTTCAAGTGTACAATAAAAAAAAACTAGTTTTCGTTTATACGTTTATATTTTTCGTTGATTCAGTAGTGATGAAGTTTGCCACCCATCTGGAATGTCTTATTTTTTAATGCGCGGAAAGGACCACTAACATATTTATTACATGCAGTTAATTTACTTCTGAAAAATTATGTGATGGTATCGATATTATTTGTAAACTGTTCAAAAACATAATACTTCATTTTAAACCATCATGATGATGACTTCCATGGCTACCACAACTGGGGTAGCCATCTGAGATTTTTTTGTTAATTTTATTAATTTATTATATTAATTATACATTTTCACATTGAACAATTATTTTTAAATTTTGTCTAACGAAACAATCCCAAGTATTTCCATATTACGTTATTTAGATGTTAACCATTTTAAAACAAAGCCTTTCATAGAAAAAGTAATTATAGCTGCGAATAATGAAATAAAAACGTACATAGATCATTTCATAACGTATAGTGAAATGATGGAAATTGCCTGTATATTATTTGACTAAGTTTTAATGAATGTATCTATCTATACCCTGACGTCGTGTCCCAGGTTGGGTAGGCAGAGAGAAAGGCAGAAAGGAACGCCATATCGATCTATCCTTATATATTTATCTAATTCTTTCGCTTCCTCCACATTTATCCAGTTTCTCATGCATTTTTTTTAAAGATATATCTGGGTTTTGTTATAAACCCAAATACAACTTTTTAAACCTTTCGCAGTAAGCTTAAAGCTTGTGTCGTTCATGAGGCCGAGACTCTACCTCCAGGGCTCCAGGCTTCCGACGAACATTCACTAACTCTTACTCCACTTTTTTGTTGAGAATTTGATTCACGTGGTCAGACCACATAGTTTTTGGACGCCCCCCCCCTCACTTAATTCAGTTAAATAAATCCCCTTCGCCATCCTTTCATCGTACATTTGCTCCACTTGCCCAAAGTAACGGAACTTCATTACATACGTATATTAATTGCAGACTCCATGACGGCCCCGGTAAAGAATAGCTTTCGCATTATTTTCTCTAAATTTTCGAGTGTTCTGTAAAAGTTAGGTGTTTGTTCAGGATGGATGGCTCAGTCTACGCTGAAATGAACATGTTAAATGTGTCATGTTTTAAGAATAAATCTTTTACAGGACATTTAAAATTTACAAAAAAGGGTAGGAGACCAATAATTTGTCGAAAAATTCACGGGACAGTGTCTTTAATTATATATTGTGATTTTACAATGTTTAATATTATTTTATAACCCGTCAAAACTGTCGTCTATAATATTAATTAAAAAATTAATAAAAAACACAATCAAGTCTCTGAAATTACAACACAATCCATTAAATATTGTTTGTTCATTCTGCGTCGCAATAAATTTAACCGCAATATACCACCCAACCATCCTTTCACATCATTCAGATTCGTTATGAAATAAAGAAGCAATCACATATTAGGCACTGTGATTTTAATGGTTTTTATTTTTAGGCAAAATCACAGTGAAAAATATTGGTTGTAATACAAAAGTACCATTCATCATACATAGTTCTACAAGTATGGAAACTGAAGCATATAATGCTGGCATCATCTAGTTGTCCATTGAATTCAGTAAAAGGGACCTATATGAAGTGACAATCGATGCAATCAGCTGTTTAGCAATTTACTCAAAAAATTACTACTAGGTATACCATTATGTCATTTTCACAAGTGGAGTAGCCAGCAGACCAGCTGTTTGTAGACATGAAAGCTCTCCATGCCAACAAAAAATTAAGGCGTGATGCAGGATGGGTGGTAATCCTAATCGCCTAAATTTAAGATGTAATTTTTTTTTATTTTTTCGAACAACTACATTTATCAATGAATTCGAAAACTTACGAAAAAGAATAAGAGATTAATTCTACAATAGGTAACAGGCAGGTGTTCGAAAAAATAAATACATTTTACAACTTAATTTCAACGATGAGTTTTTGCCACCTATCGTGAATGCCTTAATTTTTTGTTGGCACGGTGAGGACAGCTTGTATGTTTGTTATGACATTAAGCTAGTCTGCTGGCTACCCCGTTTATAGGACATGCCATGATGTTATAGTATAGCATGTATATTTAAGTAAATCACAGCTATTTTTCATACTCTGTGAATGTTACTGCTCTAATCACAACCCCTTTATTTTATATTAATAAATTACTTTTCTTAGTAATTAATATTCAAAGTATTTAATATAATTCTGTCATCATCATCATCATCGCCATCATTATTATATTATATAACATGTAGGTACAACATCACATAACAAAATACATATTCATAGAAAATGTCTCTAAACGAAATCATAAACGTCACTCCATACAACTGCTGATATACCAACCAGATGAGCTACTTCCGATGCCATATTAATCTATATCTCTCATCGTTAGGCAAATGCAATGTGAAGCTATGTTTTAAAGGTAGCTTACAAATAGGGAAACAAATAATACATAAACTTTTCCATGAGCGATAAACTCTTAACAGGGATGGTTAACAATGTTATAATCAATTTGATGTATAGCTGTGAACAGTCTTACACTAAACCATCTCCAGCATTTGCCTTTGTTCAGCAGATATGCATTTTTAATAGAGGTTTCTTCCTCTAGATCAGCAATCGGTAAATTTTTTTAACCATTACCTTAAAATATTTTTGTGTTTGTCGGTATTACCTCCTCGTTTTTTATTGTTTTATAAAAATACTATCCAATGAGATGGAGTGAGCAGGTGAAGGGGGCTACGGGGGGGACTTTGCATGAGGCGCTGCGACGAGCGGAAGATCGAAATCGCTGGAAGCATTTTGTGCACACCTATACAAATGATGGTCACGATCCTCAGCACTGAGGGACCGACAACAAAGAAGAAGAAGAAAAATAAAAGAGGAAATTTCATTTTTACCCCGGTTCTCCGTATAAAAACTTGCAGACCAATGGAACAATCCCTTAAACACGAGCTCTGCTCAATTTTAAAGGAATAATTTGTGTATAAAGTTATTTAAAAAAAGTCTGTGTAAATTGTATGATAAGCATAATACACCTATTTCTTAACACTAATAAACATTTACTTAAATTGAAAAAAAAGTCTTATCTACAAATTTTTCATTTTTCTTATGTCAGATAAAATACGTTTCAGGAACATCCCATAGTACCCACGAGTAATTTGTTTATATAAATAATGGGTACTTACACGTAATTATAATTCACAGTGACTTTAGGAGGTGTTATTTTGGTACATACCTATAAATAAATACTATTTCATCGTCCTCTTTGACACAGTTCGGGTTCATTTCAGGACGTAAACCTTTGAGTATGACTATCTTTTCTAAATAGGTATATTATAATCATTTAACCTCCCCCCCCCAATCCTTTTCTATGAACTTTAAACCTAAAAGCTTAATTCACTCGGATGTCTGATGGTTACCTTACCCTGTGGAATCAGTGGCTAACTATTTGTCTCCCACTCTTTTCTCTAAATTTTTTAGTGTACCTTCTTTAAAGGGAGGTACATATTGATTGTTTGTTTGTATTGATTGTTTGTGTTATTTGCAATATATTTTGTTTATGTTATGTATACAGATTTTATTTATTTTATTACTGACAATTTTATTTTGATTACTTTATTTATTTATTGATTTGTTTGCTTATTTCGTGTTTATTTATTTATTTTTACCTTTTATTTATTCATTTATTCACTTATTCATTTATTCGTTTATTCATTTGTTCATTGATTCATTTGTTCGTTTGTACATTTGTTCATTGATTCATTTGTTCGTTTGTACATTTGTTCTTTTACTACTTTATATATTTATTGATTAATTTTTTTGTTTGTATATATTTATTTATTTTAACCTGTTATTTATTAGCTTGGTCCTGGCTGGGACATGTTTTGAGAATGCCCAATGATAGTTGGCCAAAAAGAGCACTGTTCTTCCGTCCGCAGGGGTTCCGTAGGCCCGGGCGTCCCTCTTTCACAATACACCGTTCCTATGACAACGATATCAGAGCGCAAGGAATGTCGTGGGAAGAGGTGACGCAATTGGCACAGAGTCGCTCTGAATGGAGGAGGCTGGTTTCTGCCCTGTACTCCCGGGAGGAGCGTTGAGGGCGATGATGATGATGATGATGATGATTTATTAGTTTATTCATTTATTCTTTATTCATTTGTTCATTTATTCGTTTATTCATTTATTCTTTATTCATTTGTTCATTTATTCGTTTATTCATTTACTCATTTGTACATTTGTTCTTTTATTCATTCATCCATTTATTCATTTGTTATCGATTTATTAATTTGCTGATGTGATTATTTTTATACTTTTTTATTTTTTTGTATGTAAGATGTATTAATCCTTGTTGATTATATGTTTTTTTTTATATATTTTTTACGCAGCACGCCTCGATCAGGGCAACCTAGTGAGGCTGCTGCAACTAAATTGAAGCCAATTGGTGATATATTGTTTCAACGTTTGTACATTGATATTGATTTAATAAAATATTTATTATTATTATTATTATGAAGACTAATATTTAAACGGTCAATTTGAGGCAGTCCCTAGCAGGTTCACTCGGTCAATCACTATTAAGTAGAGTCCTAGGTAAAGAAAAGGTCTTCCATTCTCATAAAATATCTCCAGTTCAGAGATGAGGCATTCTGCTTATCATTCTAAAGAATTCGACGAAATGAAGAATTATACAAATTTCATATATTTTTCTGGTTCGTTAGTTCTCAGACAACTTAAAAATTCATTTCCATTTTATAAAAAAAGGGAAATATTCTAAATTACAATCCGAAATAAACTTTATTTATACCTACGTAGGCACTATGTTTTAAAAAGTCTCTATAACGATGGATTTAATTCACAAGTACTAGATGTGCAGATTAAGTAAATTATAAGTGCCTAGATTCACACCACTTGAATGACAAAGTATCACAATAAAAAAACGACGGAATATGTAAAAAATAACTAATCATTTCTATGGATATTCTAAAATGTTCGTATTGATACATTCCACCTTTTTACAAATTCTTTGAGATTTTATCTGTTTATTCGCTGTCAAAGTTCTGATTGTTTCAGCTGTGACTGACTGTTCTGCGAGGGTAGATGGAGAGGATATAATATTACCCGAGATAATTCGTGACTTTTCTTACTTTTTGATTCCACTTGAAGATATTGTGAGTAAGTGGGAGAATGTTTAAACATTGGGTTAACCCCCTGTGAAATTGTGTCGCAGGTGTAGGGTGACCATGGCAATCTCACCAAAATACAATTTAGATCAAACAATTATTACTATTGAAAACACATCACATTCTCCTGGACTGTTGAAATTTTCGGCCAATGCGATCCCAGAACTGTATATACCTACAATTTTTATCCAGATGTGGCAGGTGGATGAACAAACGTTGACAGACTCTGTAAATATCTAAATATATAATATTAACACACGAAACTATCATATATGACTTAGAAAAGACAACGTAATTTAATTTTGTAATGCCCTGGACATGACTTGAACCCGCAGTACATCCTTATCGCGAGGTGTGTTTTATCCAATTTAGCTACCAGAAGACATATTGAAGACTATGAAATTCTCTCTTATAAACTACAATAACAGCTTCATATGTAGGTATTAATGTTCTAGTCTGAATTACCTCTTGTATGGACAAATTTGTATACATACATACATCTTCTTCCCCTTGTCCTAGTTGGGTCGGGGGCCCATTGCGCCTAGGTACTTCCTCCAGAGATCCCTGTCCACTGCTGCTTCCAGGACCTCTGGCCACTCCAAACCAAGCCTTTCAACACACAAGTTTGACACCTGCCCTTGCCAGCTTCTTCTAGGACGGCCTACCGGTCTTCTGCCCTCTACCACAGCCTCCAAAGATCTAAGTGGTAGTCTGTCTTCTGGCATGCGGAGAACGTGACCCAGCCATCGCAACTGCGACCTCTCTATATGCAGGAGTACTGGTTCTACCTTGAGAGCCTCACGAACATACGTATTCCTTATACGGTCTCTCAATGACACACCAGCCACTCCCCTGAGGAGCCGCATTTCTGCTGCCTGTAACCTTGATCTCACGTTCTCTGTGAGCATCCAAATCTGGTGTCCATATGTGAGGATAGGGCGGTATATTGTCTTAAATATGGCCATTTTCGTCCGTTGGGTCAGCTCGGATTTACGTATTATCGGGTTTTTAAGCGCTTTCAGCACATTTTCTGCCGACACAATCCTCTTGTCTATGCACGCTGTTTGTCGACCATCTGCTGAGAACTCCACTCCCAGGTATTTGAATGTCGAGATCTGTTTGAGTTGGGCCCCGTTCACATGTACCGCACACTGCATTTCTTCTCGGCTTATGACCATCACTTCCGATTTAGTTGTGCTTATACTCATGCCAGCTCTACTTGCAACCGACTCGAAACTACTCAACCATTCTTGCATACCACTCTGAGATGAAGTTAGTCTTACTATATCGTCAGCAAACAACAGTGTTTTCAGATTCACATCACCCACTGTTATTTGATCAGGAGTTTCGCTCTTTCTGTTCATCCAATCCATATATATCGTGAAAAGAATCGGGGACAGCGGACAGCCCTGCCTCAAGCCTATACCAATGGGGAATTCTTCTGTTAGACTCTCACAAGCCCTCACTCTACTCATGCAGTCAACGTACAAAGATTTTATCGACGACAACAGGTTACCTCTTACTTCATATGTTTCTAGTACTTGCCATAGATTTTCACGAGGTACCGTGTCGTATGCTTTTTCTAAATCGATAAAACTTGCGTACACAGGCTTGTCATATTCCCAACACTTTTGAGAAAGTTGGCACAATGTAAAAAGGTGATCGACAACGCCTCTACCTTGTCGAAACCCACCCTGTTCCTCTTGTATGCGGGATTCTACTCTACTACGACACTTTTTGTCGAGAATTTTTGCGTATAATTTTCCCGGTTGACTCAACAACGTGATTCCCCTGTAATTGGAGCACTCCTTCTGATCACCTTTCTTAACTAAAGGGATAATAATTCCTTCTCTCCAACTCTTGGGTACTACACCACGGTCCCAGGCAATACAAATTTGTAAGTGTAGAAATCTTTCCTTTCTTAAATAAAGGGATAATAATTCCTTCTCTCCAACTCTTGGGTACTACACCACGGTCCCAGGCAATACAAATTTGTAAGTGTAGAAATTTATACGGATAAATGGAAGTCCTCAGACTTATATATGGAAGTCCCCAGATTTCTGAGCTATCCGGTGGACGGTGGGTCTCCTTCAATGTTGTAGCATGGGTTTTTTATACTGGATACTACAAATGATAATTCTTTTCTTTTCTGTAAGTTGTCAAGTATCCTGTAGGCAATAGGTGTTCTCAAAACCTCAAGTATAAGACAATTAAAATAAACATTTGCGACCCATAATAAATATCTTATCTGAAAATTTGAGTGTTTTTATGCTTAGTATACCTACCTCCTGTACAAATGTTGGTCACCCTAGATGTGGAACGATGAGATACTCGTATATACAAAGAATAAAGAAGAGATATTGTATCCCCTATTACTCATATTATTATCATCACGGGGAGAGATAAACGAGTACGAGTTATGTACCGGGTACTCAGTATTCGGTAGATAATATTACTACTACCTGGTACAAATACTTATAAAGATAAATTGTAATATGGGTATTATAGCAAATACCCAGTACCCGATGACGGCTTTAGTGCTGAAAGAAAAATGCTACAACACACAATAAAACTATTCTTATACGTTAAAACTTGTGCCGAAAATTAATCAGACACTCGAGTCTCTACACATTTAAATTTTTCCAGGGTAGTTTTGGCAAGAAATGACGCGATCTTATCTCCAATTTTATGATATCAGGATAACTTAAGTCATCAATACTTTTAATTTCAATTTTTGTTTTGTTTTCAATGTGGTTTTAATTATGAGATTGTTGATATTCTTCATAATATCAAATCATATTTCAATATTGGATTTTTAGTAAATCATTTTTTTACTCCATTGATTTCTTTACCTTCTCTCCTCCTTGGTGGAAAGGTGTTAAGGGAAAATTCTTGGGTGTGAACGTCATAATTATAAAGAACATATCCAGAATAATATGGGATTTTAAATCTTATGTATACCATACAAAATAGAATCCCAATTTATTCTCTAACTGTTGCTACAAAAAATTAAACCTATGTAAGTAAGAAAGTAACTTCAATCATAAATTAACTTCGAATTTTTCCAAAATTCACAGACATAGTTTGATTGTGTGAATAGGCAATTGTGCTCTTTCAGTTCTCTATCTTCTTGTATTTCTTATTCTTTATTCTCATTGTCATCCTTCAGGTTTACCTAATATATTATTATTTTTTGTATACTATACAAATACCTACTGAGATTAGTATCCTTTACTTCGTGCGTGCAAAGGTGCGACATTCTTACAAGAACAACACCATAGGTATATACCTACTATATTTCACATTGAGTTTACATTGCCATCTGATATTCATCTACTCTCATCTTTGTTTAATCCATCTATACTTTTATTTCAATACAAATCTACCCGTATCACGTTTCTCCGCAGTTTAAAATTCGGGTAAAATTTTATATAAGTTAGACTTTTAAAATATTGCCAATTTTTTTATTGTTTTACCGGATTTGGGCAGAACGTGCAGATGACAAAACCAGTCGGATTTCTCGATGTTTACATAATGTAACATTGTACAAAATCTAATCGGAAGAAGTGAAAAAGGCGTCTCAAAAGTCACTTACTTAAGCCAGCCTAGAGTCAATTCGTAAGCGTTGAGACGCCTTTCTCTCGATTAGATTTTGCTCAATGTTACATCTCTTTTTGATGCGATAGAGACGATGGTCCTTACTAGGATATTTAGAACGGGTGGTATACGCTTTTGCTGATGTTAAGCTGTAAAATGTTTTTCTTCGAACATCTGTCTTTTACAGAACACTCAAAAACTAACGGGAAAGAGTGGGAGACCTTTTCTGAAGACATCTGAAGAAAGTGAGTAAAGTATGTTAGGATAAAACAATAAAGCGATCCGTCCTCTCTGCGTACCACACTTGGGACACGGCATGAGTATATAGATAGATATATAACATACACACCACAAGAGGGTAGGTGGAAGGTCTAAATCTAAATCATGGTTGATGGGGGTTAAATAATAATATTATTTGTGGTGTTATTGGGTGGGGATGGGGGGTTGCAGGATGTGGGTGATGTTGGTTGTCCCATTTGCATGCCAGACCATAATGTCTTCCTACTACTATAACTAATACTTTTACAAGGTACTACTTACTTACTCTCTTACAGTGGCGTAACAAAACTTTTTATTGTTTAAATACTTTTGTAAATATTGTGATGAAAAATAATTTCTTCGACACCGTTTCATAAAGTTACCATCTCTAGAGTTGTCTTTTCTGAGCCTAAATATATGATGTTCAGTTTCATGTGTTCAGTTTACTGTGAGAGTATTTGGGTTTTTCTGGGCACTAGCCCAAAACTGAGATTAATCTTTCAATGCTTAATAAAATACAAAATATACCATAAATATATGAATACCTAATACCTTAAATAAATCCGTTGTAAATTGGAACCAAGAAATTTTGTGACAAGGGGGGGGGGATCTAAATTTGTCGTTTAATCCAATGTGATGTTTTCTAGTTTATGATTTTGCAGTTGTGCATTCATTTTTAAAGTACCTAGGTATGCGTTGATATTCTGCATGAGCGGAAAGCCCAGCGTATATGTACATTGTAGAAGCTAGGTCCAAGAAAATTTATGCATTAGTACATATTTTGCATGTTTGGAAATTACGTTATTATTGTAGGTATGCGATGCTTTTTGCATGTATGAAAAGTACGCCTCTGTAGTCTCTTGTAAGGGTGCTAGTGACTGAGGGATGAAGGATAGAAAGGGGTGGGTTTAGTGTAGAGAATATGGAAACTAAGTTTTTGACGTGTCACCATCATTACTATATATGAGTATATGCTACCTACTATTACTAATCGTTTTAGACATCTTGATTTTATGATAACATCTCTTTATCTATAATGTACATAGATACATACATTTAATATACGAGAAGGTCTTTACGTTGTAAAAGTATTTTGCGTATCTATTCTTATGTTTTTTACAGAAAAGGGTAATATTTATTTGAATTGGTTAACGTTGTATATTGACACAGAAAGTGGTCACTAAAAAAAATGAAAAAATTAAAGTACATATAAATAAAACCAAATATATAAATAAAATGATAATTTTGGGACATATTTTCAGAACAAAATGATTACTGCTTTACAAAAAAAATGTGAAAGTCAATACCGTAAAGGTTTTTGTTCAGATCTCCACAATGCCGCAGCATTGTTATGCAATAAAATTTTGAATACTTTTTGTTCCTTGCAAGCTGCCACTTCTCAATTCCTACTCCATCATAGAATTATTATATAATATTGCAAAATCCATAATGGAATATTCTATAATGTTCTCGAAAGTCTACTCTGTAAAGTTTCATCTGAATAAAATGGGTTTTATAAAAAAGATATTATAATAAAGTAAAGTAGGTAGGTACCTATAATAAAAAAGGGAAATATAAAGGACCAACTAACAATTGTGATTCAACAACTTTTCTCTGCCTTTTTGTTATTTCACTATTATTCTATAAAAAAATATCAACTGTTATTGAAGTACCTATACCTGAATTTATAAGTTAATAATTTGTCAAATGTAAAACTGCAGTTTTATATTTGACAAATATTTAAATTTGTTCCATTTAGTGTAGTGTGTATGAATGACAGAACTCGTCCACTTTTATGTCGTACAAATTTTAAAGAAGTTTTTCATTTATTATTTTTATTGATTTTAGAATTATTTAATGTTGTAATGTGTTTTGTTTGATAAATGTTTGTTAACATGTATGTGTATCATTGTGAAACTGTTTTGTGTGATGTGAACTTTGAGTGACGCAAAGGTAACAACTGTCATGTCACTATTGTCGGTTATATATAAGAAATTAAGATGTATTAAAAATACTTATCCTATTAGAAATATCTTATAAATTATTTTAATTAGTTTCAGGATTTATTCTGGTAATGTTTTTGAAATTGTTTTCTTTTTATTTACTTTTGTATTGTTTTGTAATATTGTAACAATGTAGCTCACTTCAAAACACGAGATTTTCTCTTTTTGAAGTTGAGTCATTGAAAAATAATGTTTTATTTATATGAATTTGTTAACTATGTAAATATTTTATATAAAAAAAATTATAAATAAATAAATAAAATTACCTTGAAAGCTTCTCCTTGCACTGAGCTTTCGGTCAAGGCGATATCAGCAAGAAAAAAAGAAGGCAAAATAAAAAAAAACTAAAAAAACGAGAAAGACGAGATTCTATCGCGATTACCACTAGTAGACAACAACATAGTCAAAATGTTTTGCAGATCAATGACGACTCTATGTTGTTACGGTCTGCAACCATTGAGACAAATTTGTATTCACCCCAGTCATTTACTTTCGAGATGAACAGGGATTTGTATCGTGAATACTATCGTTTTTCAAAATTTGAGTCTACTAGTTTGGTATTGTGCCTGGAATATATTGTAAATTATATGAAGTCGGCCTATCCAAATTTTGAATTTAATGAAAATATAATAACTAATCAGATAAATAATATTAAAAATAATAATGTATTAACGTTTGATGAAATAAATAATATAAAAAAACAATTAGTAATAGAAACTGGTCTAAATTATAGAAATTTAAATACAAACTTAAGACCAGAAAAAACAAAAGCAGGAACTTCTAGGCAGAGATTAAAATGGACAACCGAAGTTAATAAATTCATAATTCAACAATATTTTATCGTAACGGATTTGGAAACAAATTTATTAGGTTATAGGCAACGCTTACATACGGTATTTAGGCAAAATTTTCCGGCAGTTGACGTAAGCGAACAAAGACTTTCCGATCAAAGACGATCAATAATACGTAATAATTTACTACCTAGAACAATAATCGATCAAATAAAAAAAGATGTGGCTGATAGCATACACCGCGATAACAATCCTGACATTCCATTAAATAATAATGATGATGACAATAATACAATACAATTAAATACTAGCCTAGAAGACGACATAAATGTAGAATCGATTACTTTAATAAATGATAATAATATAATAATAAATAACGTTATCCATAATGTAGATGATAACGTCGCGAATGATAATAATATTACAGAATTGATCAATTCTGTACGCGAAAACATCAATCTTTATGCTAATACAGATCCGATGTGTAGGCCCAAATTTAGAAAATTAAATTCGTCTAAAAAACTTTCGTCTATAATTTGCGAGTTTAATAATAAAATATTTAACAAATTTCTGTACGATAATATATCATTTTTGAATTTACATTTACTTATATATGCTAGTGTGGTAACCATTCATAAAAAAATTGGCTCTAAGCTTATAATAATAAATAATAATCAAAATAATACAGCTAAATCAAAACCCCACTGGCAAATTCGTTTGGAAAATAACATAAAAAATATTCGTACAGATATTGCTAGAGTCACAGAATTTAAAAACGGGAATCGGGGTAGGAATATAATAAAATATTTTGAAAAAATAGCACGAAATAATGGATTTAATATATCTGGTATACAAAACTTTCAAATTAATGAAATACTAGATATATTAAAACAAAAACTTGCCGCAAAATCTAGCCGATTACGCCGGTATAATAAAGAACTTAAACGTAAAAAAGATAACGCTTCTTTTGTAAAAAATGAAAAACAATTCTATAAAAAATTAAATAGTAATATCGATTTTAATAAAAATAATAATGGCTAACCATCGGAACCGGAATTAAAACAATTTTGGTCTAACATATGGAGTGAAAATATTGAGCATAAAAATGGAAATTGGATAAATGAGGAAATTGATCGATATTCAGATGTGGACGAAATGGAATTCTCCAATATTTCCGTTGACTTAATTAAAAATGTAATTAAAAATACACATAACTGGAAATCCCCGGGTTGCGACGGAATACATAATTTCTGGTATAAACGTTTCACATCCCTACAACCTTATATTGCTAATTCTTTAACAAATCTCATACAACACCCGCAAAATGTTCCTAAATTTTTAACAAAAGGTCTAACATACATGCTACCTAAAAGTCAAAATACAACAAATCCATCTCAATATAGACCTATAACGTGTTTACCGACTATTTATAAAATATTAACATCGTGCTTAACTAATAAAATATATAATCACGTGACGCAAAATAAAATTTTGGCTGAAGAACAAAAAGGGTGTCGTAAAAATCATATGGGATGTAAGGAACAACTAATAATAGATTCCGTAATACTTAAACAAATACAAACGCGTAATCGTAATTTAAATATTTGTTATATCGATTATCAAAAAGCATTTGATAGCGTACCTCACTCGTGGCTAATAGAAATTTTCAAAATTTATAAAATTAATCCAACAATCATAAATTTCTTAAAAATAGTAATGAGTTCGTGGAATATCGATTTAAATTTAAATCTTAATAATAAATCTATAACTCTAAAAGATATTCCTATTAAAAGAGGTATCTATCAAGGAGATTCCTTAAGTCCACTTTGGTTTTGTTTGGCAATAAATCCTCTATCCAATTTATTAAATGAATCCAAATATGGAATCAAAATTAACGGAAATACTCGTTCGTCAACAAAAATATCGCATTTAATGTATATGGACGATATAAAAATATACGCTAAATCGGATACCGAATTAGAAAAACTAATGAGTATAACAAAAAAATTCTCAGACGACATAAGAATGTCTTTTGGGCTAGATAAATGTAAAACATTACACATTGAAAAAGGTAAAATTATAGAATGTCAGGATATAGTTTCTAATTATCAAATTAATAACATGAATAGTAATGAAATATACAAATATTTAGGTTTTCCGCAATCTAAAAATTTAAATCACTCTTTAATCAAAACACAATTAACAAATGATTTTAAAGATAGACTAAATAAAATATTTAAATGTGATCTATCGGCCAAAAACATAGTAAAAGCAATAAACGCGTGGGCAATCCCATTATTAACATACTCATTTGGCATCATAAAATGGTCTAAAACGGATCTAGATAAATTAGAAAGACTTATTAGAACACAACTAACAAAAAATAGGTATCATCATCCAAATTCCGCGAAAGAAAGGTTGGTTCTGCCTAGGAGTATAGGAGGAAGAGGAATTGTTAACATTTCCTCTTTACATAATAATCAAATAGAATCCCTTAAAACATTTTTTAAGAACAAACAAAATAATTCTATATTACATAAAATTATAATACAGGCCGATAAAAATCATACACCTTTAAATTTAAATGACGAAACAGTAGGTCCGCGATTAAACTATTTAAATATTTTGTTAGAATCTTGGGGTAGGAAGGAACTTCATGCTAGACACCTCAATGATCTCAACCAATCTTATGTTGACAAATATGCGTCAAACAGGTGGTTGACCATTGGGGAATTGTATGGGGAAACCGAGGGTTTTATGCTAGCAATTCAAGATCAGGTAATAAATACAAAAAATTATCAAAAATATATTATAAAAAATCAAAACATAATTGATGATTCGTGTAGAAAATGTCTGGCCAAACCGGAAACAATTCAACACATAGTTTCGGGTTGTTCCACTCTCGCTCAAACTGAGTATACTTATAGACATAATCATGTCGCAAAAATTATACATCAAAATTTAGCTATTAAACATAATCTTTTAAACTCAAATAATGTAATACCTTATTTTAAATACAACCCGGAACCGGTTTTAGAAAATCAAAATTATAGGCTCTATTATGATAAAACCATAATAACAGATAGACAAATACATCATAATAGACCCGATTTAGTATTACATGATAAACGTAATAAAATAACGTACCTAATCGACATCGCTGTCCCAAATACACATAATATACAAACAACCGTCGCTGAAAAAATACGTAAATATACAGAACTAGCAGGAGAAATAAAAAATATTTGGCATTCTAGGTCCGTTTATATAATACCTTTAGTCATGTCAGCTACAGGGGTAACTCCGAAATCTTTAATAAATAATTTACAAAAATTAGATTTACCGGTTAATTTGTACATTAAAATTCAAAAATCTATTATAATAAACACTTGTAATATTGTAAAAAAGTTTTTGAACACAGATATTTCAGGCACTAATTCAGGTATTTTGATCCCGCGTTTTGAGCCTAATCCTTTGATATCCTGTATATCTGGATAGGTGAATTTTTCCCGGCATTAGACTGTTAAGTTTTTGTGTGATCATGACTGATCATATGGAGACTTATCTGGTTGTACAATGCTGAGAAGTGTGGATGGCAATTCTGCCGCCGCGTATAAAAAAAAAAGAGGGAGAATAAAAACGCAAAAAGACGTCATTAAGAAGAAACAACAATATTATTAGAGTGTCTCTATTCTGACGATAAATTCATTATACATATATTACACAGTGCAGTATGCGAATGAACCTTCACAATAGGTCCGTTTCCATAAGCTGGACGAAATCAGAGAAGGGGAAAGGGTTAGGTACAATCATTTGGTGACCTTTGAAGCATTTTCCGAAGAAATATTCGGCGTATGCTTTCGCTGTCAGGTGACACCATCAGGGGTCTGTTTCCTGTTATACATTCGTCTGCTGTTATCTTCACCACTGATTCCGAACAATCAAATACCTATAAAACGATAAAAAAACGATTCAAATAAAGTAAAATTAAATAAAAAAAAGAAATAATAATCTACCAATTAATTTCAAATAGATACATACTTAAGCAATACATAATCAAGCAATATTTCCAAAAAATATCCTGATTATTAAAAAAAAATCTGTTCCAATAAAACGAAACCAAATACTTTTGAGTGTTCGATACCACTGTAGTAAAAATATCCCTTGAAAACCGGAGATAGTAAAAGAATATTAAAGTCAAAATCGTCACATAAAAATGACAGTTTTTACGAATTGATTCCAGCGAAATATCATGTTCATCGAAGTCCCATTTCTTTTTGATATGTTGTAAAAATTAATGATCCAAAACGTAACTTTCCCTGGGCCCAACCCTAGTCAGTCATCCTGTGGGGGTGACAAATACATTATATTAAAGAGACCAATATTCTCCAGATTATCCTTAAGGAATGGCGAACTTATTGCTGCCTGAATGACGACAGTTGGGGTGTTAATATTGTTATTGGCAGTAATTAATGTTATTGCGAAGATGCAAGTTGGGAGACATTTTTGTAAAAAAAAAATACGCTGTGGGAGTGATGTTATTATAATATTATGATTAATGAGTGGAAAAAGTTGGGAAGCTGATGGGAAATGTAGTATATTATTATTTTGTGGACTTGTTCGAATAAGGTGGTTTGATGGTTAGATATATCTCGAAAATTCATTCATAATATTCAGGGTTTGGATCTGATCTACTGTCATGAAAATAGCAATGAAATTAAGGTTATGATGTTTGGTATGTACCTACCTATTTGATTAAGTGTGAAGTCAGCCTAAATTAAACATAAATAATGTATGTGTATCCCCCTGGAATCCCTAATGAAGAATAATCATGTATCCCACTCTTTTCTGTTAGTTTTCAAATGTACTGTAGAGGCAAGTATTTGCGATCTTCATAGTAAGTTATGTCCATTGTAGACTAGACAGAGAATACAGAATTTCAGGTTTAACTCAATGTCTGCATATATTATTCGTTTTCACCACAACACATCACACTTATGTGAAATTTGTAATATTTTTCTTCATAGTTCAAAAGTATGACACCTGATATACTATAGGTACCCAGGTAGAGTAGACAGAGAGAACGGGAAGCCATATTGATCTATCCCTAGATATTTCTTTCATCTCCTCCACATTCAACAAGCTTCTTATATAGGTAAATGCACGCGTATTTCTTTTATTGGATACGTGGCTGACCTTAAGAATTTGATACACGGGGTCCACCCACGTAGTTCTTGGACGTCCGCACTTGTTCACATGCCCTCTTTATGACAAATTATAGTTTCACATAATTTTTTTGTTAGATTACCTTATACAAAATGGCATAGTTGGAATATTTACGAATAACACCTTGAGAGCTATCTAATAAACGTGAATCATATGTGCTATAGAGATTGCCGTCCTTAATTTAAAGCAGGAGTCATCATTAACAACTTATCAAAGAGTTATTTATTTATCTCACGTATAAGAATGACAATTACCATCTAGAAGTTAGCATGACATGATGAGGCATGTCACCCATTCTGAATGGCTTACTTCTTATTAGCATGGAGATTTCAATCTGCATTTTTATCACTTGCATTTAGTCCGCTGGCTGCCCCACTTATGGGATGTGCCGTGATGGTACATAGTATAGTGGTATTATGAAGCATAATTAAAAACTATACATTCTATTCTTTTTTTCAATTTGATTTCAAAACGTCATCCTAGGGGTGACATTCTTTTCCGCACAATCTCAAAAATGCCTCAGCAACGAATCATTTATCACCACAGTGGGTATCTCAGTAAAATGTACCTACTTATACATTCACTCTGTGAAGTCCAGAGCTGAATTAGGAACTGATATAAATTGAAGAAGATCAACTGCCGCCGCTTCTGCGTATTAAGTGCATTGTATATGCATGTTCCTTTGTAAACTCATATTTGGGTCACATTCTGCGAGGCGATAAATATCGGCTTCTGCTGTTAACAATAGAGGGCAAGATTGTGGAACGTCATGGAGTGGGAAGGAGGCAGATGTCGTGGCTGCGTAATATACGGCAATGGACCGCAATAACCCAGTAGGTGAAAGATCTGGACCAAAAAGCGCGGGGCAGGGAAGCATTCTCCAGAGTGATCGCCAACGTCGGGGTGAGGGTCACCTGATATGGCACTGATAGAAGAAAAATTATAAGTTTAACATAGCTTCATGAAGGTATGACCTTAAAATGTAAAAGTTTTCATGAAGACTCTAAACTATTGATCCCGATTCGAAAATGTATATTATTTTATCGTAGATATATGGGTTGTTGTGTATATATGTAGTGGGTATATAATATTATTATTTATTCTGCCTAGTCACCTTAATGCAATAACTGAATCTGTTTTGTTTCCTATACAGTATGTGTAGTAGAAGCAGTACGCGATACAGTAGCAATTTATATTAGCATTGAGACCATCCATTCTTTAGAAATTTTACATGTTCGTTGAAAAGATGGACCAAAATCTGGTTTAAATTATAGTCACGTAAATATTTTAGTCCGTTCATAATATTGACTATCCTGTTTCATAACTCAAAATGTCCATCTTGCGTTCGATAAATCGGCATTTGATCTTCTGAGAAATCACAACAAAAAATGAAATATTTCCTATAAAAATCGCATTATATGAAAGACATGAATTGTCTTTATTCCATTCAACAGCTTAACAATTCGAAATAAATATTTATTTGTAGAATTAAAAAGGGTACATTATTTTTTCCAAAAAATAATATTTGGTATAAAAGGAACCATGATGACGATGATGATTCTGGATGATTTTGTTTTGACGCCGTTTAACAGTCCCTAGACCGTCACAAGGGCGCCGGTGAAGAGTGCATTGAAGAGAGACCCACCTCACACCCGGATATTTCAGGAGTCATAGACTCCTATTTATCCACACATTCAAACCAAAATTGTCCTCACGGGCGGGTCATTGGGCAGGTCTGAAGGACCGACCGGCTAAAACCGCCGTCGTGGGAATCTTTTAAGCTACACTCTCTTTAATGCCCCTTTTGAAAGTATGTTTATTTTATTGAATAAAGAAATACAAAATTATATAAAAAAGCATAAAACAGAACAAAATATAGTACAATTAATAAAAGATAGATAACATCGAGTAAATATGATATATAAAAATTGCTGAGTAACAAAAAGCCGAAGTGAGGTGTCCAGAAACTTGTTGTTTGGCGTTCAGAAGGCGCGAGCCCGAAGAGTGCAGTTTTCAATTTGCTTCTGAAGCTGGTGACAGTCTGATTGTCTCTCAATGGCACCGGTCCAACAACACCAAAAGCCCTCTCAGAGATGTTAGACTTACCGGCTCTATTGGGCTCAGTAAGTCTATTCACAGCCAGTTCCGAAGAGTAAGTTATTGGTTTGCGGAATTGGAAGAGTGGCGTTGATTGCGTGTATTAACAATTAAATCGAAATTTATGAGTTGTTGAGTTGTGGAACTGGACTGTCGATATGTACCAATTGACGATCCATAATTACCGGTATTGACCGGTTGATTATTGAATTAGAAATTTTTCATAATCAAGATTGTTGGTTTTTGCATGTTGAAAATTATATTTTTTAAATTTAACAAACTATTTTTTTTAATTTGCATAATTTCTATTATCATAAGGGAACTAATTATTTGTTCGGCTATTAATCCATTCGTTTGGCAAGAGAAAATCAGCATTTAAGTCATTTGCGCAGCAAACAATGTTTTCATCAGCAATAAATAAAAAATAATCGCAACACTTGTTTTACAAACAAACTCGGTTATATCAGCAAATTAACAAATTTTAACAGCTTAATAAATAATCGCACAACAAAATAATTAATTGACAAGCAAAATTATTATTTGAGCAGCAGAATTATTATTTGAGCAGCAGAATTATTATTTGACCGGCGGAAAATATTAGATAAATTTAGGGGCCAGTCTTGGCCACCTAAGGTTGACTAGGAATGTGTAGGTATGCCAGTCGTTCGGCGTTCACCTATGTGTATTTAAGATTGACTCCAAATGAAAGAACAAATAAGTTATTAAGTTAAAAGAGTTTGATTATCAGAAGGTGTATTTTTATAACAATTTCTCATCGAAATTCTATCCCCCGTATCAGATTGAGGATCTGATAAGAAGGACTGTGGAATCAGGTTTCAGAAATGAGAGATACTAGTGTTTGGTACTTACATGTGTATTAACGATCACAAATTACAATTGATGAATAATAAATAAATTTACAAGTAAAAATGATAATACGCAGATTGCGTCTAAGAAAATTTAATAGAGCGACACAAGTAATAGGTATGCGCACATCGCGGGTGGCAGGAGACGACTGACTAGTCGGCGCTCCAACCGCGGCTCGCCGCTGTGCGACGGTGCGCTGCGCCTGCGCATGGGTGTGCGGCGGAATGTTGTGGAAGCTTCGAGGCCGCCACAATAAACAATATTTTTCACACGCCGATTTACCTTCGGATCCACATGAAGTTTTTGTGATTTCTTACCAAATTCATGATGACTACGAAAATAATGCCAGTTTCCGCTTTGCTATATTAACGAAATATCTAACTGAAATGTCGAAAAACGCTAGAATCGTTCATTCAGATGCTACATATAAAATCACATAAAAAGATGCTACATACAAAGATTTATTATTTGAACAAGATTAAAAATTTAGCTTTCACAAGTTTAATTAAAATTAGCTCACGGTTTGCTGCTCATTTATTTATTTTGCTGCACAAATAATCATTATGCTGGTCAAATAATAATTTTGCTGGTCGATTAAATTTAGAGTTTTACAATATCATATTATTTGCAATACAAATATAATTTTCTCGCTGGGCATAAATAGCATATCAAAATGATATATTTGTCGACAGAATACATTTTTCTGTTGAACATAACTTCAATATTATGCTGATCGTTTAAATGATAGCCTTATAATAATGGTCTCCCACTCTTCTCCGTAAGTTTTCGAGTGTCCTGTAAAAGGCAGGTGTTCGAAAAATTAAGACATTTTACATCTTAAATTCAGCGGTGAGGTTTGCCACCCACCCTGAATGTCTTGATTTTACATTGGCACGGAGAGGACAGCTTGCATGTTTCTTACATGCAGCTGGTCTGCTGGCTACCCCACTTGTGGGATATGCCGTGATGGTATAGTAGTAGTAGCTATTATAATATTTGTTTTGAGTTTTCGGTCTCCTGGGACAGAACTCCAGCTTATTTATTATTATTTTGGAATATTAGAATTTCGAGTTGCTGGTTTCCATAAAGTTCTTTAACTGAAGATTAATTGCTACGTCAGTTAAGGACTTAAGCGGCACGGCACCCACATGCTTCATTGAGGCAATTCCGAGGCGACCACTGCACTAAGCTTCCACTGTTGTCAACAAACTCATGGAACCTAACAGGGCAAATATTTCCAAATTCATAGAAAGGAGATTCAGAGTCGTCCCACCAGCTGGCTAGTACAGATTGCCTGTGGACATGAATAAAAAAAATAAATGGATATTCACTGTGTCGGTGTTTAGGTATAGTAGAATTCCATAACGAAATAAAAAAATAAAAAAAAACAAATGTCGTCTTCTACTATATGTTTAATTTGTCGAGAGAGAGAGACGTCTTTCGTCTAATAAAGATGAGACTCCGAGGTGACCAGATTGACAACGTCCTTATTAAGATGAAAGACGTATCTCTCGACAGTTCGGATATCAAATATTCATATCACAGTAGGCGATCAGAAAATAAAACATTTAGTAGAAAAAAACATTAATTTTTTAAAAGATGAGACTCCGAGGTTACCAGATTGACAACGTCCTTATAAGATGAAAGACGTCTCTCTCGACAGTTCAAATATTCATATCACAGAAGGCGATCAGAAAATAAAACATTTAGTAGAAAAAAACATTAATTTTTTAAAAGATGAGACTCCGAGGTTACCAGATTGACAACGTCCTTATAAGATGAAAGACGTCTCTCTCGACAGTTCGGATATCAAATATTCATATCACAGAAGGCGATCAGAAAATAAAACATTTAGTAGAAAAAAACATTAATTTTTTAAAAGATGAGACTCCGAGGTTACCAGATTAGCAATGTCCTAATAAGACGAAAGACCGAAATAAATAAAACAAGTGTTTTATTCTACTATTGTTTTATTCTGTGAGAGAGACGTCTTTCGTCTTATGAGGACATTGTCAATCTATGATCACAGAATAAAACAATAGTAGAATAAAACAAGTGTCTTTCGTCTTATGAGGACATTGTCAATCTATGATCGCAGAATAAAACAATAGTAGAATAAAACACTTGTTTTATTTATTTCGATATGGAATTCTACTAGGTACCTAAACACCGACACAGTGAATAAGACGAAAGACGTCTCTCTCTCTCTCTCTCTCTCGATAATAGAACATTTAGTAGAAAGTAGAATTTAATTTTTAACTTTTAATTTTTAATTTAATTTTAACTTTTAATTAAAAAAAAAAAAAAATTTTTACTTTTAATTTTTAATTATTATACATTCTTATAAATTCTATTGTTGTGTAATTTTTAGCTACCTCCTCATTTTCACGAGGTTGTTTTGTTTTTTGCATTTGATATAGGTAGGGTAAGTATGTATGTGTTATAACTGTTTACTTGCAACGTGTTCGTCATATGCTTCGGTAATTTGCGGGACCTTGATTGGTTTGTTTTCTGGAAAAATATAACTGTTAATATTTGTAAAGTTAAACTGTTTGTGTCCCAGAAGAAATAAATAAAAAAATAAAAATAAAAAAATAAACGTTTGTTTTTTTAATTTCATTAATTTATGTGTAACTTAATTATGTACCTATCAAATTGCCCTTTATTTTTCATTTTCTGAATGATACCAAGTTTAGAGCTAGTAAATAACAAATTGTGCATCCCATTCAACGCACATTCATCCTACGGACGAAATCATTGCTTTTTGTCAAATAATAGCACAGAACCACAATACCTACATAATATTATGTACAACAACAGTACAGGCTATAGGATACAACTTACTGTTGTTTATATAGTTAGGATACTGGGATATATATTATACATGCTGGGACTGGGATAGGATTAAATTCCGCATGGAGGGTAATTCAGTGATATAAAAAATCTTCCCCATCTCAAATAATATTATATCTATGTAGCTACTTAAACATTTTGTATGAGGGCTTCAGATGCAAAGGCACATCGTCCTAGAACATTGAAAGTGAAAAAACATCACATTTCTATTTCTAAAACAAAATAAGACATTTTACATTTTGAATTCAGCGATGAGATTTGGCACACCCATCCTGCGTGTCTTGAGTTTTGTTGGCATGGAGAGAACAGCTTGCTATTTATAACATGCAATTGGTCTGCTGGCTACCCTTATTGTGGGATATGCAGCGAAGAAGTAGTAGAAGTAGGTATATTAAAAAAAATGACTTGAATATTAATACATATCACAGAATAAATATCACAAGAAAATATAACAGATTAACAAACTGAGCTATGATTTATTTTTTCTTGAGCGGTACAACGTCGATATTGATGCCGTTAGCACACCTCCGCGGCGGAATCGAGAAAGCGGCTCCGCTTAAATCTGTCAGTTCGTGTGCGTCGTACGCAAGAGCGAGATGGCATGCTCAAATACATACTGTTTTCTATACATCTATCTCTTTCTAGCACCGTTTCGCCATAGATTACGAAATAAGCATTCACATCTCCGCCTGTTTTTTCGCAGTCTCTGATGTTTCGCTTTTGTGCCGCTTTTGTATTTGTACAATTCGACAGATTTTTGGAGCGAAACCATGACCAAACGTCGAAATAGCGTGGGTCTGCGGTTAAGTGAAGTAAGATTCTCTCTATCTATATCATCATAAAATTTCCCACATATGGGGCAGTCACTAATAAACATAATAGTCGTCCTCTCCGTGCTAATATCCACATGCCATTATTCTACTGATTACTACACTATCTATACCATCACGGCATCTCTCACAAGTTTATTACATGCAGTTGGTCTACTGACTATCCCACTTTATCTATCTATACCATCACGGCTTTCCCACAAGTCTATTACATGCAGTTGGTCTACTGACTACCCCACTATCTATCTATACCATCACGACATCTCCCACAAGCATATTACATGCAGTTGGTCAACTGACTATCCCACTTTATCTATCTATACCATCACGGCTTTTTCACAAGTTTATTATATGCAGTTGGTCTACTGACTATCCCACTTTATCTATCTATACCATCACGGCTTTCCCACAAGTTTATTACATGCAGTTGGTCTACTGACTATCCCACTTTATCTATCTATACCATCACGGCTTTCCCATAAGTTTATTACATGCAGTTGATCTACTGACTATCCCACTTTATCTATCTATACCGTCACGGCTTTCCCATTAGTTTATTACATGCAGTTGGTCTACTGTCTATCCCACTTTATCTATCTATACCATCACGGCTTTCCCATAAGTTAATTACATGCAGTTGGTCTACTGACTATCCCACTTTATCTATCTATACCATCACGGCTTTTTCACAAGTTTATTATATGCAGTTGGTCTACTGTCTATCCCACTTTATCTATCTATACCATCACGGCTTTCCCACAAGTTTATTACATAGTCACCAACTGCATGTAATAAACTTGTGGGAAAGCCGTGATGGTATAGATAGATAAAGTGGGATAGTCAGTAGACCAACTATATGTAATAAACTTGTGGGAGATGTCGTGATGGTATAGATGGGTAGATATAGTGGGGTAGTCAGTAGACCAACTGTTTGTAATATGCTTGTAGGAGATGTCGTGATGGTATAGATAGATAGTGGGGTAGTCAGTAGACCAACTGTTTGTAATAAACTTGTGGGAAAGCCGTGATGGTATAGATAGATAAAGTGGGATAGTCAGTAGACCAACTGCATGTAATAAACTTGTGGGAAAGCCGTGATGGTATAGATAGATAAAGTGGGATAGTCAGTTGACCAACTGCATGTAATATGCTTGTGGGAGATGTCGTGATGGTATAGATAGATAGTGGGGTAGTCAGTAGACCAACTGTTTGTAATAAACTTGTGGGAAAGCCGTGATGGTATAGATAGATAAAGTGGGATAGTCAGTAGACCAACTGCATGTAATAAACTTGTGGGAAAGCCGTGATGATATAGATAGATAAAGTGGGATAGTCAGTAGACCAACTGCATGTAATAAACTTGTGGGAAAGCCGTGCTGGTATAGATAGATTATAGTTCAATATTTATTATTCGGCCAATATCAGATAATTACTTTGGAATATGCAATTTAGTTCCACTAATTTCACACTACTGCGTACGTAATAGTGTTTATTCGGTATCACGATTTCGCTGTTCGCGTTCCGCGCAAATGTACAAGCTAAAAGCGGTTTCGCTACTACGACTCCGCTCAGCGGTTTCGCTTTCGCTATTTCGCGGCGGAGGTGTGCTTGTTATCGTTAAAGTTATCGAACTTGGTAAGTATTTGACCAAGACCAAAAAAAATGCAATGATTTCATAACTTGGTCATAGCAACCTGCAAATAAAAAATCATAAAAATCGGAAGTGATGGGGTCCTTTTCGCATTTTTTCTTGGTGATTTGAAAAGAAATGACCCCTGAAATGTATTTGAAAAATAGACCAATGTGCCTTTGCATCTAAAGCCCTCATATGTACCTAATATATTCCGCAGACGCAAATAGAACTACCCTTTGATGGTTTTTGTCATTACATGCTTTGTAATCTCTGATAGGAGAAAATATATTCATCAAACAACATGTTCAAATCAATCCCTAGTTGTCGGGAAAAAAATATTTCTTTATAATTTCGAGTATTCTGTGAAAGGCAATTATACGTTAAAGTAATAAAATCCTTCTGAATCATTTATGTGGTGTAGGCAAGAAATTTAATTGAAAAGTTGGTTTTGCGTCCAAACAAATTTTTCGACCTGACAGATTGGTGTAACCATATAAATGGTCCACATCACGGATGACCTGTCAAAAATATTCATTTATATATTTTGATAAAAATATGCCGAAAAACCTGTACAATCCTCGTATCATGATTGAACTGTCAAACATATTCATAAAATCATCATATCATAATGGTCATGTCAAAAAATATTTTGATTAAAGTTGGTTGAAAAACCCAGAAAATCATCATTTCATGATTGAACTTTATGTCAAACATAACATTCATAAAATCACCACATCATAGAACACCTGTCAAAAATATTCATTTTAACATGTTGAGCAAAATTGATCAAAAATCCCATAAAATCACCGTTTCATGAAAGAACTGTCAAACTTATTCATAAAATCACCACATCATGGATGACCTGTCAAAAATATTAAACTGAATATTTTGATCAAAATCTGCCGAAAACCTGTAAAATCGTCGTATCATGATTGAACTGTCAAACTTATTCATAAAATCATCACATCATGGAAGACCTGTCAAAAATATTCATCACAATATGTTGAGCAAAATTGGTAAAAAATCCCAAATAATCATCGTTTCTAATGAACTGTCAAATTTATCCATAAAATCGTCACATCAATTAAGAGCTGTCAAAAATATTCTATTAAATATTTTGATCAAAATCAGTAGAAAAAGCCCGTAAAATCATCATTTCATGATTGAACTGTCAAATGTATTCATAAAATCTCCACATCATAGAAGACCTGTCAAAAATATTCATCTCAATATGTTGAGCAAAATTGGTCAAAAATCCCATATAACCACCGTTTCTTGATAGAACTGTCAAATCTATTCATAAAATAACCACATCATGGGAGACCTGTCTTCCTTTAAACATTTTGATTAAAATCTGTCGAAAAACCTGTAAAATCGTCGTATCATGATTGAACTGTCAAATATATTCATAAAATCACCACATCACGATAAACCTGTCAAAAATATTCATCTCAATATGTTGAGCAAAATTGGTCAAAAATCCCATATAATCACTGTTTCTTGATGGAACTGTCAAATCTATTCATAAAATCACCACATCATGGAAGACCTGTCAATTTTCTTTTTCTGAATATTCTGATCAAAATTGGTCGAAAATCTGTTAAATCGTCGTTTCTTGATTGAACTGTCAAACATATTCATAACATCTCCAGAAGACCTGTCAAAAATATTCATCTCAACATGTTGAGCTAAATTTATCGAAAATCATATAATTTATAAAATTATATAATCACCGTTTCATGGTAGAAGTGTCAAATTTATACATTAAATCACCACATCATGGAAGACCTGTCAATTTTCTTTTTCTGAATATTCTGATCAAAATTGGTCGAAAATCTGTTAAATCGTCGTTTCTTGATTGAACTGTCAAACATATTCATAAAATCTCCAGAAGACTGACAGTTCAATCATGAAATGATGATTTTACGGGTTTTTTCTACTGAAATCAGTAGAAAATTGATCAAAATATTTAAACAAATATTTTTGACAGCTCTTCTATGATGTGGTGATTTTATGAATATGTTTGTTAGTTCAATCATGAATGATGATTTTACGGGATTTTATTTGATCAAAAAGTTTAAAAGAATATTTTTGATAGGTCATCCATGATGTGGCGATTTTATTAATACATTTGACAGTTCAATCACTAAACGGTTATTATATATAATTTTCGACCAATTTTGCTAACATATTGAGATGAATATTTTTGACAGGTTTATCATGATGGGGTGATTTTGTATGTTTGACTGTTCAATCATGAAACAACGATTTTACAGGTTTTTCGATCGATTTTGATCATAATATTCAGATAAATAATTTTGATAGGTCATCCATGATGTGGTGATTTTATGAATAAATTTGACAGTTCTATCATAAAACGGGATTTTTGATCAATTTTTCTTTCGCTACTTGATGATTTTGTGAACATGTTTGACAGTTAACGACAATGATACGACGATTTATCAGGTTTTATGCCCGATTTTGATCAAAATATTCAGAAAAATATTTCTGACAGGTATTCCATGATGTGGTGATTTAATGTATAAATTTGACAGTTCTATCAAGAAACGGTGATTATCCATAATCCCATGATTTTCGATAAATTTTGCTCAACATGTTGAGATGAATATTTTTGACAGGTCTTCTATGATGTGGTGATTTTATGAATTTGTTTGTTAGTTAAATCATGAAATGATGATTTTACGGGATTTTTCTACTTATTTTGATAAAAAAATTCAAAAGAATATTTTTGACAGGTCATCCATGATTTGGTGATTTTATGAATAAATTTGACAGTTCCATCATAAAACGGTTAATTATATGGAATTTTCGACCATTTTTGCTAACATATTGAGATGAATATTTTTGACAGGTTTATAATGATGGAGTGTTTTTATGAGTATGTTTGACAGTTCAATCATGAAACGACGATTTTACAGGTTTCTCGATCGATTTTGATCAAAACATTCAGATAAATAATTTTGATAGGTCATCCATGATGTGGTGATTTTATGAATTAATTTGACAGTTCCATCATAAAACGGGATTTTTGATCAATTTTGCTCAACATGCTGAGATAAATATTTTTGAAAGGGTGTGGTGATTTTGTGAACATATTTGACAGTTATATATGGGATTTTCGATAAATTTTGCTCAACATGTTGAGATGAATATTTTTGACAGGTTTTAGAAGACCTTTGTTTTATGTTTGTTAGTTAAATCATGAAACGACCATTTTACAGGTTTTTGGACCGATTTTGATCAAAATATTCAGATAAATATTTAAGACAGGTCACCCATGATGTGGTGGTTTTATTAATAAATTTGACAGTTCCATCATGAAACGGTGTAATCACCAATTATATAATTATGGGATTTTTGATCAATTTTGCACAACATGTTGAGATGAATATTTTGGAAAGGGCTTCCACTATGTGGTGATTTTGTGAATATGTTCAAACATCAACGGTTTACGACATTGATACGACGATTTAACAGGTTTTACGCCCGATTTTGATCAAAATATTCAGAAAAATATTTCTAACAGGTCATCCATGATGTGGTGATTTGACACTTCTACCATGAAACGGTGATTATATGGGATTTTTGACCAATTTTGCTAAACATGTTGATATGATTTTTTTTGACAGGTGTATCATGATGTGATTTTATGAATAAAGTTGTCAGTTCAATCATGAAACGACGATTTAACATGTTTTTAGACCGATTTTGATCAAAATATTCAGGTCAAAAACAGATAAATATTAAAGACAGGTCACCCATGATGTGGTGGTTTTATGAATAAATTTGACAATTCAATAATGAAACGGTGATTAAATTTTACAGGGAATAAATTTGACAGTTGTATCAAGAGACGGTGATTATATGGGATTTTTGACCAATTTTGCTCAACATATTGTGATGAATATTTTTGACAGGTCTTCTATGATGTGGAGATTTTATAAATACATTTGACAGTTCGATTATATGATTATGAAATGATGATTTTACGGGTTTTTTCTACTGATTTTGATCGAAATGTTTAAACGAATATTATTGACAGCTCTTCATTGATGTGATGATTTTATGGATAAATTTGACAGTTCAATAATATATGGGATTTTTGACCAATTTTGCTCAACATATTGAGATGAATATTTTTGAAAGGGCTTTCTTATGATTTTGATGATTTTGTGAACATGTTTGACAGTTTACGACAATGAAACGACGATTTATCAGGTTTTATGCCCGATTTTGATCAAAATATTCAGAAAAATATTTCTGACAGGTATTCCATGATGTGGTGATTTAATGTATAAATTTGACAGTTCTATCAAGAAACGGTGATTATATGGGATTTTCGATAAATTTTGCTAAACATGTTGAGATGAATATTTTTGACAGGTCTTCTATGATGTTGTGATTTTATGAATATGTTTGTTAGTTCAATCATGAATGATGATTTTACGGGATTTTTCTACTTATTTTGATCAAAAAGTTTAAAAAAATATTTTTGACAGGTCATCCATGATGTGGTGATTTTATGAATTAATTTGACAGTTCCATCATAAAACGGGATTTTTGATCAATTTTGCTCAACATGCTGAGATAAATATTTTTGATAGGGCTTCCACTAAAATGTTTTTGGAAATGATGATTTTATTAATAAATTCGACAGTTCAAATATGAAACGCCCATATAAATGGGATATCTGTCAACATGTTGAGATGAATAAGTATTCAGGACTTGTTTGTCAGGACTGATTATATTTGACAGTTCAATTGTGAAATAACGATTTTAAGTGTTTTCCGACCGATTTTGATAAAAATATTCTTTGATAGGACCATCATGATGTGATGATTTTATGAATTCGTTTGACAGTTCAATGATACGATGATTTTACAGGTTTTTCGACAGATTTTGATCAAAATGTTTAGTAAAAGAATTTTGACATGTCTCGCATGATGTGGTGATTCAATCGTGAAATGATTTTATTACCGATATTGATCAAAATATGTAGATATATATTTTTGACAGGTCTTCCACGATTTTATGAATAAATTTGACAGTTTAAATATGAAACGCTGATTTTATGGGGTTTTTGACCAATTTTCGTCAACATGTTGAGATGAATATTTTTGACAGGTCTTTCATTATGTGGTGGATTTATGAATATGTTTATAACGGTTTTATGGGAAATAACGGTTTTACCGATTTTAATAAAAATATGATTTAACATGACATGACAATATATGTGATGATTTTATGAATTTGTCACTGTCAAGTGATACGACGACTTTACAGGTTTTTCCATTTTGACAATAAAACAGAGATGGATCTTCAAAATTAATTGTAGAAATTTGACGGTCCGGGTACACACCTTTTTTTTATTACAAAAGTATTTAACATTATCGACCGACGGCACTTCGTGGAAGTTCATGTTAAATTTATGAAAACTAAACACCTGTATTTTTTATTTTAATAATTTGTTATTGTGTTTACAAACTTACTGGTATTCATACTGGAGTCATACATTATAGTCTAATCTTTCATCTTCAATTATAATTTAATAACTACTCGCAAAAACCAAACAAGCCACAAGTATTATATATATTTGTATCTATGCATCTTTCTTTCAACGGGTTATTTATAATTGTAATTTATTTAAAAAAAAATGTAAAATTGTAAAAATGTAACCTTATATATTAATTTTTCTCATTCTGTATTCCAAATGATCCCATGTCGAGTTTATTCTATTCTCATTAAGACCATCCTCTGGTTTGCGATTGATTTAGGCAAATATGGAATATTTCATTCACTCATAGCCCTCAATGTTGCCTTCGAGAGCACAGGGCAGAAACCAGCTTTTTCCATTCAGAGCGACTCTTTGCCAATTGTGTCACCTCCTACCACAACATTCTTTGCGCTCTGATATAGTTGTCATAGGATCGGTGTATTGTGAAAGAGGGACACCTGGTGGATGGATATGAAACAGAAGTTTTTTTTTAATTATTTCTTATGTAATCATGTATGCAATCTAAAAATGTTATCAAATGTTGCAAACAAAATAAACCTTAATAAAGACGGGGTAGTATAATATTATATTAATTATTATTTTGACTATTATAAGTTGAAATTGTGACAATACTTCGATTCGATGCATCGCACACTGTTTACTGTAATATACAGCTACCTATTATAACTAATTATACCTATTTTTTTTTACTATACTATACTATATTTTATACCTATTTTTTGTTTACTGTAATATACAGCTACCTATTATAACTAATTATACCTATTTTTTTTTCTTTTTATGTATAGATGCTCGAAAATTAAATATTTTTGATATTTGCTTTGAGCAATTTTGTCGTAGATTTATAAATATCTAGGTACTGAATTTATTGCAAGTAAAAGTTGTAATTCATTCCCTTACGAGAATATCCAGATATTCCAATCGAATGATTTGAATATATTTGGGACACTAGAAAAGTGGCACTAAAAAATCCAGAGATTTCTCATTAGTGCCACATTCGCGCTCAGGGGAGGGGAAAACTCCAAATCTTGCTAGTGGTGGCACCAAATAATGTCCAATTTGGATTGTCGTTCAATTTCAAACTTCGGACGATACAGAGTCTTTCTTTGTATATTTTATAGTTGGAGATAGATTCGCAAATGTCAATTACTGTGCCAGAGGTCAGAGGACCTTGTGAGACCTTGGTAGAAAATGGGTTGGGTTTGAAAAATTCATTAGGCACTTGCCTGAGTACGCCAACCGGAGTACCCCCAGTAAGTAGGTATAATGTTCAGAAGGTAGTTTTTCTAGTTAACACATTATTTGTTTATGACATGCACATTTCAGCATGTTATTATTTGATAAGCATGTTATTAAATAACCTGTGCTTTTGAAAATAGCGTTTATGCTAAGTGACGATTTATTGTCCGATAAAATTATGCATTTTTAATAAAGCGAATATAAATGTGCTCCTATAAAAGTATTGTACATTTTTAATACAATATGCTAAATCATACATAGATGCTTGCGTGGATTGTAGACTTTTTCGTTGTGACAGGGCCCAGGCCCACATACAGGCAGGGCCCGATTTAGTTATATAGACACGCCGTGGAGTACCCGGTAAAGAATTGGTCTCCCACTCTTCTCCGTAAGTTTTCGAGTGTCCTGTAAAAGGCAGGTGTTCGAAAAAATTAAGGCATTTTACATCTTAAATTTAGCGATGAGGTTTGCCACCCATTGTATATTGGCACGGAGAGGACAGCTTGCATGTTTATTACGTGCAGCTGGTCTGCTGGCTACCCCACTTGTGGGATATGCCGTGATGGTATAGTACTCCGAGCAAAAATAATATTTGCCGTCTTTTACAATGACACCCGATGGGATGATGATGATGAGAATTCTATTCCAATTTCCCAAGTTTGATAATGTGGATTAATTTCTTAGTTAGAACCTTTTTTAGGTCTCAGATTCTGAAATTTGATGATTTCTCTGACGCTCAAAATTTTTTATCTCCTCCGTCGCTAAATTTTCAAAAAGGTGCCTACACTAAATTTACAATAATTCACAACCTCTTCGGTTTGGTTAAAGAACAATTTCACGATCCAGGGATTTGGTTTTTGCCCCTCTGGGCATTTAAAAAGCTAACAAAAAGTTAAAATATCCAGGATCAGCGGCCAACCTCAGCGCAATTTGAATTCATTTTTGTCACAAAGGTTACAGGACACTCTTAAACTTAGGGAAAAAAGGGTGGAAGATCTATTCTTTGGCGGGTGCTCCACAGCTCAATATAATCATTATTGTAATAACTTTTTTTATAGGAAAGGCTATTTGAGTATATCTGTATGTGTGTGTATTGTATTTGTGTGTTATGTGTAGTGAGTGAGTGTGTTGTTGCTTGGTAGTGTGTTATTACTTGATGATCTCGTGCTAACTCCCAATCACTCATGACGGGGCATTCATTGTGTACGCAACTGTTCACTTCCTTACCTGTAATTACAGGGTTGGCCAAAATATAATACTGAAAAAAAATATTAATAAAAATAGTTCATCTATATTTTCTATCTTGCATTATCTCTTTGTTCTACTCTATTCCACTGCAAAATTCTAATGTATTCTTTTTGTTCTATTCTATCCTCTACATTTCTATTGAATAACAATTCTTGTTCTGTATTTGTAGTTGTATCGTTGTTGCGTTGTATTGAGTAAAAACTATGCTTATTATTGCAAAAAACTATTGTCTTTTGTTGTTATGGTTTTGACTTCTTGGTGCATTTAATTGAGATAGGTATACCTCAGAAATATATGTGATATATAACAGATTATATGTGTATATGAATTTGATCCATAGAAATGTTTGGATTGGATTCATGTTTGGATAGTATTGTTGAGTGAGCATTTCACTTAAATCAAATGACAGTTTGTCAGATACAGTGCTTCGAAATCACTAACTAATTAGTTGTGCACAATCTTAATAGAAAATTTTGTAAAGAAATAAAAATGAAGATTTTTGTTTCTAATCCGTTTTCGATTTTCGTGAAGATAGAGTGAGCATTTCACTTAAATCAAATGACAGTTTGTCAGATACAGTGCTTCGAAATCACTAACTAATTAGTTGTGCACAATCTTAATAGAAAATTTTGTAAAGAAATAAAAATGAAGATTTTTGTTTCTAATCCGTTTTCGATTTTCGTGAAGAAAGAGGTGGATTTTCGTCCTTTTGATTAAACTACATTGTGGCCAGAAAAGTTTTTTAACATGTTTTTACATTTCTGCATTCATTGTTAAATATTTTTGAAAAACAAATCGATGTGCCTTTGTATCAAAAGCCCTTATTTAGCCGTATATGGAATTTTGTGTATCAGTTATAGAAACAAGTTCATTAATAATCTTTATTCGTGAGAGTAACATTATATATAGTGGATTACAATTCATTGGATTGGTCTGCAACGAGTTTGGATTTTCTTCTCCATTCCTCCCTATTTTCTGCCATCACTTGATCCTTATAGGTCGGCCTCTACCATTCCTGCCTTCTACCTTGCTCTACGTGATGGTGGTGAGCAGACTTGATGCTGTGGCCCATCCAATTGACTTGTTGTTAGCTTATCTTTTTAAGATGCTTATTTTTGCCTACCCTGATCACCACCTCTTCATTTTTGATCAATCTTCAGCATGCATCTGTAGCATTACATTTTTTGAAATTAACATTAACGATAAAAAAAAAATATATCGATGATTTTATCAGTTTTGTGACAACCTTGTTTTCGACTTAGCGAGTAATGTTCAAGTATATGAAAAGCAATACATAAAGAAAACTTACAAAACCTATAATAATATTATTTATAATCATACCAACAGAAAGTTACTGTTGTTGTTGGGAATGAATTTCCCTTTTGTTGCTGTGCCCATTTGTGTAATACTATTAATAATAATACCTTATAATACAATCCACAGCCATACATTTAGTAAGAACTTTTTCCTATTACAAACGGCTACAATAATTTTACTAGTATGAAATAATACTTGGTTACAAATGGTTTTGGTTTTTGAAATTAAAGAGTATTTTGAATTACTTTTTGTAATTTTCTTAGACGTAATCGTGTTTAAGAAATTGAACTGAAAATATTGAATCGCTCTCTGTTGATTTTATTTGATAAATACATGTTTGTAAAATTTTTGTTATCAATGTACAGTAAAGATATAAATAGATAAAAATATGGCGTGATTGGAAAGATATCGAAATATAGAAGATATGCTATTCTATCACAGTTTTTCATTATTGTAGATTTATTGTTATTTTTTATTGTTTTTATAATTGTTTCGTGGAGTACCTGGCAAAGTCTATGACTCTTTTCCGTAAGTTTTCGAGTGTTCTGTCAAAGCAAAGTGTTTGAAAAATTAAAGACATTTTTCATCTCAAATTCAGCGATGAGCTCTTAACCCCATTCTGAAAGTCTTTATTTTTTATTTGTACGGAGGTGACAACTTTCAAAATGCAGCTGGTTTGCTGGCTATTCCACTTATGGAATATGCCATGATGGTGTAGATTTTATTGATTTTTATTATTTAGATAAGTTGTGATTGTTTGGACACGTGGAGCGAATGGATGATGTAAGAATGACGAAAAGGGAGTCGTCATTTATCAGTAAAAGGTTGTGTAAGAAATTGCGTGGACCAAATCTTCAAAGACGGATGCGTGATATGAAGAGAAATCGGCGTGAATGTATAAGAAATTGTATTCATGTGGAGGAAGCGAAAGAAATTTGTAGGGATAGATCTTAATGGCGTCTCTACCTACCCCACCTGGGACACTGGGCATGAGGGTATAGATAGATATATCTTATAACGTAAGTAGAGTAGATAAGAATAAAATGTAATTTAATAAATTAAATTTTAAATAAATTAATTTCTGGGCAAGTAATAAATTATCGAGAATTTTAATGAAAAGCCCTAATTATTAATAATGAAAGTTCGATTATTGGCTATGATTATCAAACAAAATAGGTAGTAGCCTACTTGTACTACACTCACATCTTTACAGTCGCACTACTGTTTTGATTCCCAGCTACAAATATAACTATCAATACAACGTACATCTTTTTATGTTTTATTTTTATTTTATTTTTACAATATTAAAGAATCAAACAGTCATAACATAACATGTTAACAATTAAATACACTCAACATGTGGACCAGCAAAGATTCCACTCTTACCAGAAATGTCTTAGTCTTGAAAAAAAAAAGCAAATTTTCAACAAACAAAAGTTAAAATTTTCTAAAAAAGTCAAAGTACTTAAATTTAAAAACAATAATAATACAATATTTAAAAATAATACAAAAATATAAAAGTAAAAAATCCCAAAATACTAGAAATCAGTCTTGAGAAAAAAAGTAAAAGTTAAAATTTTCTAAAAAAAGTCAAAGTAAATATAAAAATAAAAAATCCCAAAATACTAGAAATCAAAATAAAATCACCAATCCAGTATGAGTTGTAACTCAAGTTGTAACAAGCCCAATTAAATACACAGCCAATATTTGGACATTGGTGTCCCAAGGATGCTATGATCGAGAGTCATGTATTCAAGCACACCCATCCACCCCCCGCTCTAATGTAAGTGATCCCATGTTGCCAAACATGTTAAAAAATATTAACTCTAAAGCAAAGACAATTTGATAACATCAACTGAGATCTAGAAGAACTTAATGTTAAAGACGACTAGCAATCTAATGCAATATTAATATAAAAAGACTTGGAGATCTATTACTTTGGAGGTCTATATATTCAAGGGCCACGTATCACGATTTATGTATTTACGTATACGATCGTAATAAAGTATGAATCCTTCGGCGACGTCTAATGGAGTATTCATCTCAAAGATGCAGGAAACTCAATCGGAATAGCAATATCTTCAGTAAACTCATTCAATTCTTCGTGATTCAAACATTCAGAAGTAAACTTCTGAATGTTTGAATCACGCATGTTTAATGCAAAATATTCATCAACGGCACCTGCGCATCTGCCACCAGTTTTGTTGTCATTTTCACCCGTTATGGGTTGTGGGTAGTTGATGTTGTAAACATTTATATAAATGAGAAATCACAAAACCGATTAAGATGGTACGGACACATCTTGAGACTACTACTGGATAATATGATCAAAAAGACAATGGACGTAGAAACCAACTTCCCAGAAGACCAGGCAGACCAGTGACCACCTGGATGTCCACAATTGCCATGGACCTGAAGGAGGCAATGTTGCGCTCGGATGACACAGGAGACCGGAAAACTTGGAAGATGAGGACTAGGAGAGCCGACCACAAGTAAATGGGATAAAAACGAGGGCGAAGAAGAAGATAAGTACCTCACAAAAATAATCACACACATAGCAACACTAACCGAATCCGGGTTGTTTCTAACATTTACTGTACCAAAGACCAAAGAGTAAGGACAATTATAATTAGCGTTATTATGTTTGGTTAGAATTATTATTGTTTTATGTTTTGGATAGCTAACTACCTACCCCTAAGCTCCGAGTATCATTTTAATAATATAGAATATGAAATAATTATAAGAAACTTGAGATTTTCATTACTATGCTCTCTTTCAGCAACAATACAGCTACAGTAGGTTGAAGCTTTATATCAGAGACGTGCTTCCCGTACATGCAAAAAAATTGCATGCCTACAATGACGTGCCTTCTACAAATGCGAAATATGCACGCATCGTGATTATATACATGACAGCAAAGTTTCTTATATCTTATGATAGATAAGAAGGATAATATTGTATGCATTAATGTTATTTGCTGTTTTAAAAACATTCTACATAATTGCTTGAACAATGGTTAGTTCAATAATTATTTTTGTGAATCATAGAGTAGGCATAGACATAGGCAAATTAAAGTATCTGAGAAAAACTAATCATATCATGACAGCATTTTCCACAAGTGAGAAAGCCAGCTGACAACAATACATAATATATAGTGTAAGTAGCCTTCTTCGTGCCAATAAAAGTTAAGATATGAATATCTTAACTGAGGTATGTCACCTCTCCTTCAGGATGTGTGGATATTCACAGGATCAGGACAGGATATGCACAAATCCATGCCTTTTATAGGACACTTAAAAACTTCCAAAAAAAGTGAGAGATGCATTTAACAACATTTCAAATTTTAAACAATGCCAAGTTTTAATTTTTTAACAATCCAACTTACATTTCAATGAATTCACTCATCGTCCTTCAATGCTCGTCTCAGTACTGAAGAGCAGAAACCAGCCTCCTCCATTCAGATTATCTATGAGGCAATGAAATCACCTCTTCACTTTTGGGAATGGCTGATTTCATTGTCTCGTATCATCGCCCTTCCCTCTTCTCTTTTGAGTCCCAGCATTCTGATGTCCCTGTCACCATAACGATGTATTGTAAAAGTGAAATTGAATGAATATTCACTACAAAAGCGTGACCGATGTAAAAAGTTTGATTCCGCCACTGCTTGAGTATTTCTTCTTTGTGTACAGTAATAATGTACTTGTAGAATATAATATAATATTGCGCACAGTATTATCATTTGCCAAAAACTTGTATTTTCTGTCTCAATAGAAAACAACCCTACTAGAGTTATAATTATTAATTTCAATCGTTCCCTTGTTGAAACATTGCAATATGTTCAGAAAACATCACAATACGCTTGTTATTTTTTTTCACTTATGGCATAGCATCCTATAAGGATGATTTGTGCCAAAAACAGTCTCTAAATGAAGAAGAAAGTAGAAGGGAGATAGAGTAGAGTTTGAAGATAGTTATTAGAGAATAGAGAACGCTTGTTAATTGAGACGTCATTTGACGTTTTTGCGTTCCAACTGTTAAAATTTGTCTCGCTTTCCCATTGGTAAAAAGCAGAATTTTATTAAGTTCTGGGTCAATATATACTATATTAGCATACTTACATGGTATGGTACATTAGCATGGTAACCACGGCATTTCTAGCAGGTGGAGTAACCAGCGAGACAAAAACGTGTAATAAACAAAAAAAACAGTCAACAAAAAATAGCGATATCAGAATAGAAATAGAGATTTGCGACCATCAGACATTCAAGATGAAGAAATAAAAAATTAACAAATACTAATTCCTCAGCCTCGAATTTGACAATCACTGATATCATATCGTCACCAGCCTGACAAACGACATTGACTTATTCTGAGCTATTGCCCTTTTCACCACACGTATCGTTTCAGCCCTTGAATGGAGTGTTTTCAAAATCTGCGCGTCTTCACAAAAGGACCAGGCGACAATATTGTTAAGTAGGTATAGCTACCTAATAATATGTAATTACTGATATTTATGTAAGTACTATTGAAGTCAAATGATTTTACGACAGCAAAGTACAAACTTACATACCATCACGTATGTAATAAACGTACAAGTCATCCTTTATGTGACAATAAAAATTAAGACATTCAGGATTGGCGACATACCTCATCGATGAACTGAAAATATTAAATATTTTTAGCGTGATATTTTAAGAATAACTAGTATTTTACAGGACACTCGAAAACTTATAGAAAAAAGTGAGATGCCTATTCTTTAACAAGTATTCCAAGGGACGTAGTTACCGTGTCATAAGTAGGTACCATAAAAACCATATTTATGTTAATTTAGCATTCTATGGGTGATCGCGATCGATATTGAGAAATTCCTGGTTTGATTCAACCACTACCCACCAACTCCACCTTCACGACTCAAGCATATTATTGTTTATTGTGAGCGTGTCCGGGTTGTACATATTTGGGTTTATTCCAAATTCAGATTCATCTTTGAAAACATTTTTTTAGTAAAATATACCTATAATGCTCATATCTGTAGAGCATACATATGCATCTGTAGGGCAAGGAATGGTCTCCCACTCTTTTCTGGAAGTAGCCAAGTGTCAAGGCAGGTGTTCGAAAAAATAAAGAAATTTTGTATCTTTAATTCAGCGATGAAGTATGCTGTCCATCTTGAATATTTTTTTTCTTGGCATAAAGAAGACACCTTGCATATTTATCACATGCTGCAGCTAGTGATGTGAGAAGAGAAAATTCTCCAAAGAAATTTCTCGAGAACGAGAAATTTCTCCGAGAATTTCTCCTCTGATGGAAGAGAAATTTCTCTCCATAATTTTTCTTAGTGGTATTATGACCTTTCGCCCAGTACACTTCGCAGCCAACCTGATTGATCCAAAAATTTGTGGGGCTGATTAAGGCCCAAATCAGAGGTTATTAACACGTATATACGTACCTTCAATTTTTTTAACTTAAATATAGGCATGTGGGGTGTCAAACATCAAGATTTTTCATCATAGTAGCACATGTAGGTACCTAACATTTTTTTGTTTACATAATTAATTGTAGCCATATGGCCATATGGTGATAAATTGTCTCTACATTTGTACATTTTTTTTTTAAAAGATATATCTGGGTTTTGTTATAAACCCAAATACAACCTTATACACCTTTCACAGTAAGCTAAAAGCTTGTGTCGTGAAAGGGGAGTTTGCCGGCACCTGGGATCGAACCACGGACCCCCTGTTCATGAGGCCGAGACTCTACCTCCAGACTACCGACAAACATTGATTGATTGAATCAAGTATTTATTATTATTATACTGTTAAATAAAATCTTAAAAAAAATTCTCCGTAAATTCTCTACTTCAAGAAATTTCTCCAATTTTTTTTCTTGAGAATTCCACAACACTAGCTGCAACTGGTCTGTTGACTAACTACTCCACTTGTGGGATAATATGGTGTAATGGTAAACCAAACTACTAAAGTAGTAGTAATGGTATAATGCTTAAGTCTCCTTCACCTATGAAAAATAAACTGGTTATAAAAAATAAACCTGAACCATATCCAAAATTATAATATTTACATTTTTCATGTGTATAAATTAATTATAGTATGTATGTATTTAGAAGTTACATTGTAATTGGTTTGTTAAACACAACACGCAATTTTTGTATGCATGTGTTCTAAGCGAAACATATATGTTAAAACAAATGTTTTTAAAACCACTGGGCTTTGTAAATAATCGGGATACTATTTACTATTTCAGTCCGTTAGTTGGTAGATATATAAAAAATGTCTACACTTTTGAAAAATCTAAGAAAAATTAAGAATTTCTACTTTTTTACTATGTACGTATGAACTTTTTTAATGTGAACTAGGTCTTTTTCTTTTGAAGATGGCAACACTGGTTGTAGGATCGGAGATGTTACTTCTAGCTTAGGCTAGTAACATCTTCATTAATGGTTTTGGTGGACTTGACACATTTTTTTTTTAAATTTATTATTTCATTCATAAATACACAGTTATATATTGATATTACAATAACAAAATAATATTATACATAAGCAACCAAATGCTTTTGCGGAGGGTCGGATATCAACTATAATGATTACAATGATTAAGTTTTAATTGTCCTTTCTTTGCTTTATGGCAAAGCACCCGAATTCGAGTGAATTATGCTTATAGGTTATTTCGCAGTAGGTATACGTTATAGATTTTTATGCGAAATCATTAAAAAATATCTTTATAATATTTTTTATTTAAAATAGACGAAACAGCGCTCATCCGTAAGCCAGAGTGAGATGCGAAAATAGAAACAAGTGCAAAACAAGGACATCGCGGTCAATGCCCTCACAGAATAAAAAAAGCTTTAAAAGTAAACAACACACAGGGCCGCTATTGGAAATAAATATGTTTATGGTTTAACTGATTAATTCAACTTTTAAAATATAATAATTTACTGAATAACATAATTTTAACAATACAAATTTAACAACAATCCGTCAATAATTTTCCCATATCATACCTTTTTATGTGATTTTGGACTTTATTTTTATACGATAAAATGGATTGAATTGGAAATGTGGTGCGAAATTTTTTGATATGAGTTTTGATTTTCATTGCCTTACACAACTATAGGTATAAATAGTCTTAAAATATACGGGAAACAGGTTACTTTAACATCAACCACCAAAATATATTTATTATAGTTATAGTTATTTCAACATCAAAAAATGACTTGGCGATGTAAATAATTAACTGTATATTATTGTATTATTCATTGTGGAAGCTGTTGTATCTATTAAAATAAATAATTAAATAAATGACACAGCCAGGAACTACTGTGCTGTTAGTGTTATGTCAGATCACCCCAATCTCAGATATCATCTAGGCGTAAGCCTCTTTGTCTTGTGCCATGTGGAACAGCACCTCCACACTCGTCGAGTTCCTGTTCATTCTCTAATATTTTCCAACCAGGACATCCATAACAACAGTTTCTGTAAATACCTTCAAATATTATTTCCTGACCAAAACCTAGTTCAAAACTAGTATAAATGTATTTATTTTAATTATATAATATTAAAATGCGTCAGATGTGCTAATAATAATTTAATTTTTGGCAAAGTATTATTATTAAATATTACAGTAATAATTAGATACATGGAAAATAGATAGGTAGGTACCGGCCTAATATTTAGCCAACCGTTAATTATTATGTATGTACAAAATTAAATAAAATTATTAATTTAACTATGCGAAAATGCCCGGATGTTTCTCGTTTACAATACGCCGTTCCTATGACAACGAAATCAGAGCGCTGGGATTGTCGTGTAAAAAGGGTATGTTGATTAAACATCTACCTATGGGCGCAAACAGGATTTTTTCTACTGCCTATTCTGAGTCTTTGCGATTTGGTAAACCAAAGTTTACACGCAATGTGATCAGATTTTAATTTTGTTGTTGGAATTAGAAATGTTTCACGATCTCTCCATTTTTGTTCAACAATTTGAAATACTTCAAGTGGGAAACATCTGCCCCCCAGATTTTTGTTCAACAATTTGAAATACTTCAAGTGGGAAACATCTGCCCCCCAGCCCTCCCAGATACGTTGATGTATGTATATATCTTTATATTCCATATCCCATAATTATTTTTATGGGATATGGAATATAAAGATATGTATGGAATATAAGTTAATCATGACTGCTCCAAGAATACTCGCGGATGTCTTTGACTCAGCTCACCCCGCCAACAACCAAATCGTTGACAGGTATTAAATGTTGTCTTCTCTTGGAAATGAACGATATAAATTCAGTTTTGCTGGGATCAAGAAATAGCTTGCTGGACTTGACCTCGAAATAATTTTAAAATTTTGGCACCTGTCAGCGACCTCGGCTGGAGCGTATATTTGTATATCGTCAGCATAACAGTTTATATTCTGTCCAAATTATAGATCTATATCCTGGATTTCCGCGGTGTACAGCACAAACAGAAGAGGTCCGAGAATGGATCCTTGCGGAACGCCAACACTCAACAACCGAGTCTCATTTCCCCCAAAGCACAGTCTGTTTACTATTCAATAGAGAGGAGTTCAATCAAGGGTGATATTCGCACACCAAACCTAGTAGGGTAGTCAGCGGGCTGTATGCAGTCAACATCCAGGTCATCTTCTCGATGTCAATTAAAATTAAGACATTCTGGGTGGCCACCCTTCCGGGTGGCATGCTACCCTATCGCTGAATAAAATATGTTAAATGTCTTATTCGTAAGAAGAAAATCGTTCTGAGTGGAGGTAGTTTTTATCCGCTCTTTGCTTCAGAGAAGTCCGTGAATGGAGAAGTGAGTAAATGAATGAATGTAGAATTAAAAATCATTAAAAATTGAATTACAGTAAGGTAAGCAGTAGGAGGTGTCTGAATAACATGATTTGATGATAATAAAGCTGATGCCTTCACAATGTTCCAAAGGGGCATCGTCTGATTGCTGTTAATGGCTTTAGATTTAAATACGTATATGTATAAATATGTATAAAAAAGAAAAACTGAAATATAAAATAATATCTTACATAGGTATATTGTAATTTCGAAAAAATGTATCGACGTATCCTGATACAAACCTTTTTACTCTAAAACAGCGTTCTTCAAAGTGTAGCGATTCAATCGTCAAATCTTGTAATTTTGTAAGGCATGAATTATAATATAAATATTATGAATCAGTGGAAAAATTAAGTTTCCATTCAAAAAGGCATTTAAAGTTTGAAAATTAATCATACCTACATTGTATTTCAGTTTACGAAATCCTGCAAAATATTGATAAAAAAAATTTTTTTTATTCATTTATTCGTACATTGATTACAAGCAAATTCACACAAAAATACATTTAAAACCAAGACAATCATACAATCAATATACAGAGGGCGAGTTTATCGCAGAGGCGCGATTTCTTCCAACTAACCCAAAATGATGTTTTTTATTTTATTTATTTCCTCTTAAGGGACACAAACAGTTTAACTTAACAAATATTAACAGTCATATGAATTTTATTTTTTCGGTGGTAACCTTATGAAAGTTCATTTTAATTAATATTTAAACACTGTTACTTTCACTTGTATAAATTTTTATTTTGGCAGAGGCCTTTCGGACTTAGTCCATCGTCAGTGCCGTCAACTTAGAAACAAAGAAACTTTTATTTTATTTAATAAATACCAAATAAGACATAGGTATTAGTGCCTTTGAGAACTTTTCCATTGTACAACAGTGGATATACATGGTTCAGGAAATTAATGCACTATTATTACAGAAATCTTAATATTTTTTTCTGCTCATAAGAATGTCACGCGCTTTTTTTATTCTTAATTTTTCAAAGTTTGAGAAACACTATTCTAATGTACCTATGTAATACGGTATAACGATATAAAGACGACGAGTAGGATTGAATTGAGTATACCCGCTAATTATAGAGTGCCCTTTATGTGTTGTTATTATGATGCGACCGATTCCATAATTTCGGGAATACACGTTAAAACGCTTATAACATAAATCCAGAAATCATTTATGACACATGACAATAACACAAATCATATCTTGTTAAAAAATATGTTCTTTGTTATCCAAACTGAACAAAACCATTTGTAGTAAAATGTCAGTAGTGACAAAACTTATTATATTTTGATTGGTTTATTTATTAATATTGTAAATATTTATTAATATTAATATAATATAAAAAATCCATTAAATTGATTCTCTCCTTTTTTCAGGCAAATTTCATAGGATTTGACTATGTTGGAGAGTTCAGTTTTATGCACTTGGTCAAAAAATATAATTCTTGAATTTGTAAATATTTATTAATTTTATTCTTCACTGTAAATTGGTAACACTATTTGATAGGATTTGACTATTTTGGAAAATTCTGTTTTATATTTATATACTTGGACAAAAATGTCATTCTTGAATTTGTCAATATTTATTAATTTTATTCTTCACTGTAAATTGGTAACACTATTTGATAGGATTTGACTATTTTGGAAAATTCTGTTTTATATTTATATACTTGGACAAAAATGTCATTCTTGAATTTGTCAATATTTATTTATTTTATTCCTCATTGTAGATTGGTTACATTATTTCAAGTCAATACTCAAATATGTAGGCTAAAACCATCGGCCATTTGCAATAAATATACACACCTGTCAAAAATAGAAATGTTATTAAAATAATTTGAATCCCATCGGCATTTCACTTTGTCCTCATAATTTCAGCTTATGGCATAATTTTCAGCTCAATCACCTAATTATGTATATTTACACATTTTATACATTTTATTATTTTTTTGTACCACCGCTGGTTTTGTATGATACTATGTATGATAGTATGCAGTTGGAGTTTCAGTTGAGTTGGAGTTGCAGTTGAAATTGTTGTTGTTCAGTTGTTGTTGGAGTTGGAGTCGGAGTTGCAGTTTCTATTGTATACGGGAGATGCATTTCATTTGTCGGTGACCAGCGGCGAAACTGCATGTAATAAACATGCAAGTTGTCCTCATTGTGGTTATAAGAGTAAAGACATTCAGGATGCGTGGCATACCTCATCGCTGAACTGAAGATGTGAAATGTCTTAGACGTGATGTTTTAAGAATACCTGTCTTTTAAACAACACTCAAAAACTTACAGAAAAAAGTGGGACACCTATAAGAATACTGGGCACATCAAAATTCTGTGGGTTAAAAAAATTCTAACGTTTTTTAAGCTACACACATACAAACGAATTGACGACAGCAAAAATGGATTGCCTTGAGGATAAAATTAGTAAAAATATGTTGAACGGCATGAAAACGCACATGTATCCCAAAGGGTAGTATGTTTTTATGATTAAATGGTATTTAATATTTTTTACTTATTCCTTATAATATTATTATTATTTGTAGATTGATGGCTCTGATAATATTTTTTATATAAAAACGTACTTTAAATACATTTATATATTAATTTGTTTTAACAATATTCAACTACGCTTTACGTCAATGAAACATATAAATCTGGGAATTGATAAGTTGATGCATCGAGAATGTTGTGCGAGGCATTACTTTTTAAACTCTGAAGTGGCTTTAAAAGCAATCCAATGATATTGAGCGAATTTAGTGTCTACGTCCCAATATCGTATTGTAGTTTTCGCCAGCATATGCCTTTTTACTCACCGGATAGCAAAACAAACATTATCCCAAATTCTCCAGTCGGCAAGGCTATAAAACTATTTCATGAAGTGAATGTTCATGTTCATATTTTCAACAACACATACAATGACTATCGCCAAGATATCGCCTTTGACTGTTGTTTTTTTACGATATCTTTTTGGTGTTTTTTTTTCATTTATGTTTTTTTCCTGCTGAGATCGATTTGGGCAAAAGCTGTTATGATCTCAGTGTAGGGTCAATTTTTAAAGATAAAAAATACGGATGTGCTGGTCCATTGTTTAATTAACCGAAATTAAATAGTTTTTTAATTTGATAAATCAAGCAGAAGACTCAACATGTATTAAACTATTCAATGAATTTAGAAATAGCTAAGGTCGGGTAATTGGACATGGCAATTAGAGCAATTAGGCACAAATCAAAACATTATTGCCCCATCCTAGGTGTTTACCTGAGAGTTCAAATCGGGAATCCCTGAAAGGGCAATTGTTTTTGAGGTCTTCCTGAGTGTCCTGCAAAAGGCAAGTGTTCATAAAACCAGGCGATAAACATCTACGAATCATCCTGAATATTTTTTTTCCTATTCGATAGGACAGATAGGACAATCTGCATGTTTATTACAAACAGTAAGTCCGTTTGGTCACTACATTTTTAAGATACGCTGATAAAAAAATATTTTTAAATTGTGATGTAAAATCTCCGGTGTACGTTAATCGAATACACGCAAAACCTTGCTATGCTTGCATGTTAATAAATACACATAAAAAGAGCTATAACTTTTAATTTGAATTTTTTAATACAATTCGTTTTCGGTTCTTATATATGGTACCTTCGTATATATAGGTATATATAATATAATAATTTGTAGTTATATATAATAAAACATAAAATATGGGTATGATTTGATCGTTTGATTGATTTCCTTTGATATGATTGGTTTTCCTTCCAGTAAATGTGGTTATATATATATATATATATAAGTAATAATATAATATACTTGAATAATTTGTTGCTATACCATTTTAATGTTTATTGCTTACCATACTTACTTTGTATCGATTAACTATACCTACCTATATGTATCCGTGGCGTGTCTTCTATACAAGCCCAAAAGCTGGGCCTTAGCTGAGTTATTTAAGTTTTAAAATAATAAAAAGACGATAGAAGTTAAAGCAAAAACGATCTATTTAAAATTTCTCTCGAATCTATCATTTCATACAATACGTACAATAGTGCGTGGCGCATCTTAGCAACTGTATGATAAATTAAGAAAAGTAAGAAATGACACATAGCGTTTGTCTCGCTTGCGCACTTGGTGGCAAATGGTGATTATTTGTGTTATATTTCTGTCTCGCTCATCACCTTATTATAATACGCTGCCATTATTAATTGTACTAGGCACACGTTACACAGAAGTTATTCGCAATTTTAGGTAGGTACCTATAGTATAATTACGCGTATATACCTATAGTATAATATCCTATCAAGACGAAATACGTCTCTCTCGTAAATAAGTAGAATAGTAGAACAAAACATTTGTTTTATTTATTTATTCATTCTTTACTGTACATTGATTAAAAACAATTACACAAAAGGTATACATTCGAATTAAATACAATCAATATACAGAGGGCGAGTTTATCGCAAAAGCGCGATCTCTTCCAACTAACCCAAAAGTATTAACTTAAATTAAAACATATGAGAAAAAAAAGCAAAAATCCAAGGCAATTTGGAAAAAAAGAGAAAAAAAATACTCACAAAGTACTTAAATATATATACAAACAGAGACAATTATGTAAGAAGCAATTTTTGTCAGAAGACATTTTGTGCTTGAGTTTTAGAATAACATCCTCCCCTCATACCAGCATTTCATTGCTGTTTGGGGAATACGAAGTGTTTATTGTTAACTATAATAAAATATCAATATAAATGTATCGAAATATAAGTTGTGTATTAAATAAATAAATTAATAAATAAATATAATATTTCATTAGTGAACTAGCAATAGATTGTACATCATAGTGCGAACTGTGCATTGTATCTGACACAGAACGAAATATAAACTGAAGAAATGCGCAATAGCAAGCCAGTTGCTATTACATAGGTGTGGAGAGGCTCTGGCCAGTGGTCTTCAAGAGAGGGTCGTTTACAGTACATTTATAAATACATTTTCGATCCCAAACCGTTCACGTGATATTGATCTTTCTACTATGCATAAAAAAACACGTACCACAAAATTGTAGGTGTATAGATAGAGATATAATAATAATAATAAATAGTAATAAAACATTACAAAATACATAACATTCCCATGGTACGAATCTAATATAAATATTATATAAAAGTATATAATATAGGTATGTATACATTGGGAATTGAACCACCACCACCTATCAAGCATTAGTATTAGAAACGATAAAACCAATCGATAGATGGTCGTTAATGGTAGTAATGTAATAATTATATAAGTTGGATTCATATACAGTGTTGTAGGTGAATTGAAATAACGGACCACTTCGAGAAAAGTCTAGGCTTTAGCCTTTACAATACAAGATCGTCATATAGAATTAATATCTTTTGCTTATATAATATAATTTGCTTATCAGCATCATATAGAATTAATATCTTTTGCTTATATAATATAATTTGCTTATCAGCAAACCTACAATACAAGATCAAAGCATAAAATTAGACCAATAGAACACAGGCTCTCTAAGTTGTATCGCAGCTTTTTATGTCTTGGTGTATGACTTTACAACAGACTTGCAGATAAAATAAAATGTGATGATGTCTTGGTCTTTTTCTTCTCCTGGTATCTTGTTGATAAATGTCAAATGATTTTGTATTTCTTTATTTAGTTATTTTTAATGGTATTATTTTTCCAGTTGTGTAATTAATTGAACATTTGACGTCGTAGATCCGGACTCTTTACATTCGCAACTGCCCACATACTATGAATTAACTTTTTATTTAACGATGATATTAACTGATAATTGTAATTTTTAATGCACATTATATGTATGACGATTCCAAACGCCCGCATAAAATGGGCCTAATTAGAGTAAAAATAAGTTAATAAATTGATTTTGTTGTTAAAAAAGTAAATCCTACCCACTAGGTAACAACAATAAATATTAAGAATATGAAATAAATATGTACGACAGTTGTTGATACACGTTGTTTTTGCATTCACTCGTTGTTAATGTGCTGAGTATAGCGATAGATAATATTCAAATTATATAAATACAGATAGTACAGCCAGAGCTATAAGCAAAATTCAAAACTATCAATTACTAATACATTGACGTAAGTTGTAAATTGACAGAAATAAAAAAGACGTACTAAACTGTTTTTATTTAGTTTGAAGAATAAACAAAACAAAGAGAAGGCGAATGGAGAGAGTTTCAGAAGTAAGCTAAAAATATACTTTCTTTTTGCTGAGAACGCCACAATATGTTTCGCATATTCGCATAAGTATCCAGCGCATTCAGTCCGTTTTGCGTTCAGCCATATGGCTGTACGTTTCATATATCAATTGAATCGCTTTTCACAAATATCTGCCACCCTTTAATCTCTTCACTGGCTTCAGATATTCGGACAGAGTCAAATTTCTCTGCCTGTTCTACCCGTATTTAAAGTGTATTTGACAGTATTTAAGGCACTACATGCTAAGGTTCCAGAATATATTACTGAACTCTGCTGTAGACAGGCTTTAAGTCATAGACAGACAACACTTAGGTTTGTTAAGATATTACAACCAAATTGGACATGACTAGTACTGTATCGAAACCGGTATATGTGGAGCGTGCTTTTGCAATATCTGCATCTGTAGTCTGGAACAGGCTTCCACAGATGATCAGAGAAAGGCACGATATGTCTCGGTTCAAGAACCAATTAAAGACATTCCTGTTCAAGAAATCACACGGAATAATCCAAACACAACCATAAGCCTAAGTTAGCAAAGAGCGCCCTTGAGATGGAATTTTTCCATAAAACGGCGCTAACAAGTCATCCAAATAATAATAATGCACAACACGAAACCCTTGAGGTCATGTTATGAGTAAACGGCGCTTTACAAATTGGGTGCAATATAACTAACTCATAATTTGAATCACTTTAGTTTTCCATTAGCTTGAAGCTCTGCAGACATCCTAGGCTCTTTGCCAAGAGACAGTTTGATCAGTTAATCAACAACATTTTATTCATCACATATCGGCAGATTCAATAATAAAAGCAATTGATAATGCTTGTATGTAGTCTTCTTATGAACCAATCAAAATAACGAATCAATGTTTAAAAGTAACTCGTACTTCGAGATGTAATAAAAATAGAAAAAAATACATATCTCGTTTTATTATTAAGTATATGAAGAAATATATTTCTATATTGTAAAGATAGATTTCATTGTTACTATGTGATTTCTTTCTGTATGATGATTGGATGTAAAAGCAGAGATGGTCAATGTTTATTAGTGATGAACAAAATTTTCTTATTTTCTGTCCTTTTAGGTTTTTGTTGGAAAGAGTAAGTACTCATAAAACATCAACTAAGTAGTTATAGGTATAGAATATCATGTTTGTATGTTTATAATTATGTGTGTATGTCGATTATTTGGCTCCGTTGAATGGAGCAACGTTGGAAGAGCGATGTCTATAACAAACTCCAACCGGGCTACTCTTGCCACAGTTTAAATACGATCTAAAGATTCTAAAGCTTGATTTTAGCCAAAAATACGTGCATGTTATTCCCGCGGTAGCGGAGGATAGTCAATTTTAACATTTACATTGTGGTTGTATTATGTGATATAATCCCAAGAATGTACCAGAAATTGGTGTTTACACTAAATTTGTGATATTAATAATTTTTTATGAAATATTTCTAATTTCGTCATAATTTTTATCACATTTCTGTTATTTTTTTTAACTTGACCATAGGACTGTCAAAGGTATTTGAATCAGGTTTTTGCCAATTTTTTGATATTTTTTCGGAATTTTTTGCCATTTTTCGGTATTTGAGCAGTTCTGCACATCCCCTACATCTCTATTCCGTTCCTCCTTTCATTCATCATTTGTCTCGTGTCACGTATCGATACTGATATTGTTTTTGTTATTTATAAATTTCGGTTATTTATTCTATGTATGGATTTGTATATATGAATGAATGAAAGATTTATCGTTATTTTCTTTGTTATTTTCTTTTTGTTTTCTTGATGATGATGAATTTTTTTGTTATTTTCTTTGTTATTTTCTTTTTGTTTTCTTGATGATGATGAATTAGTAGGAAGATATCGCGTTTCTGCGATAATGCCCATTACGCAAAATTATATGTTCCAACTATTTTGTTTTATTTTATATTTTTTTGTAAAATGAAGATGAAATATTTTTAATATCTTCGTATGTTAATTTGTCAATTTGACGCTATTTCCCGACCAAAGCCGAGTAAAATTAATCTAGTAACTAATAAATCGAATTTTAATGCAAATAAAATATGTATGGGTAATTACGCACGCTTTTAGCTGTATGTGTGTTTATTTGAAAAGATGGATTGTGTAGATGATAGTTTTTTTTTTATATTACGTAGAATATTTTTGTTTTTATACGTACCCAGTTAATCTCGATGTATTTCCAAAACTAAACAGAGCTAGTCCAAGAACACTGAAAAAATTAGGTAAAGAAAAAATATGTATTACCAAATGATTTTTGTTTTTATTATTCTTTTCTTCTTCGGGTGCTGTGTCAGATGGTTTTATCATGATCTCTATCTATCACTATGAAGAAGGTCTCTATATCTTGCTACCAGGAACAATTTCTCCGCTCATCGTTTTATGTCCAATTTAGTATATTTTCTTTTTAAAGAAAGCGATAGTGAATCCATTATGTTCAGTCGAGTAACTGGTTGCTTGAGAAGAAATGAGACAATGAGTGAGGATGTGAAACCAGAACACATTGTGCAGCGCGATGCTTAGAAGTAAAGACAATTGGGACATTGTCGATTCTTACATGGAGAATAAAATAAATATAAAGGAAAATTATGAAAGAAATACGCAACGAGCAGAATGGAAGACTCAAGAAGCATCGTGATAAGGCGGAAGGTTGGAACACGATCTGCAAGGAGAAAGAGGGGGGCTTTAGCCATTAAGAATCCAGCACTAGGAGTCTGCCTCCTGGGTGTCCATGAGAATTAACTCCCCTGAAAAAGAGCCTGGATTAGCAACTTATTAAAATAATTTCAAATTCTATGAGGGGACTTCACGGGGCAGAACCTTGTTTACACCAGGATAAAATAATACCGATTTTAGGGTATTTTTTACACCGCACATTTGTCATAATAATTATTATGAAATGCTCTAACCTTTACCCTATACGCTGTTGTGTTGATGATGGCCCTGATATTTTTTACTAATCAACGTAATGGCGACCCAAATCTGAAATTGAAGGCGATTCATCTAGATAACAAATTCGTTTAACAGAACCGAAATTAGAATTTATGATCCGAAGTAAATTTAGTTTTTTCATTAGGTAGAAATAACATATATGCCTTAAATACATAGAAACTTACATAGATATCAGTGGCGGAACTAGATATTTTAAAATGGTTATGTTTTTGTAATGCATATTATATTATAAAGGTATCGAATGTTGGATAAAAAAAATTGTAACGAGAGGGGGAAATGGACATAACAGATCCTATTAGTCAGTGTAAGCTGGATCCAGGAAATATTTCGACAAAGGGGTAGAAGTTTGAGGTATGATTTTATCGAATGTATGTTATTATTCCATGGAGTCCTCGACAAGGAAAAGGAAGGTATATCATTCTTTTCTATAAGTGATGAGTGTCGTTTAAGAGAAAAATGCTTCTAAAATTAATTCGTAATCGAATAAAGACATTTAACGATGAAGTAGATATGCCACACACTCGGGATGCCTTATTTTTTTTGTAAGTCCGGAGATTTATTTTAGGGCATGCGTTGCATATTTGCTTGTATGGAAGGTACGCCCCTGGTGACTACAGTGGGCGAATACCACGTGTAGATATATTACCTACATATTATGTACTAGTATTAATAAAATATATTAGTACCATCATTATAAACATAACTCATTATACCTACCTAATACTTACCTTACATAATACACAAGACATTATTTCATACGCAATTTAACTTAAATAGTATACCTTAAATTTGTGTATATGTACAAATTTAGAAATACATAGTTGTTTTTGTGTGTTTTTCTTTTGTGTTTTTATTTTGTTAAATTTTTATAAAATGAATCTATTCATCTTGTTTTATTTGTTTCTCATATTATATTTTAATCATAATTTATTTCTTTTAATTGATCTTTTAGCTATATGTAGAATTGTGAGCTATTCAGTACTGAATTTACTGTTATTAGTTACATAAAGGTTCATTTAACTTTGATGGTTTTTTAAGACTTCTCAGGTAAATTTAGGATACAGAATTTAGGATTCAGATTTTAGGATTACAAAATTAGGATATAAAATTCAGGAACTCAGCAAACGCTAGTCCACCTTTTGATTTTGCATTTTGTTGTCATGTTCTATAATAGAGTGTTGATCCTGTGTACATCGTAAAAATAAAATACGTAAATGTGAATCTTAAAGGTCAACTTAACGAACAGACTGGAAGCATTTGAAATGTGGCTTCATCGCCGAATGCTCAGATTTCCCTGTAGACAGACATGGTTACCAATACTGAAGTCTTGAGGCGAGCGAGAGTTGACAGGGAGATGTTGTCAACTATCAAGGTTCGGAAGGTTTCATATCTGGGTCATGTTCTGCGTGGGGAAAAATACCACCTTCTCCAACTGATATTGAAGGGGAAAATTGAGGGACGTTGAGGACCCGGTAGGAGACATATGTCCTGGCTGCGAAACATTCGCCAAGGTGATCGCCAACGCTGAAGGGGGGACATAGTAAAACTCAAATCAGTTTGTATGTTTCAAAATAAACGCCAACTCAATCAATAGTTGAAGTAGTAGTATTTTCAAATTATTTACCTACTTTTCTCTCGAATTCTCGTCTGGCTTAATACGTACTGAAGTCAAACATATTTTGAACTACTCCAGATTAATCATACCAATTGATCACACTCATCCATAGTCAACCTATTTGAATAGGTATTAACTAGGTAGGTATGTTGTATATGATACACATACATATGTGAACTTCCTTAAGGAGTGCACAACACAGAGTTTCGACGCTTATGAATCGACTTAGGCTTAGTTAAGAGTACTCTTTAAACCTAGGTAACATTCCCAATTCCTTTGTGTCATGCTTATCACATGACTTGAAATTTTTGAAAGTTGTATATATGTTACAACTCAATATTTTTCCACTCTTGAAATCAAGTTTTGAAGTGAACGTACTGAAGTGTATTTATACCATAACTAAGAATACGAACAGACAGGTACCTAAGTATAATACGTATTTCAGAATCGAAATGTGTATCTAATGATTTGATTTAATATAATGCTTTAAGGGGATAATCATAATAGTTATTAGATGTGTATTATTACAATAGTTAGCAGTTTACGGGGAGGGGACAGCCATCAAAGGTACATATTATTATTATTTAATAGATTGGCATCGATAGTGTGTATTATGTAATATCTACGCCAAAAACCACTTCAATCAAAATATTATAAATAATATTATTAAAAACAATAAATATCTGATCTGATGTAATACTAATTCAGCACCCGGCTTTGTCTGCTAAACAATAGATATATAAAATGAAATGTTAAGAATATTTATCTACTATTTTTTTTATATTGTTTAACTGGATTTGGGCAAAACGCGCAGATGACAAAACCAATCAGAAATCTCGATTTGAGAGCAAATTGACATTGTGCAAACTCCAATCGAAAGAAGTGAGAAAGGCGTCTCAACGCTAAAGAATTTCTTTATTTACTATAAACATATTTTTATATCGGCATAACAGCTAGACAGCCTTTTCCCCGAGTTGGCTCTAGGCTGGCTTAAGAGATCATTTTTGGTGTCCATGGACAACTTTCACTAATTCCAGCGTTCTTACTTTTGCCAATATATTGAAACTATTGAAAAGATAACGTGCTTAGCTCCTTTTTATAAGGTTTTGTTCTTAATAATAATAATAATCGGATTATTTATATGTAACGCCGTTTAATGATCCATGATCATCTCAAGGGCGCCGTGACTTCCTTCGAACAGCAGCGTCTTCAACTTGGTTCTAAATGTGGTGGTAGACTGATTTTCTCACAGGTAAGTGGACAGTCTGTTCCAGGCAGTTGGCGCGGCGGCTTATTACACAAATACAATGACAATCAAAACTTATATCAGAGAATTTTGCACCACATTTCCAATTCAATTCCAATCCAACAACGTCACTTACGGGCTGTTTCACCACCTCTGGATAAAGTTCTAGATAACAATCCTTAGAATAAATTAATCTACAAGATAAACTGAAGCGAGCGTTTCACCACCTACAGATTTCTTACGGATTGCTATCCGCCAGTGGCAACGTTGTAATTTCATGCGTTTTTTGAATGAATGTATGCACGTAGGTAGGAATATATCGTTCGTTGCCTAGGAATATATCTAGGCAACGCACATGTAAACAAATTTTGACAGTTTAACACTATCTAAGACTTATCGGCCGGATAACTTATCTGGAACTTAATCTATAGGATAGCGCTGTCAGGGAGTCGTGAAACGCATTTTTCGTTTTATCCGTTAGATTTGTGTTGGATTGGCTATCTGGCACTTTATCCAGAGGTGGTGAAACAGCCCGTTAAATAAGTATGATATGGGAAAATTATTGTCGGATATAGTAAAGTTGTAGAAGGGAGGAGGGGAAGGGGCAGAGTGCCAATAAGATGGAGCAACCAAATTAAGGAGGCCACACAGAGCTCACTTCACGGGGTATTACACATGGCGGAGGATCGCTCAACATGGAGACAGATGGTTTACAGAACGAGGCATGATGGTCACGATCCTCAGGATTTAGGAACTGACACAGATGATGATGATGATAGTAAAGTATTATTAAAATTATATATTTCAGCAGACTATTAACAATATTATCAAAAATATATTATTCAGTAAATAATTCATATATTTATTCCCAACAGCGGCGCTATGTGTTGTTTACTTCAAAAAGTTGTTTTGATTCTACGAGGGCATTGACCGCGATGTCCTTGGTTTGCACTTGCTTCTACATTCGTATCTCGCTCTGGCTTACGGACGAGCGCTGTTTCGTCTATATTTTATTTTTTGTAATTTTTTTTAATATTTGTAATAATAACAAAGCTATTTTTTGTAATAATTTTGCCATAAGAATCTATAACTGTAAAAAAAGGCATAATTCACTCGAATTCGGGTACCTACTTTCCCATAATGCAGAGTTCTTATTAAGTTGCCTTATAGGCATTAAAAAATGATCTTTACGTATTGTTTTCAACATAAAAATGAAAGCTTATTGTAAAATCAAAGATAATTCACACAAACATACGCACTTAGGCCATGTTTCACGAGTTTGATAAATCTTTCTCTATATATTATAATTGATCTTGAATTCATCAAGTTTTTAATAAACCTATACGTATTCTATAAAAATAATAATATAATCTTTGATTTTTAATCAATACCATTATTTTTTATACAGTATAGTGTTTGAAAATACAGGGTGTATATATAATTAAACCCAGAAAAAGTTCAAATTTAAATTAAGCTATTGAATAATTTTATAAAAAATATTAAATATTGCATATTTCCAAAATTTAATACAACAAAACCAAGGATCTGTTGGCACATGAAGGTAAGTAAAATAATTTGTAATTATTTATTAACGAGCTTAGAGAACCCATAATAGGCAGGTAATTATGTTTTCAGAACTATAGTTCACAGATTATACAAAGACATAAAATTTGTTTATATCAATTTATTTTTTACCTACACACACACATCTCACATTTTATATATTAAGCGGGTAAGCAGAAAAATTCGAAACGCAAAATAATTTAATTTGGCTTTTCACATAACTTTTGCTTCCACCACATTTATGTGCAGAAAACGTGCCAAATTATTATATTGGATAGGTAGTGCTAAAATTATCTTTTTACCACAAATAAATTACAGTTTGTGAACATCACGGCATATCCCACAAGTGGAATAACTAACAGACCAGACGCATATAAAAGATATGCAAGCTGCCCTCTCTATGCCGACAAAAAATTAAAACATTCAGGCGCCTTTGAGATGATCGCGGATCATCAAACGGCGCCACATATAAATTATTCAGTTGATCATAAATATTAATGTGTGGCAAGCCTCATTGATGAATTCAAGATATAAAATATCTCATTTTTTCGAATACCTACTTGCCACTTACAGGAAACTAAAAAAATATACGGAATATTATACGGAATGTAATAAAAAAAAAAATCAATTCTGGTGCTCCAAAGAACAATCTCCTACATCGTCTTATTCTCAACTTTCTTAATTTCTTATTATCTACATGCGGTTATTCCATTAATGGCTACCCCACTTGTAGGAGATGCCATGAAGGTAAAGATAGAATTTTTTTATTTAGTAAATCTTCAAATCCAAGTATAGACTTGTATGATATTGATATTCCATTTCAGAAATTCATATTATTAACTTTAATAAGTTAATTTTTTATTAAGTTAATAAGTTAAGTTAAAAATAAGATAAATTAATAATAAATTAAAAAATTAATATTCATACTATTTATTTTTTAGGTATTTTAATATTGTTTTGGTTTTCCAAAGGAGTGAAACACCCTGTATATAGGTCGCATTTATCTTCGCGATCATGTACGACGGACATTTTGATAATTTGGGTATTGGGTGACTAAATTATACAGGACCTTAAACGATCCAACCACAAAACCTCAGACGCACTATCAGACGGTCCGGGCATATTAAAAAATATTTTGCATTTTTGCCCTAAATAAAATAGGAATCATCAATGTATACCTAATATATTTTAAACAATATGTACCTCGTACACATTGGCTGTTTTACGAATACCTGGATCTTGGTTTCATGACACTCGAGACATGACACAAGTTCATAAACATGACACAAGATTCATGACACAAATTCATAAACATGACACAAGATTCATGACACTCGAAAATTTGTGTAGAAGAGTGCAAATCTTTTTGGTTTTTTGACTTCATGGGCAGATTTAGAATCTCGTAAAAATATGTAACAATTTTCATATTTTAAAGTGTCATAAATATCACATTTTATAAATTGTTTAACATCTTCAATTCAGCGATGGTATGTGCCACCCACTTTAAATGTCTATCGCAGTTTTTTTTTTCAAATGTCTTTTTCTAAATCTTGTCAACATTTTTTTCAAAATGTATATTTTATGTCTATAACAACAAAAGTTACGATTACTTGAACATGTGGAAAGCAAATGAAAGGATGACAAAGAAAGTCTATTTATCTAAAAGAAGGGACTCATCCAAGAACTACACGGTCAAGTATTGTTCTTGGATGTTGTTAGATCTTCTTGGATCAAATCCTTAAGGTGGCCACATGTTGAGTGAAAGAAATCGACGTGCATGTACCTACTAGAACTGTATGAATGTGAATGAAGCGAAAGAAGTATGTAAGGATTGATCAGTATGGCATTCCGTTTTATTGTCTACCCCACCTGGGACACATTGTAAGGGTATTGAGAGATAAAGATTTTATTAATTAAAAAACTTATACTTTTTTATACACACGTAAGAATGTGACAAAAAGTATGTAGGAATGACAACAAGAAAAATAAAAACTAGGATTAAGGAACATTTAAATTGTCTAAAAAATACGGGATTCTCTGAATTTGCCAACCACTTAATAGAAGAAAACCATAGCATAAACCAAAAGGAGCCTTTTAAAATATTGAATTTTAGTAATAGTAGTTATAGAAGATTATTACTAAGAGAAACATTGGAAATTCATAAAAATATTAATAGTGTAAATAATTTAGTCAATAAAACAACAATACCCAATGCATCCCCAATTCTCAGAATATTCCCACTTGTTTCATACCCTCATACCTCCATTGTTCCCCCCTCTACCACTACCACTGTATTTTCACCTTAATTGAATATTATTTGTTTTGCATAGTTTAGTATTGATAATGTCTCATTAAGAGACGAAACAATATTGTCTACAAAAATAAAAATATAAGTGTGTATAAAAAAGAAAAAAAAAAAAAAAAAAGTGTGTATAAAAAAGTATAAGTTTTTTAATTAATTTAATATGGATACACAAAAAGTGACGGATTACATTGAAAATAAAGATTTTATTTTTTATTTCATACATACAGTGCACTGGCTACCACACTTATTTTTTTGACTATTTTTTATTTTGTTTTCATTTTAATGGGTTGGTTGGAAGATATTAAGCAAATGCTGTGACGGAATAAATAGGCAGGTACAATTAATAATAATAATTACACTTTATTGTTTAAAAAAATCAGGAACAATTGCTTACCTACTTTTAAATATTTACATAATATCCTTTTCAGCAAAAGAAAACATTTATTTATCGATTCCCGTCCGGGCACTACTAAATGAGGTGTCGTTGTGTTAAATTTACAAATTATTTATTTAAAAAAATATATTTAGGTAGGTACCTACGTGTACAATTAAGCGTGGATGAGTATCTATCTGTAATAATAAAAATGGCGATCGTGGTTTAACCACATTGTAAAAATGACGTAATTTCATTTTTAGATGGCAGTCCATTTATTTTTATTGAAAATGCGATTGCGATAAAAAACAAGTATATAAATTAATTGCTCCAAAAAAATATTATTATTACATCAATATTAATTTCATATTCGATGTATTAATGTATATAAAAATGAGCGAGCAATAATAGTCTAATACTTTTAAATGCCAATTCTGAACTTGTTATGGGAATTGTAAAAAGTAGTTTGAAATCAGTGGAATTTCGACACTAGATGGCGTTGGAATCAAACGTGAAAAATCATCAAGCGGGAGAGGGTAAGTACTTAAATAAGTATGTTGTAATTTATATTGGAAAGAAAGATGTCACGCCAAATATTGAGTTACACTATTTGAAAAAGCATAGGAAAATCCAAATAATATATTATCGGATGATGAAGGACTTGGGGAAACAGTCGAAAAAATGATCTCACTTTTAAACATAAAATATCTTCACCCTTTTTTAAAATCTGATGACGGAGAAAGTAGAGGGGGGGGGGGTAGATATTGAAAAAAATCGTAAAATTTAAGACCTTTAATGTTTGCTTGCGAATCAATCGCTTGTCATCTGAAATTATTGTTGTGTACCTATTGCTGATGTTCTAGTTTTTCTGTCAAAAAATGACACTCATTAAAATATAGGCCAATATTGAAACTATCTGAAATAACTATACTTACCTACGTGAAAAAAAATACTTAAAGTACCTCCCAATTTGGTTAAATTTAATCCACAAAAAGACAAAATATTTTCAAGTCCTATTTTTGATTGGCATGGAAAGAACAACATATATTATGTGAAGGCTGTCATCGAATGTAACACAAAATTTTGAATAACATTCTCCCTTATTCGATGATAGCCTTCATATCTTAACAAGCAGAAAAAAATATTTTTAAGCCGCAGATTACAGCATGTTTTTTTTTGCTTTATTTATATGTGTTATATGTTTTAAATAAGTTTCTGTTATAATATATAAAGATTATTTTTCATATCATGATTGTATAGGAGGAATAAACTTGTCCATTTATTTTTTGTTGATGGCGGTTATTCGAAAAAATTCAGTAGTGGCATTTTTTCCGTTCAGTTAGGTAGCCAATAGTAATAATTTTCATATGCAAATGTCGCCATAAAAATTAATGTTTTTTATTGGGTTAATGGAAATTGAAATGTTTCTACTTGTGTATGTGAGCAGTACTATGTGGTATATAATGTAAAATAATATATAGTTGTAATGTATGTATTTGTTATATACTTAATTGTTGTTCAGTTTTATATACTCGCATGTGATATCAGAAGTTCTCAAAAAGGGGTGCGGGTCAGAAATAACTCTTTGTGAAATTTCAAATATTTATTTATATATTCATTTTTTATCATGCATTGATTAGCAACAATTACATAAAGGTACACATTCAAGTTATATACAATCAATATACAGAGTAAGTGGTAGTCTGTCCTCTGGCATGCGGAGAACGTGACCCAGCCATCGCAACTGCGACCTCTCTATATGCAGGAGTACCGGTTCCACATTGAGAGCCTCACGAACATACGTATTCCTTATACGGTCTCTCAATGACACACCAGCCACGCCCCTGAGGAACCGCATTTCCGCTGTCCGTAACCTTGATCTCACGCTCTCCGTGAGCATCCAAATCTGGTGTCCATATGTGAGGATAGGGCGATAGAAATGATAATCTTTATAAATTTGGTCGAATTTATCAGCACAAAATTAATTAGGTACCTACTTGCAAATGTTTAGAACATTTACTATTTTTTTTATTGTTTAACCGGATTTGGGTGCAGATGACATTGGTTAAGTGATCACTTTCGGTGTCCATGGACGCAGTGATCACCAATTCCGCCATTCTCACTATCACGCTATAAGGTCCAACAATTTATGGTTTTACAATCGAGATGTCCTCTACACGTTGTGCCAAATCCAGTTAATCAATAAAGAATTAGTCTTCTTCTTCTTCGTGACGTAGATCATCGATCTGTTACTTCAGAAGTTGACGCCTCTTGTGATGCTGAAGACCAGCTGTCTTTCTGTATTTTTTGCTGGTCTTCCTCGGGGACGTGAACCGACTGGTGTTTCCTTTGCAGCTATTATGTACGATTCTGTTCTCAGCCATCCGATCTACATGGTCTCTCCAGAATCGTCTTCTTTTCCTACTCCATCTTACGATGTTCTCCGTGTTGCATATGTTCCTAATCTCAATATTTCTTATTCTGTGTCTGAGATTTTTGCCCGCAACAGCACGTATAGTAATATTTTCATCTCCGATGTTCTTAGTAGGTTTTATGTTCGTACCGTGTCTGCTCTTGTTTCGACACTATATGTCATTAAAAAAATTGTAAATATTCGAAACATAAGATTAAAGTTTTCAAAGTTATCGCACTTTTAACATTTGGGAATCGCTTTTGAATGTATACGAATGTTTGACTTAATTTATATTAAGTGCTTTTCGGCTAGGGTCGAAAGAACTTTAATTACTACAAATATAATATTATTCCTACCTCCTGAGGTACTACAACATACATAACTAATAATTATAATTACTATGTACAATAGTTTTTATTTGATATTGTTGCTGTTGTTGTTTTTATTAAGTTAAATTAATAACATTTAAAGGCGGAGCTTATTCCTAGAAGTCTATTTCAAGCAGTCGAATGGGAATGCTTTCAAAACAGACTATTCTCCATGTATTAAAATAAAACTAGTTTTTTTTCCATATTATGTCGATTTGTATGTCTAGCCCGTAAAATAAAATAAGGTATCTAAGGCATAGCTATCTATCAATGGGTATGCCGTGTGGGGTAGGTAGAAAGAACGAAACGCCATATAAATGTCTGTTTTTACTACATTATTTCGCTTCCTCCACATTCATACAATTATTCATACATTTTTGGCGATTTCTCTTAATCAACACAATCAGTTAGATCCACGTGGTCAAACCATGTAGTTTTCGGACTCCATGGATGACTCACACCCCTCTTTCATCTGAATGTATACCTATCTAGGTATACATATCCTCGTTGTTATCCTTCCATCATTCATTCGCTCCACGGAAAGTAAAGGTTGGAACCCAGGAACTCTTGATTGAAAGCTTAATTTAAACTTTCAATAAAAAATGCCCAATTTTGAGGAAATATATACATAGTTACTTGTGTACTTGTAAAAGAAATGCAAGTTTAGTTGTTTATTTTAAATATTAAAAAAAAAAAGAAAATGAAAATTCGCCTTTTGTTCACTATATTGGAAGGAAATAATTAATAACATTAGTTGGAAGACATAGCATTTAAGCGATAAACTCGCTCTCTGTACATCGAATTGTAAAACTGATATTTTTATGACACTGTTTTATTTTGTAATATTGTAACCAATGTACAGTGAATAATAAAATAAATAATTACCTCAATAATAATTTTATGATAATTTTTACTTTGCAATGATCGATTTTGTTTCTGATGTACTTTGTAAATCTTTGTCCGCAATCGATTTTCAAATAAATACAAAGAAAAAAAACAATAAAAAACAACCCCTCCATTCCTATATCAACTAAAAACTGTATTAAAATAATAATTGAAATTATTGATAGTAGATAATGTTAATATTCTCAAACGGTGCAGACAAAATTCAATATCTACAATTTTCATTTAAACCCCTTCTATTCCGTGAAAACAATAATACCTACTGTATAATCTACCTGTGATTACAAAAAACGGAGAAAAAAGACGTAAACTACAGTTTTTTAGTTAAGATTATTTTAATGATTATCTAATCATCTGATTAGATTTTCTGTGAAACATTTTTCGACTTTTGAATACATTTGAAATTATATTTTAATATTGTTAACTATTTAATAATAATTATAAATTTAATAAGGATCTAAATAAAAATCTTACGCAATCAATTATTTTAGTTTCCCATAGGAATATTAAAGGCGACTAAAAAAATATTTGAAAATATGAAGGTAGTTTTACTAATATCATTGTAGTTGGGTTAGTTGGAAGATATCGCGCTCTGCGATAAACTCGCCCATTGCACAAATTTATTTGTTCATTGAAGAAAGATCCACCACACACCCGGATACCTCAGGAGTTTTTAACTCCTACTTATCCGCACATTCAAACCAAAATTGTCCTCACGGGCGGGCCATTAGGGAGGCCTGAAGGGCCGGCCGGCCAAAACCGCCGTCGTGGGAATCTTTTATATTACTTCTCTCTTCTTTATTTGTTCAGTTAAAATGTCATATTTTTTCTACTGTTAATCTTTATTGTGCAATAAAGATTTTTATTATTTATATTATTATTCTATACCATAAGGCCCGGCAATTTTCATAGACTTTTCGATTATTGGAGAGGTTCGTTTTATGATTATGTTCTTCAAAGCAATCTGCAAAGCAAAAAATAAGCTGTTATTTTTTTTTGTACTTTATGGCCTTTTACTCTGTAGTGATAGATTGAATATGTAATATAACAAGGATGAAGTTAGTCGCGTATCATACGTCGGATCTTCGGGTTCCATATTTGAAAATCACCTGACTTTAATTCGTTTATATTTTCGATTACTTTGCCGTAACTGAAAATTAACAACAGTAGTAACAACACGTGTTATTACGTCGAGGGGTTAAAAGTTGTTGTGTATCTGGCAGTGGAAGGGTTTTCACAAGTAAATTAATAGTACATATTACAGAAATTATTATTTATGGAAATACATATTATTTGACATTTCAAGTTTTATGTAACTATAAAGGAAGTGAAAATGAAAAAACTCATAGAAAATAAATTATTTCTAGTGACGTGATTGCACTTGTTTTTCTGTCACGGAATTTCATAGAAACTTGATATTTTGCTCTGGAAAATAAGTTTAATATGTATATAATTAATAATTACTTCTGTCCTCTGGGTCCTACTTCTACGTCCATTGTGCTTATGATCATTATTATCCTGTGGTAGCCTCAAAATGTGTCCGTACCATCTTAATCTGTTTTCGGTTATTTTTTTCTCCGATGGGAGCGACTTTGAAACTACCACGTTAAAATTAATTATTTATCAGAATAAATTCAGAGAAACCTTAACACATTTACGTTAAAATTCAACCTGTTACCAGAGCTTTAATTGTAAAGTCAGAGCAGATCGGCGGCAGGAACCGAACCCAAGGTGCTTCCGCTCCGTCCAAGAATCTACTATCAGACTAATTACCACCAAATTTTATTAATCAAATTTCTTTAATAACTCTAAAGTTTGTACATTCACATAGTGAAAATTCATTATGATGATATTATACTTTAAATAACGCACAGTTTTCTTTTCACTTAGATTTATTCTAACCTCAAAGTTAAATAAATCTTAGTGAAAAGAAAACTGTGTGTTATTTAAAGTATAATATCAAATTTCTTTAACTCTGTTTTTACCCTGTTTGAAAGCACCACATAATAACACCTAGTATACAAATAATATTATTAACATCATAGCACCACCGGACGACAAGAAAAAAAGGTGTGTTTATGTGCATATCCATATATTTTTATTTATTTCAATAACACCCCTGGATAATGAGCAGACACTTTTAACCCTTTAACACCCTGCGGGGGTGCGTCCGGTATCTTTACAAAATAACCCTTAACCCTGACTATCTATGTATAATAATAATTTTACGGTCTATCATACCTATGTATGTAATATTATGTAAGTGAAAACAATTATTTCTTATCTTTATTGAAAAAATGGTGGAAACCGATACCTTTTTTGCCGTAAGTCTCCATACCAACAAAAATTTAAGAAATTCAGTATGGGTGGCAAACCTCATCGCTGAATTTAATGTGTGAAATGTCCTTATTTTTTCGAACACCTGCCTTTTGCCATATCTAAAAAATACATTTATAAACTCGCCCTCTGTACCTACATTGAATTGTATACTTAAGATATTTTTATGATACTGTTTTGATTTGTAATATTGTAACAAATGTACAGTGAAGAACAAATAAAATAAATAAAATAAATAAAATAAATAAAATAAATAAAATAAATAAAATAAATAAAATAAATAAAATAAATAAAATAAATAAAATAAATAAAATAAATAAAATAAATAAAATAAATAAAATAAATAAAATAAATAAAATAAATAAAATAAATAAAATAAATAAAATAAATTAAATAAATTAAATAAATTAAATAAATTAAATAAATTAAATAAATTAAATAAATTAGATAAATTAGATAAATTAAATAATTTAAATAAATAAAATAAATAAAATAAATAAAATAAATAAAATAAATAAAATAAATAAAATAAATAAAATAAATAAAATAAATAAAATAAATAAAATAAATAAATAAAATAAATAAATAAAAAAAATAAATAAAATAAATAAAATAAATAAAATAAATAAAATAAATAAAATAAATAAAATAAATAAAATAAATAAAATAAATAAAATAAATAAAATAAATAAAATAAATTAAATAAATTAAATAAATTAAATAAATAAAATAAATTAAATAAATTAGATAAATTAAATAATTTAAATAAATAAAATAAATAAAATAAATAAAATAAATAAAATAAATAAAATAAATAAAATAAATAAAATAAATAAAATAAATAAAATAAATAAAATAAATAAAATAAATAAAATAAATAAAATAAATAAAATAAATAAAATAAATAAAATAAATAAATAAAATAAATAAATAAAAAAAATAAATAAAATAAATAAAATAAATAAAATCGGTCGGTCCTTTCCTGAGGATCGTGACCATCATGCTTCGTTCTGTAGACCATTTGTCTCCATGTTAAGCGATCCTCCGCCATGTGCAAGGCCCCGTGTAGTGAGCTCTGTGTGGCCTCCTTAATTTGGTCGCTCCATTTTATTGGCACTCTGCCCCTTCCCCTCTTCCCTTCTACAACCCCAGTCATAATTACTTTTTCCAGGGTGTCATGCTCTCTTCTTGCAATGTGCCCGAAATATCACAACACGCGCTGTCTGCAAATCGTTGAGTGTCGCGCCGAAATGTTTAGCTCCCTGAGGATGGACTCATTGGTCCTTTGTTCAGTCCAATGCACTCAGATCCTCGCGTGTTTGCTAGCTCGCAGCGTCCACGTTTCAGCTCCGTACAAAAATATGCTGTATACCAAGGTCTTGACCAGTCTTATCTTTGTGTAAAATAAAATAAAAAAAATAATTATTATAATTAAACGACGTTTAGCGGTGTATTTCACTACATTAACAATTGAACCTAATTTATTTGGGAACTTTACAATGCACGACTCAGCGAAGATAGTCATATAAATATTTAATTGAGTATCTGCATGAATCTAATAATTAATTATGAATTAATTTATTCACTGTTATATGTAAGGTAGACTAAATACTCCAACTAAAGATAGTACCCATTACTGTTGTTAATCCAGGATTTGCGGTTAAAATTGAGGATGTTCCTATTAAAGGTATTAACCCACTATCCTCCTCCACTGTGAACATGTGGGTATTCTCTATATACCTTCAGTTTCCCCCCTTTCAGTAGTGGTATTATCTCAGGGCACATGGACAGTAATCGTTTCCAAATTTATGCGATTTTTAATTTTCAAATTTACGAATATTTGCGATAATGAAAAATATCCCGTGGAGCACCTGGTAAAGAATTAATCTCCCAATCTTCTCCGTAAATTTTTGAGTGTACTGTAAAAGGCAGGTGTTCGAACAAATTAAAGACATTTTACATCTCAAATTCGGCGATGAGGTTTGCCACCCACCCTGAATGTCTTGATTTATATTGGCATGGAGAGGTCAACTTGAATTTTTATTATATGCATCTGGTCTGCTAGCTACCCCACTTGGGGATATGCCGTGATGGTTATAGTAGTAGTAGTTGTGATAATAGCTTAGAAGCCAATTACAAAAGTACATAGAGAACATACTAAAAGATACAACCATTATGCAAATAACAAAAATACAATTAAGAATAAAAAAAACATCATACAAAGAAATGACTTATGATACTTACATATGATATAATAATTTATATTCAAGTGAAAGTAAAATTATAAAACAAAAGCGACAAAAGATAAACACATTAGTACCACCATAACAACACTAAATCGTACTCAAAATAATACATTTCTACTCAAATTAAAGACATTTCTACTTGCTGAGCTATGGAACTAGACAGTCGATTTGTTTAGATAGATACCTACTGCATATTATATAAACAATAGATAGATTTGTGTACTGGATAGTAGATATATGTTTAGCAAACTGGTAACTAATGGTTAGTTCTTGCAGATCACCACATCCGGTTCCTTAGGAATTATTAACTACAAAGATCTGCTCTCCGGAACTAACTTGCTGACTGAGGTATATTAATTTAATTTTACTGGATATAGGTATTAATAACAATATTAATGCTAATACACTAGTAATGATCTTCATTGTTAATGTTTTTGTTTTGTATACGTAACGTTATGGTGTAGGCTAATTGATAAAATAAGTCATTTTACAAATAGCCTAGGCCAGTGCTCCGCGATCGGTGTGCCGTGACACACTGGTAAGTCATGAGTCGAATACAGGCGTGCCGCGGTCGAATACAATGCATTTTGAAATTTTATAATATTTTTCATTACGTATTTTAAGGACACAATGATAATTTTTTTTTTAATATTGTATAGAATAGTTATTATAATTAAATAATTTTTCAATGGTCCCCCAGCACCTGGTGCAAACTGTTCAAAATTGCGTGGAGTGCTTTGTACCCACTATGGCCGCAATTAAATGCCTATATATTTTAACTTTCGGTGTGCCGCGGCAGTGCAAATTGTCTAGGCTTATTGAAAAAAAGTACAGTTTTTAAAAGAGCCTGCAACGGAAACATGTATAAATACACAAACAATATTACAATACCCAACAGTGAGTGGTATAAGATTTGCTTGTACCACCCCACACCCTTACTGTCCAACCCTTAAATAATAAAATATACCTTCAACTACTACCACTACTAATACAATAATAATAATAATTCTAAGTTCCTTTCTCCATGAGGTGAGGGGAGAGGGTTGGTTATACCTGAGTTTACGAGTCTTCTTCTTCTTTTTAGCCTACTTCTATCCACTCCTGGACGAAGGCCTCCTCCATCATATCCTTCCAGGTCATTTGACTCTGCGCCTTCTGCATCCAGTTGACCCTAGGGTGTCGAGTAATATTATCCCTCCACCTCATCGGGGGCCTTCCTATGCTCCTGGCTACTGCTCGAGGTCTCCAAGATGGAAGTAACTTTGGCCATTTGTCATCTGGGCTTTTAGTTTTGTGTCCCATCCATCTCTATTTAAGAGTTGTGACACGTTGAGAGTTTATGATTATACTATTATTAATACATTGATATGATGTTTTTTACAGAGAACCAATGGAAAAGAGTGGGTGACCAATTCTTTGTTGGGCTCTCCATGGAAAAATTTACACATTATCTTATAATTAACACAGTTTTTTTGACAACATTTTTGTTTATTGTTTAACCGGATTTGGGTGCAGATGACATAACCAACCAGATATCTCGATTAGAGAACTATGTTTACACAATGTAACCAATGGTGAACGTTGTCCATGGACACCGAAAGTGATCACTTAAGCCAGCTTAGAGACAATTTGTAAGCGTTGGGACGCTTTTTCACTTCTTCCAATTACATTTTGCACAATGTAACAACACTGTGTAAACATGGTTCTCCAATCGAGATATCTTATTGGTTATAACAAAATATTGAATTGATTCCTTCATCAAAATTCCCTGCAATAACAATGTATTTTACAATACAGCTCTTTCTATATCTATTCTGAAATTATATTCCATATTTTTAAATATAACATTTAGTGTGCTTAAATAGCCAATAGTTTCATAATCACAATATTGTATCGGCATAATAAAATCTTACAACTTGCAAAGGTAAAATAGCTTCCATGTAGGTAGATATTGGGTATAGATACCAAATAGTTAATATGTTTCCACCCAAATCTCTGATCCCTTTTGACTGAAACCGGATGCAATGGTTAAAACAGGCATTAGTCCATAGTTTACAAGAATTAATAGTATAGGTAGCGAGACATACCTACTTAATATTTATGTATAAACAAGAGTAGAAAGGTAAAACAAAATTATTGGATTATTCATAAATTATAACGCATAGGTAAATTATAACGCATAGGTAAATTATATAATAGATTTATTTATTAAGTAGAAATGCGGTGATGCGATGGATGGATGTCCTTTACTTTAGCATTAGTAACAGTAAAGAGACCATTATCATCTTAATAATATCGAGTGAAACAGAGTAGTTTTATATTATTATTGTTTTTATTTACCATAAAAATACGAAAAAATGTACCACTATGCAGTCATTGGATGGTACTTCAAAGTTAAAACAAATATCTTTGATTCGCTTACGTGTTATACGAAATTATGACATACCTAGCTACAATTTATTTATTTATATACTTAGTAGGTATGTTTGGAATCTAAGGGACCGTATGATTATGTTTGAAATAGGTATGCTTTGATTGTCCTTACACGTAACCACAATATCTTACATCAATGATATAACAAGTTAATATGAGATGTTTAGTGCAACACAAGCCGAACTCATAGTTTTTTGTACAGAGATATGAAGATACAAAAAAAGAACAATTTTCAGTGGTTTTTTTTATAATTATTTTAGTCAATAAAATACCAAATTTTGACAAAGATTTGCGATTAATTTATATATCTACAAACTTATTTTAAAAAATCATGTAACTCGATGAATTTCTCATAGTTTGACGAAATTATTTTCAAAGCAATAAAATATTTTTGCCCTTAACAAAAATTTGTAAACACACAGTTGCATTTTAATATCTTTTTAGTCCTCAGAAAGTTAAATGAAAGTTAGTGACAAAATATTAGATTTTTATTAACTTTGTATATTAAAATAAAATTTTATAATAACAAAGATTTGGACTATGTAACTGTTGAATTTATTATTATATGTTACACGGAAATGTCAGTAAAATCTGTACAGTTTGAATGGGTATAAAGTTTTATGAAACATATCTTCCTTTAAATTGACTATTAATTTATTGATTTCGAATGTATTTATATATTAATTATTTAGTTGAAAACGGGAGAATTTTGAATTAGTAATGATGTATAAAAAAACTAAAATATATTCCTGAAAACGGCCCTGTGATCTCAGTGATATTGTTACACAAGTGGTGAACATATAATTTGTTACACGGGCGAGGAGTTCATTGATCCCAATACCCTTGAATTGTACTTGCCGCACGTAGCGAACTAGTTTGTACTTGTATAGTAGACAGGCATAAAAAGATAATATTAAATGACAAGTTTTGATGAAACTTATGTGCATATGCTTGAGTATTTATGTACCTTTTTGTCATGGTAGTCATTTTTTTGATGAACAAAGCAATGTTCTTAACCAATTACTTTCCATAATTCACTCGATGTCGAGTGCCTTGCTTTAATAATAGAAGAGGAAGAATAAGGTTTAGATTTTTGTTGCAAAATAAAATTTGAGGTATGAGATGTTTAAAAGACGGCAGTACTAAAAATTCTTGAGATTGTGGTTTAGGCATTTGTTGCACTAAACAGTGTTCATAATACAATTAGGTACACGGTACCTTAACATGTGATATAACTATGTACCTACACAACTAGATCAAGGAAACTAAATATTATGCATTTGTTCATCAAAAAGGGGTCGTGTTTTAGAGAAATTTTTCCAAATTCATCTTCTTTGCAATAAATAGTGGATCATGACTTAATTATATTTTTTTTACTTTCTATTAAATTCTGAGAATGCTTTCATATTTCACTCGATTGCAGGTGGATTGTCATAAAATGAAACAGAAAAAAGAGAATACTTTATTCTGAAAATCCCTCCCTGTCTTAAGCAGTTTCTTTTTTTATGCTTCTTCTACTACTATCTCATCACGGTATATCCCACAAGTAAGGTAGCCAGCAAACTAGCCGCATGCAACAAACATGCAAGCTGTCCTCTCCGTGCCAACAAAAAAAATAAAACATCCAGGATGGGTGACAAACCTCATCGCTGAATTGAAGATTTTAAATGTCATAATTCTGAGATACCTAATTTAAAATATTCCGTACTTTTGCAAAAATTCGATATTTCTCATTTCGTCTAGCTAGTTATCGAATTATCGATAATATGAACGTCTGTTTATTAACTATTATTTCGACTATCCACCACAAACGAAACATTCTTCGTCTTCATCCTTTTGAGGGTAGGAAGAGAGAGACAAGATATCAGGATAGGAATGTGCACACCGCAAACAGAATTTAAAGAAACAAAGCTTTGGAAATCTCAATATACATAATAATATGTGGAATAACCCACAACATTACTACTGTATGTACATTATTATGTTCACCATCCTTTCATGGGGAGCATCTCCCTCAAGCCACAACCCTTACGAGGAAGGCAAAGAAGAAGGAATTCCAGTATACTTAATTCTTTTGAATCTATCTTTGCCGTCAAGGAATCTTCCACATGTGGTGTAGCCAGTGAACAAACTGAGTTTAATAATAATTTATTCAATAAAATTTGTATATTTGACAATGATAAGAGCAACAAATAATATTGATATGATTAATTTTATAACTCCTGACAGCATCAGCAGGGTTACTCTTGACAAAACTAAACACGATCTTAATCTAGTCTTGATCTTGATCATACGACGCACGAAGGGAATAATCCCTTAGGTCCTTAAGGTCATAAGGCCAAGGACCCATAAGGTCAAAAACACCGCGCTACCGCTAACGCGAGTTCGGTTTTCGTGTATTTTTGGCCAGTAGTCACTTCGTGCGTCGTATGATCAAGATCAAGACTAGATTAAGATCGTGTTTAGTTTTGTCAAGAGTAACCCTGCAGTCCTGCAGATGCCGATATTCGGGGTAAAAATGTACTTTATAATTTCTTAGACACTCATTTGATGAATGTTTTTCCATTATCTCTTTCCCAAAAAAAATCCATCAGATGCTTCACAAGAAATGCAATGTTTGATCTCGTTCAGCATATTGGCGGATGTCTTAGCTGAGCGTAAAGGTCTACTTGCAGGTGTTTTAAGAACACAGAGCTCAGAAAGTGACTGAGGTGGCATATTATTTAGAGTCTTGTAAACCATAAGACACACCCTTAGACCCTTACATCATCATCATCATCGCCTCAACGCTCTTATTTGGAGCACAGGGCAGAAACCAGCCTCCTCCATTCAGAGTGTCTATGTGTCAATCGCGTCACCTTTTCCCTTGGACCCTTACACCTACCTTTAACCACTGCCAGTAAAAGTGTGATGTGACAACCCTTATCCTCGCGGAAAATAAGACGTCTTGCAGCGCCGTTGAATGCCATTCGTAGCCAGATCAATTGGATCTGTGGCAGTTCTACATATATGTATAATATCTTACAGAAGTCTAATCTGGATACTGCAAAGCAGAAATGTGCAAATTGATTGCTTTATTATGATATGTTCAAACAAATACAGTGCACGTGTAATTTAGAATTTGTACCTACAAAAAATCATTGTGAATTTAGGATACGTACACGATTATCTAGAAAGTACTTAGTATGTAGGTACTACATGTTAATTAATGTACTAGACTAAATGGTACTACATATTATATTCTTATTAGAAAGGTTATTTCTACTAGAGGTGTAATCAAAACATTATTTTGAATGTTTCACACCATTTAGAGTTATCTGACTAATCAACACTATCGCGTAATTAGTAGAAAAACGAAATCATTAAATATTGTGCCTTAATTCCTAAAGATTCATTTTTGAATGTTTATATGTACGATGAGATATCCACGAAAAAGATATTGAGAGAGATCAAATATCTTGCGTGTTCCATTTCTTGGATAATTCGTGAAAATCACATGTACTTTTTTATTATTATTTTAAATGATTTTCAAACACTGTATAATTTCCAAATTAAATTTATTCACCTCAAACGTTTTCGCCAAGGCTTCTACTTGGCATCATCAGGAGGACTAATTGGTTTAAGTTTATATGTAGTGAGTCTGTTTTCTATTACTATCTTATACTAGGGGTGGGGGGGAGTTTAAAGGTGTTTGAAGGGAGTTTGAAGGGGGAGAAAGGGCGGAGTTGAGGGTGTTTGATAAGTTTGTACTTTTTTTTATTTATTTATTCCAAACAGTAAATATGTACAAACAAACAAGAAGATGGGTTAGTTGGAAGATATCGCGCTTCTGCGATAAACTCGCCCATTACACAAATTTATTTGTCTGGTTCTGCAATGTTTGTGTTTTTATTAATGTTTGTTTGTTTTTTTTATGTTTGTTTGTTTTTTTGTGCAATAAAGATTTTTATTATTATTATTATCTCATATCTCATTTATTTAACAAAACAATATAAGATTCTACATTTTGAACACAATATAAGATTAACAATAAAATTTAAAAATAACATTAAATAACAAAAACCATAAAATATTAAAATAAATTTATGTATATTCAAAATGTAGAACCCCAACATTATTCGAGTTGATTCTTCCATGATGTTCTATGAAATAATACAATCATGGGAGATCACTTACAGAGCTACAGGGACAAAAACCTTCTTACTATCCTGGTGGACGATAGAAGTACGGCCTTCTGCATGCTGTATTTGAGCCTGTCATCTACTCCCAGTTTTCTGAGATTGTTTGACAGACTCTTAGGTATTAAACCATTCACAGACAACACTATAGGCACGATTATTGTGGTAGGTGTTCTCCACATATCTTTGATTTCGTGAGCAAGATCAAGATATTTTATTATCTTATCTTGCTCAGCTTTATTTAAATTTTCATCGTGCGGTATAGTGATGTCTATGATGTATGTTTTACGGCATCTGCGATCAACCAACACAATATCTGGTCGATTAGCTAGAATAGTTCGATCAGTTTGTATTGGTCGATCCCAATAGAGTTTAGTGTCATTGTTTTCAAGTACCGATACTGGACAATAATTATAGTATGGTAATTTTGATTCCGGTTCAATTAATTTAAATTTCAAAGCTAAATTTTGATGTAATATTAATTTTGCTACTTGATCATGTCTTTTCAAATAGTCTGTTCCGGAAAGAAGAGAACATCCAGACAAAATATGTCTTAATGTCTCTCCCTCCCGATAACAGGCTCTGCATCTATCCGAAATATTTTGTTTCATTATAAATTTAGAATAATTGTTTGTGACTATTACTTGGTCTTGAATGGCACAAACAAATCCTTCGGTTTCGCCAAAAAGATCTCCAACTCTCAACCAATGGACCGAATCCACAGTATCAACATTCTGAGATGTTAACACTTCATAGAATCGACCATGGAGAGACTTGGATTTCCATATGTCCATTCTATCGTCACTATTCAATATCGGTAGTGAGACACTAGAGTTCGATAAACACAACGGTGAATAACCCTGATCACAAGATATTATATCATCATACCCATCTTTGTTCCTAGAATTTTGAAAAAAAGTTTTTAAAGATTGAATTTCCTGATTGTGTAAATTTTTAATATTCAATAAGCCTCTTCCTCCCAATTTCCTTGGGAGGTAGAGTCTCATTATAGATGATCTTGGATGATGTATACGATACCTTGTCATCATGGTTCTGAACTTTCTGTCGATGACATCCAGCTCCGTCTGGTTCCATTTGAGTATCCCAAATGTATACAATAATAAAGGAATTGCCCATGTATTAACTGCCCTAATTTTATATTGTCCCGAAAGATACATATGTATTTAAAACTTTTTTGCATCTGATAAGAAATTTTTTCTTAATATCATTTTTTAATATTTTATGATCTAAACATAATAATTCATTTAGGCCCAAATATTTATAATGATCATCTAAATTTAACACTCTAATATTTATTTCATCTCTTTCAACATTTGGTGCTTGTGTAATTTTTCCTTTATTTACATTTAAAATTGCACATTTATCAAGACCAAATTCCATTTTAATCGTTTCAGTGAAAAATTTTGTTACTGACAGTAATCTATTTAAATTAGTATGATTTGGTGCATATAATTTAATGTCATCCATATAAAACAAATGAGAAATTTTGCTTCCACCTTTCTTTAACTGATATCCAATATTTGTATTTTTCAAAAGTGTACTTAATGGGTTTAGTGCTAAACAAAACCAGAACGGACTCAGACTGTCACCCTGGAAAATTCCACGATTTATGTCTATCGAATCACAAACGTACCCTCCCGATGGCATTGTTACATTAATTTTTGTTTTCCAATTTGCCATACAATTTTTTAAGAAATTTATTATTTTTATTTCAATTTTGTAGATTTCTAATATCTTGATAAGCCACGAATGAGGAACTGAATCAAAAGCTTTTTTATAATCTATCCATGCCATCGAAATGTTACGCCTGTTATGTCTCACTTGTTCACATATGACACTATTAATCAGAAGCAATTCTTTGGTGCCACGAGATCCTCTCGCACAACCATTTTGTCTTACCGATAAAATGTTATTTTGATTGATGAACAATATTATTTTATTTGACAAAATGGATGTCAAAAGTTTATAAATAGTTGGTAAACATGTTATCGGTCGAAAATCTTCTGGAAGTGTTGCGTTATTTTTTTTTGGGATCATATACGTGACACCAGTTGTAAAGAAACTAGGAAGTACACAATCCTCTAATGCAGTTTGAAATTGATTTGCCAAAACATTGTGTAAATTTGTAAATCTTTTGAGCCGAAAATTTTGAATTCCATCATTACCAGGTGATTTCCAATTATAAGTATTTTTTAAAGAATTTACAATATCGTCCGAACTTATTAAAATTTCCTCCATTTCAGGTAATTCACTGTATTGATTTTGAATTTCGTTAATCCAATTTGCATTTGAATCATGCTCTATAGGATTAGACCAAATATTTCCCCAGAATGTGGACATTTCTTCCTTATTTGCAACATTTTCATTAGTTGAGCATTGTGTACCTTCTAAGTTTCTATAAAAAAATTTTTGGTTATTTATGAAGAGCATGTTCTGTTTATGTCTATTAGAACGTTCTTTAAATCTTTTGATTATTTTTGCTAAAACTTGAATCCTTTGTTTATAATAGTCTAATTTATCATTTATAACTTCATTTAAGTTATTTATTTCATTTATATGATTAACATTAAATATTTTTATAATTGTTCTAACAATTCTTGGTCGTCTTTTTCCTGTAGAAAATGATATCAACCTTCCAATGTTTAATCTAAAATTATTAATTTTTTTTTCAATTCTTTTTTGCCAATTTGGTTTGATAGAATTAATATGATTTTGTCTGACTGGTTCTATAATATTAATATTGGCCAAAGCGCAACAAGTTGCAGCAGAACAATAAATAATAGAATGTGTATCTAATAAATTTTGACTATTACCAACATATTCTATAACAATTTTATTTACATCACGAACAATCCTATCGAATTTATAACTGTTTGGAAATTTTGGCAATTTTGGTCGTTGAGTGGGTTCTAAATATCCATATAACATAAACATCTCTTCATATTTGCTTCTGATAAACTCTTGCGTAAATGAGTGGTCTTCATTCTCTGGGGGATCAAGATTTGTCATAAATTGATAAGAATTATCATTATTATCATTATTAAAATTTATATTATCTATTGAACTCATATTTTGATTCTCAAGAGAACGAAGACACTCTTCCCTAAGGGCTGTAAAATCATGCTCGGGTAGTAATTTATTACGAATTATCACTCGAACCTGATCCGCAAGTCTCTGCTCACTGGCAACGATGTCAGACTCCAGAAGGGACCATTCACGGAACAACCTTTGACGGTATCCCGTTCTGAAAGTTTCTCCCTCTGTAGCTCTGTAGTACGCCCGCATAACGTTGAGGTTCATCTCTGTTGTCCAACGTATGCGTCGACGTATTGGACCATTGGAAGCGGGAGCTCTTGAAATTGAATTTCTATTGTCCAAGCTGTCCAATGTCGATGTTTGTCTGCTATTCATCATAAACCACTTTTTCTAGCTTCTGTGCGTTGATTTTTTTTTTTTCGTTTCTTTTTTCTTGACTTATTATTATTATTATTAAGATTAGCATTATGGAATATGTTGCCCCACTAAACTAAGGTCTGTTCTGGGCAAAACAAAAAAGAAATTCAAATTTTACATGTAGGTACACTTGAATACGATAAATCAAAACAATTTAAAAAATAATTAAAAATGGATCTGTGAAATTTTTCAATCACGCCTAGAAATTCGATATACCACAGCATTTCTAAGCCATCTTCCACGTAGCGAATCAGACACAGAAAATGTCATCCAGCAAAGCAGTATTTTTTATCTCCCGTAAAATCTTGATAAATGCTTTCACTTGAGAATCCTCAGTAGTTTCTATTGTCATGTTTTTGTATTTATTGTCTCTTATATGTTAACTGTTTTTGTTTGTTTTTTTCAAAGTTATTGTACTGTAAAGCCTATCTAGCCGTATACTGTGTTCATAAATAAATGTATATAGGAGATTTTAGAAATTTACCGATGAAAATTATTATGTTTGTTGATGGTTTTCGGGTGAGCCATGTCAGTTTTCATTATACAATGCTCATTCAGCTCATCTCGAATATGGCACCAAAATGTCGGTCTTATAAACCAAACATGGCTCACCCGAAAACTATCAAAAATTAATAAAGTTCGCCAAGAAAACTTACAATTCACCTCGAGCATATTACACTAGTACAAATTATATTCCCTTATTTTTCTCTTCTCCATTCATCAATTCAACATTTAAATACGACATTTATTGACCTGAATTTAAAACGATTAATTAATACAAAATTTTCTTATTCCATGTGAAAGAAAACATAAAAAATTATGGCAGTTACAATATCTACTGTATCTAACCCCACTTAATACTAGCTCATTGTACTCAGTAGCTTTGTTGACAACTGAGAAAGTATGGAGGAAAATAAGAAAAGTGTTCTTGAAAACTTACCGATGGAATAAAATAAATAAATATTAGTGTTGTACCTTTATTAGTTCAAACTGTATGATATGATTGTTTCGTGTGTGTTCTGTTAGCTGTAGTGCAAATGGGTTAAAAATGAATGTCGCGAAGACGAAAGTAATGGTGTTTGAAAGAGAGAGTGAAAGAACGGTATGTGAAATAAAGGTTGACGTTGAATGTTTAGAGCAAGTGAATGAGTATGTCTATTTGGGAAGTCTGTTTGCGAGGGATGGAAGATGATAAGGACAGTGAAAGAAGAAAAGTCGCCGGTGCTAGAGTGAATGGTGCACTTCGACCCATTGTTAGCAATAGCAGTGTGTCGAACATGGCAAAAATGCTAGTGCACAATACCATTCTGGTACCGACACTTATGTATGCAAGCGAAACTTGGACGTGGTTGAAAAAGGATGAGAGTGGAATAAATGCTGTGGAGATGCGTTCACCGAGAAGAATGGTTGGTAAAACGTTGCGAGATAGAGTGAAGAATGAGGATATCAGGAGAATGAGCGGATGTGAGAGGAATGTTGTGGACAGAATGCGTGTAAACAAGTTGAGATGGTTTGGACATGTTGAGCGAATGCAAGATGAAAGGATGACGAAGAGGATGTATTTATCTGAAAGAAGGGGTGTGAGGAAGCGCGGACGTCCAAGAACCACGTGGCTTGATCACGTGGACCAAATTCTTAAGGACGGACGCGTGTTGAGTAAGAGAAATCGGCGTGCATGTATGAGAAACTGGATGAATGTAGAGGAAGCGAAAGAAGTATGTAAGGATAGATCTATATGGCGTTCCGTTCTCTCTGCCTACCCCTCCTGGGACATGGCGTGAGGGTATAGTATAGTATAGTAGTATAGTATGATATGAATATTCAGCGAATACCAGCGATGCTTTTACATAAAATGTTGCAGTGAAACGCAAAGTTCTCGCATGAAGGCTTATTAATTATTAACACATTGGTTGGATGTTAATACAATGCATCAAGAGTTTTATTTATTTAGATAGTATCAAAAAAACGTTGGCTTCATCGGTATTGCTTACGCACTATAATTTATAAAAAAATAGATAATTTACACATTTTTAGTACTTGAACACAATATGTAATTACTATTCAAATGATTTTTTGCGTGGTAAAGTAACTAACAAATATTTCTCTTCTTTTTGGTAAGTAGGAATAGATTATTAAAATTGATAAAATAAACAAATTAAAAAATAAATAAATTATTATAAATAATAATATTCTCCCTCACAATCGCAATGTGAACTCGTCGCTGATAAGAATAATTTAAATTTATTTTGATTTATTTGCTCATCACATATTTTTGATCATGTTAATTATAGTTTATGTTTGTATACCTATTATTATAATGTTTAAAAGATGTTAACAGCGATGTTAAGCACCGCCGACTTACTGATGGAAATTCGTAACCGTTTTATTTTAAATTTTTAATATGATACGTATTATGTAGATCCACCTCCCCGTATTGTTTATGTGTATATTTATTTGTGACCTTTTAATTTCATTTTTTACTTCAAAAAATTTGATTACAAAATCGTAATAAACATCATGTTGCCTGTTTAGGCTAGCGTTTGCTCATTGGATTTTCGACTGTTCTGAAAAATCACCAAAACCTCCCTTAAAAACTCAAATCAAAAAGGAATTGATGCTGAAAGAACTCGACCACAAGGGCCCTATTTTTATTATGTTTATTTTATACTATTTTTATTTTATTCTTTTATTTCTAATTATTATTCATATATAATCCCGTGGAGCACCCGGTAAAGAATTGGTCTCCCACTCTTCTCCGTAAGTTTTCGAGTGTCCTGTAAAAGGCAGGTGTTCGAAAAAAATAAGACATTTTACATCTTAAATTCAGCGATGAGGCTTGCCACCCATCCTGAATGTCTTGATTTTATATTGGCACGAAGAGGACAGTTTGTATGTTTCTTACGTGCAGTTGATCTGCTGGCTACCCCACTTGTGGGATATGCCGTGATGGTATAGTAGTAGTAGTAGTACCTAGTATTATTCATATATTTCTTCTAGTACCATGCTTTTATACCATCATGTTATGACAAATCCCACAAATGAGGTAGGCAGCAGACTTCTTTTTGCAGACTAAAAAGAAAGACATTTGAGATGGGTGGCAAACCTCATCGCTGAATTAAAGATGTAAAATGTCTTTATCTTTTCAAACGTGAGGGGTAATTTCAAAGTCACGGATAAAATTCAGTGCCTACTTGCATAATGTGACAATGTTAACGCCCTATGTTAAATTGATGTATATACAATATTTAAAAAAAACTGTTTACGATTTTCTCACAACAGGTCGACAAAATTTAAGTATTTTCACTGATTTATTTATATTTTTGAGAAATATTAATTAGATATCGTATAAATCTAAGTTTAATTTAAAAGGCTTATTGAGAATATTATACCTAAGTATATAATATTTTTATATAATAATTCTTAAACAAAATTAAAGTCAAAACATGATAATTACTACACAGAAAAACATTTTTTTTAATATGTAAGTGTACCTTAATAAAATTTGAGAAATATAAGAAAATACAATGCATTTGAACGTGGAAACTTATAAATAAATAAATAAAATAATCTTTATTGTGAAATAAACAATATAACACAAATGGCGGGTTTATTGCCTTTAGGCAATTTGAAACAAAAAACTTATGATGGTATATTTCTTATTTTATTGTGAAGTAATTGGTAATTCTTCGTGCATTACTTTGTATGTTATTTGTGCGTCAAACTAGATTATTTATTTAGACATTACTAGTTTTACACGTGTAAGTTACTAGACATAAATTCTTATAAACGTTATTTTTCACACACAATCTTTGTACCTATATTTATAGTGAGTTTCAATTCATTGGATTGGTCTGCAACAAACATAGTTTTTCTTCTCCATTTTTCTCTTTCTTCTGCTGGTCTTTTCAATGGGGAACATAAATGTGAGGAATATTTATTTATTTATACAATAAACGGCTGAAACAGCCTTTACAAACATAATAACAATAAAAAACAAAACAATCAAGTCAAAACAATGCATATAATTATGATATAAGGAAAACACTATAAAACTAGCAAATAATTTTAAATAGGTCACTACTGCGGTTCTAAATAAAAGTATATAATCATTAATACAAGTATAATTATAATATTATAATCAGAAGAAATTTTATCAATTTAAATTAATAAATATAGGTGCGCTGATTACGAATATTCTTAATATAGAAGAAACGATAAAAAATTTTTTTTTCATTCATTATTCTCATTTTAATAAGCCATATTTTTTGTCAAAATTTAAAACCTCAGGCATTGAATAATCCTGTTGTGACGTCATTAGGAAGTAATTCGTATAATAACGAATTTGACTCGTGGTCTGTCTATACCATCTTATGATGTCAGACACCTATTCCGTCATGGGTGGACCTTTTTGCGCCGAAGTGCGAAAATTGCTTTTATTAAATGGTGATAAAAGCCTTCAAATGCATAATATGTAAAGAAATAAAAAGCACCATAATTTTTTTTTATAAAAGTTCCCCATTCCACTTAGGTATCTGCTACAGCATATGTCCTTCATCCCTTGACCCATGCAGACTTCTTTTAGTCGGCCTCTATAATTTCTGCTTTCGGTCATACCCTCCGCGACGGTAACAATCAAGCCTGGTGTTGTGGCAAATCCAGTTTGTTCAAGAAAAAATTGAAAAAAACACATGTAGTAGGTATGTAGTTAACTTCTAAACGACTTTTATTAACTTCGCGTAGGTACTAGTATTCGGAGACTCTCGACTCCATCATCAGGCGATTAGTAAAAAGTGAATAAAAGATACAGAGACAAACAGTATTTATAGGATTTCCAGTTTGTTCGTTGTTGGCTTATCTTTTTCAGAAGTTTCCTTTTTTTCAATGGATCTAAAGAATAGACACTTCTTTAATACTTCATCTCAAAGGCAGACAAATGTTTGCTTTCATTCTTGCCGATTGCCTACAGTTTATTGCCATGCAGCTAAAGATTCAAAACAAAGGATTTGAATCCGGTTTTCTCTGACGTTTAAATCCTAGAAAAGCTAGCCAATAACACAAAAAGCCTCCTCTAGTACCGGTTTTATTTCTACACACCTTTTAATAATTAAATATACGCACTACAACAAATGTAAACTTAAACATACCTAATTAATACAAGTAAATATACCTTTTGTATGTATATAATAATAATTAAACATGTCCGAACAATTTGATTGTAAAACATTTATCTATGTACGTATCTATCTCTTGATAGTATGCGCTATTATTAAATGGTTGCCAGCATAAATTACAAGTAAAAAAAATCAATTTGCAAGGGCAGTAAACTTTTTATGTTTGTGAACACGATTCTTTTTTTTTTTTTTTTTCTTTTTTAAAAAAGATATATCTGGGTTTGTTATAAACCCAAATACAACCTTATACACCTTTCACACTAAGCTAAAAGCTTGTGCCGTGAAAGGGGAGTTTTGCCGGCACCTGGGATCGAACCACGGACCGCTTGTTCAGACCGGATTATAATGTTTATTTAAAGTACACAGTAAGTAATTACACTTATCAAACAATATTTATTGTAAAACAGTGTGGATATTTATTGTAAAGCAGTGTGTTATGTTATGTGTTATATATTGTGTTTGGGTTAGTTGGAAGAGATCGCGCCTTTGCGATAAACTCATCCTCTGTATATATTGATTATAGCTAATTTTAATGCCTTTTTCTATAAAATTGTACGTATTGTGGTCAATGTACATTGATGAGAGACTCACCTCACACCCGAATATCCCAGAAGTCGTATACTCCTATTATTTATTCGCATTTTCAAACCTAAATTGTCCTCACATTATCAATGTACAGTAAAGAATGAAAAAATAAATAAATAAGATATCATTCGTTCAAACCATCACGGCATTCCGCACAAGTGGGGAAGTCAGCGGATTTACTTCATGTAATAATGTAACCCTCAACACTATTATTTGTGATGGTCGACAAAATATAATGTTGTTTTTATTTTTCATATTATGTAATTAGATTCATACGACCATCTAGATTTCTTAAATGTAATATGGTAAATCAAATAAATAACTCTATTCCAAATTACAAGGCATCAACAAAAAATAATAATATTATGTAGTAGCACATAACCACTTTCACACGATATTCACACGCATCGGATACTCAAACTTCTTTACAACTAAATGCTTGAATACAAAATATCTATTTTATTCATTTCAAGTTTTATAATGGTGTCATGGCACTAGTTACATACCAGTTTCAAAGATTCAAGATAGACAAAAAGGGTTGTGGAGTAAAGACCTCCTGAAGAAGAAGTAAAGGAACACCTTCAACTAAAAAGACATTGGAAGAATCGATGGTGACAGGTTGCAAAAAGCCTGGGCTCTAGTACAGTGATTCCAGAACAGAGGTTCCTAGAGACATATTGGAGAAGCTTATATTCAGCAGTAGACAGAAATAGTTGGATGAGTAGTAAAATAAATAAGTAAACATTCTTTTAATGCTGGAACGACTAAAAGGAATATTTTTTTGCGTCTTGATGGTATGCGTTACCAAATTTGGTAATAAAATAAAAAAACAACTTTCCACATTGAGACACTCAAACACCTTTTTATCATTGTTTCCCTAGCAGCACGGAACACCAGATCTATTAATACCTAACAATGTGGAGAACTTCTAGATATAAACACCTTTTTCTGGGAGCTTCGGATGGTGAACATACAATATGACGTCCTTGAAGTTTTATTATGAATAAACGATATTTAATAAATTATCCATAGATATTTAGACCATAGACAGTCAATGACGATTAGCTTGATGCTATATTCCCGTCAGCTAAAGTAGTTTCTTAGTGTGATAATGGCTTAACTGCTAGTAATAACAAGCAACCTACCGTGTGTAGTAAATACGTTTGTTACTAATATTAATGCATTATAATTTTGATAATATTTTATGAAAATAAAATAAATGAGTTTATCAAAAATATTACACGTTAATTACAATGTATGTAGGAGTAATGATTAGATGTAATAAATATTTTGATTTATTAATCATTGTATATATGTATTTATTATAATAAAAATACATTTTAATATGTATTTTTATTATAATAAAAATACATTTTAATATGTATGGAATAATGTTTAGTCTTATCTAGTTGGGCTAAACTACATATATACAGTACAATTAATATTTATTATTTTTGTTGTTCTTAACGTGTAATAGGTAGGTACATAATGAAATTTTGGTTGATCGGTAGCCAGATAGTCTGTAAATTCAAGGCATTTCAATCTCCGAGGTATGAGTCCTTCAGTAGACTTTTCTGTTTTTTTCGACATTAATATATTTTATGTACATGTGTTAAATGCATTGTATATGTATGAGTTTGGGACTAGCTCGATCTGTGTGAATTGTCTATACATGTTATGTTATGTTAATTATGTATTTCGGTTGAGTTTAACTTTCACCTAATGTTCACGTTTCCATTTTTTTTTAAAATGAGGTTTAAATTTTTTACTCCGTGGATTGCTCGAATATAATAGGTCACCTTTTTTTCGGCAGGTTTCGAGTGTCCTGTAAAACTTTATCCTGAATGTCTTCATTTTTATTGTTTTGGAGCGGGCAACTTGTTCCGTTGAGTACCCGGCAAAGATTTGGATACCCACTGTTTTTTGTAAGTTTTCAAGGGTCCTGTAAAAGGCAGGTGTTCCGAAAAATAAACACATTTTACATCTTAAATTCGTCTATGAGGTTGAGGCCTAATATCTTATTTTTTTGTTAGCACGAAGAGGATGGCTTGCATGTTTATTTCCAGTCTGCTGGTTACCCCACTTGTAAAATATGCCGCAGTTGGTCGACTGGCTATCCCATTTTTGGGATATGCCGTGGAGGTATGAATGAACTGTGAAAGTCAATAAATTTTCTATTATCATTGAAAGCATTGAACGATTGTGGAACTCTATATAAAGAAGGAAGATTTTTCTAACAATGAACACCATACACTGAGAATAATTGTCAATCATTTAAATGGAACTGAAATAGATTAAATCACTCCATATTGAGTATTTTTAGTATTTTTTTTAATATAGGTACTATAAAATCAGGAATATCGGCATAAACTTCAGAATAAGTATATTGGGTATAGCGTCTGAAGTTATTAGGGAATCATAATTGAAGACGGAGTGAAATGAGATTTGTATTTCAATTACCTGTTATAGTGCAGAAAAGGATTTAAGCACCTAGGTAAGTGTAATATTATTATTTGCAGGGATCAGGGTACCATGAGATTGTACGGGGTGAAGCGATGACGATGTTCTTGATATCTTCTCGCGACGACGATGCAATGTTTCTATATTATTAATAATAATAATATATCATACACCTACAAACAGTACCTATACGAAATAATTTTCAACGTATATATATTATGTAATGATGGAGATGGAGATATTATATTGTGCAGTTTTAAGGTTGTGTATATCCGACATTAAAAGTGTATTCAGAAGATACTTTCTTTTCTGGCATTGCACTTAATACCTACATTGTTCGGGAGGTGTTATGATTCTTAAATGGGCCCTTGCGGTGGTTTATCCACAAAACGGCGCATCATAAATAAGTTGTCTAGTTATTATTATTATAAGTGATGCTGCAATTATCAATCTCGATATATATTGCAAAGTTCTCCAGTGCAGAATTATAAAATAATAAATTATGAGTGAATGTGTTTGTAAGTGTGGATGTATGTGTGGGTGCGTGAACGTATGTGTTGTGTCATATGATTGAGTGGTTAATGTTATGTAATGTGACCTAGGTTTAAAGAGTATACTCTTAACCAAGCCTTGAGTCGATTCATAAGCGTCGAAACTCTGTGTCGTGCACTCCTTAAGGAAGTTCACATATGTATGTGTACCATATACAACATACCTACCTGATTAATACCTATTCAAATAGGTTGACTATCGGTGAATGTGATCAATTGGAATGATTAATCTAGAGTGATTCAAAATATGATTGACATCTACACTTCTAGTAAGTATAATCCAGTTCCCGACATCCAACTGTGTTCAAAAAATTCATACACATAAATAAAAAATTAAAAAATTGTTGAAAAAAAAGTACAAATATCTCGGGATATGTTGCTTTAACGCTACTAGTGCTTGTTCGAGGGGTAATTAAATTCTGGACTAATCTCTCTCAAGTTCTAATTTGATTATTATCTCGCAAGATAGCTACATAAATATGTACCAACTGAATGTATGAAATAGTATAGTTTGATCTTCTGCAATCTTATAGTTTCCTGATCTTATTGCAAGTAGTGTGATGTATGCAGAAGGAGGTATCAGGCAAATATAAGATGAGATAGATTTAATAATATTGTGGGAATATGCACACCTTGAGAATGTCATACTATCTATAAGAGTATTTATTATCAATATATCCAAGAATTTCGTTAAGTTAATGCGTTAAACTTTTGTATGTCTGCTCTTATATGTATATTATGTGCTCCTGATAAAAATAATGCTTAAGTCTTTTAAAGAATGTGTTCTATCTTTTCTAGAGGCTTGAGAAAAGATGGAACTCAAGTAACTCGATGTTGTTTATTGATTCTACAAGTAAAATTATTTAGTGGTTACTGTGTATTGTGAAAGAGGGTATTCTGGGTCCTTACATATTATGCAACTTAATTTTTTGATGCCACACATTATACCAGCACCTGAACACAATCCAAATACGAGTATATTCTTGTCTTGATATTAATCCTACGATGCGCGAAGGGACTATAGCCAAAAACACATGCATGCCGATTCCGCGGTATCTGAGGATAGTCTATTTTAATATTGAACGGGCGGCATTTCGTCCTGACACTGAGTCCAGATGCTCTCCATTCTACCATCATAAATACAGTTAATTCATAGACTACCCTACTTCCGGGAAACATTGTAAAGGTATCGAAATATCAATAGTAAATTAGTACAATTATGTTTTAAAATTACTCACTTATTTAGGTCAAAATTGTTGGGCTATGTTTATAAAAAAATCGATAATATATCAATCAAATTCTAACGGTATTAAGGAAATTAACAAAACATTATAGAATTATTTTATCTTTCCGTTTATCCTTTTCAATAGTCACCACAACCCCATGAAACAAATTATGTATACAGGTCGTCTCATTAGTCAATGATTTCCGAGATTCAATAAGGAACTCAAATATCGTGTTTAATAATCGTTTGAAAATGTTTGATTGTGTATCGTATTGTGCTTAATGCTTATAGAATAAATTTGACGCCCCACTTTTAAACTTATTCATCGATATAATTTTTTACAATTAACCATTGTAAATTTAACACATTAAACTATCAAATAAGCCTTACATATAAGGGCTTAAATAATAAGACAACGTCGCCTTATTCGGTAGTGCACCGGACGGGACTTGAACTAGCAAATTCATCCTTTTCTCAAGGTGAGCTTTGTCCAATTAAGTTACTGAGCGACATGCTGAAGGCTCAGATATTCTCTCTTATAACGTTAATGACAGCTTCGTGTGAAGGTATTTTTCTGGGATACCTAGTTTGGGTACCGCATGCTGCACACTTGCAAGTGTAGGTAGACAGAATTGCACCTATCATAAACTAATTTTAGGTATTTTTTTTTATTTTAAATTTTTATCATTTTCAAAAAATTGTGTTCAGAGAAAGTTTCACATTTCATGATTATTTTGTTTCATGTAATTTTAATAATTCGAATTTTTGAACCATTTTTCTTCTAAATTTTATCCTATAGTTCAACTGAAACTACAGTCTAACATCTGGTTATGATGAAATAGAAAAAACATCCATTTATTTTATTTGCAAAGGTATGTAATAGCGGTATAACCTAATTTTCTCAATAACCTGGGCAACTAGATCCGATCATATTGTGGGTTATTTCGATGCGTATTAGGGCCTCTATCACTTTGTTCTGGTAGATCCATCACCAAGTGGGCACCCTGTATATTTAATAGTTATAAAGACAGGTGCATGATAAAGGTTGACGCCATTTTCACGCTAGCCAATTACATACAAAAGCATTCAACATTTTTGTATATAACATATTTAAATATATAAAAACAGTATATAACAGTATTCCATATCATAATAATTGTTTATTAATTCAATAGACAACAAATAAATTATTCCTATAAAATTGTTGAAAAAAATAATTATACATAGTTATTTTTGCTAGGGCAAAAATTTGTACAATCTATCCATTAGCATATTTTTTTTTTTGAAAAAGATATATCTGGGTTATGTTATAAACCCAAACACAACCTTATACACCTTTCACAGTAAGCTACTAAAAGCTTGTGTAGTAAAAGGGGAGTTTGCCGGCACCTGGTATCGAACCACGGACCCCTTGTTCACGAGGCCGAGACTCTACCTCCAGGCTACCGACGAACTCAACGAACGAATATATGATAAGTAATGCAGTACTAATTTTCTCAGAAAACATGTAAAAAAAATGTCAAGCCACAGACCAAAGAATATCTGGATGCAACAATGCGACAGGATCCTACGAAGAATTGTCCTGGATAAATACAACCTTAGGACGAGAAGAGCCAGAAGCCTTCATATAGGCAACACGTTGGGATAGTGCCAGGAAGGAGAAGAAAAAGGTATCTTTCCTACTTATACTTCAGAATATGCTCTAATCTTTGTGACCAGGAGAAAATAAGACAGTTAATATGGTCAAAATTATCTTCGACTTTCTTTAGAATATATAGGAACATTTTTATTTTATTTTCAAACTAGATTTGGTCACAACATGCAAATGACAAAAACCAATAAGATATAAAACCAACAAGATATAAAACCAATAAGAATAAGATATTCTCTAATAGAGAACCATGTCGCCTTTCATCTCTTCCGATTAGATTTTGCACAATATGGCCAATTCTGAATCATAAAATAGTTTAGTTGCACTAATTAAGTGTAAGGAGATAGTTGAGTCATAATATTTAGTTCAAATTCGTATTCACAGTTTTCCGTACTAAAACTAATTTAGTTAATAGCTAGTTCACTTTGACACATTAGTACAACTATAAATTTCTAGAATCTATGGATTTCGTATTCAGAACGAAATTTTAGTTGACATCTGACAACTACAATTAGTTGTATTTGGCAGAATTTTATTCGCGACTTTTAATGTGCGAATATTATTAGTTGCTGTCATTTTGCCGCAGAATATTGCTATATTTTGGAAGTTTAAAGTTGTTTTTTCAATTAAAAGTAAAAAAAATGGATATTTTTAGGGTCCTCGCAACTCTTGGCATCTATAAATTGTAAAATTATACCACCACCGACGCAAATGCGAACGTCAAAATATAGCGGCATATCTGACATTTCACAATTTTCACGCGCGACAACTATTAAATTGTTGCCAGAAGTGTAAATCGGAACGTGAAAAACATTTTTTATTGCGGCATCACCGACTAATATTAATTGTTTGTCCCACAGATTTTATTTACCGTTTGCCCTTGGTGGTTATCGAGTTTATAGTTGTTTATAGTACGTAGCTAATACTGAATACGAATTTGTACTATAATGACTAATATTAGTCAACTATTATTAGTTAGTTAAGTTAGTTCATCAAGATTCAGAATTGGTCCTAATGTTACATTGTTTAAACATGGTTCTCAAAAATTAGGATGTCTAATTATTGGTTAAGCCGTTTGTTTTTCAAACACCTGCCTTTTACAGGACACTCGAAAACTTGCGGAAAAGAGTGGGAGACTAATTCTTTGCCGGGTGCTCCATGGTTCGCACAGATCAATGAACAATGTTTTTTATGCCTCCTTAAGTTCTTAGTAAAATAATAAACATAGTCTGTATTTAGCAGTGGCGTGTCTAAAGATTTCATACTGGGTAAGCCCGCCCTCAATCATCATCATCATCATCATCGCCCTCAACGCTCCTCTCGGGAGCACAGGGCAGAAACCAGCCTCCTCCATTCAGAGCGTCTCTGTGCCAATTGCGTCACCTCTTTCCACGACATTCCTTGCGCTCTGATATCGTTGTCATAGGAACGGTGTATTGTGAAAGAGGGACGCCCGCCCTCAATACGAATTATCAAAACCTGCGAAAACATAATTTAATTAAAAATATAATACAAAGTAATAAAATCTGCAATTTTTTTCTCCATATTACTACATAATATAACTGTCACCTATCCACGTACCTACTGATCGCTCCCAAAATTGATTAACTTCGTTAATCAATTTCGAAGAGCGACACATAAAACTATATAGGAAGACCAAAAGCTCTGATTAGTTGTTCATATAAATCGCAAAATAATATTATAGGTATCTACATTAGCACATAATTTCTGTCTAACGTACCCCCAGTACGTATTAGTAAGGTGATACTGATAAGTTATTTGAATAAATAAATAAATAAATAAGCGAGACAGGAGTAGGTATAACAAAAATAAGCTCCATTTGCAACCACATGTGCAAGCGAGACGAACGATTTATGTTGCTTCTTATTTTCTTTATTCATCATAAGTGCACTTATTGTACGAACGCTAATTTTGATAACGTGCGTACCTACTCACACAGATTCGCGCGAAATTTAAAATAGATCGTTATTGCGTAAACTATTATCATCTTTTTATTATTCAAAAGTTTAAAAACTCAGGTAACGCTCGACTTTTGGGCTTGTATAGAAAACATGCCACTGGTATCTAATACTCTTTATATCCATGTATTTGATGTTGTCAGGTAGCGCCTTTTCATTGTTCTCGTCTTCTAATAATGTGATTTGATGAATGATATGCACAAATATCATCATTTGGTCATTATCTCGAACCAAACTTTAAATATATCAGTTTTTGATGAAGAAAGATCTAGTTTTTTTGTGGCACAGAGAGGAGCACGATCTATATATTCATTACATGCAGCATGTATTCTGTTAACCCCGTGCTTTTTTAGGGTTGAAAAGTTTCCAGCTTTTGTAGTAAACGTGTTCAAGTAGGTAGGATCCTGTAAAATTTAAATATAAATACTGCATTTTGTATTTAAGAATTTCTAAATACGCAAAATCTTCTGACTGGTTGGTTGATGTGGTCACCGAATGGATGGAATGTGTAGATTAGATCCTAAAGGATGGGCATGAACTGAGCATACATGAGGAGCTGAATGCCTATTATGGGAGTAAAACGAAGGAACGAACACACTTAAGAACTAAATGATTAAAAATGGGCGAGAATAAAGAAGGACGAAAGTGAAATAGATGCAGTGGAGATGCGATCGCTGAGAAGAATGATTGGTAAAACTTTGCGTGTTAGAGTAAGAAATGAGGATATTAGAAAAATGAACGGATGTGAAAGAAGTGTTCCTGATAGAATGAGTGTAGAGGAAGCGAAGGAAATATGTAAAGATATATACCTACTTAAGGATGCTCCGCTTGGGATACGGTGTGAGGTTATAGATTGATAAATATTTATACTTAAGTTAGGATGGTGAAACCATCACCTAATACAATACCTTATATTAATATTGCTTATACATCTCATTTAGTGATCGTCTCGGGACAGCTAACAACAAACAAAACACTCTGGCTACTGTACGTGGATAATATGCCTAGTGTGGTAGTCGGAATAATTGAAATGGCCAATCATTACCAAAACAAATCATTTAATACACTCAACCAAATCGATTACTTTTTATATAACAAATAATCAAAATGAATAACTTACAAGTTACTAAAAAAACATTATACGAGGGTGGGGTGAAAAGTTCTCGGCCTGACAATGAAAGACCGCGGTTATCAGATTTTTTTTATTTATATTTTACTACATAATCTCCCTTGACTTCAAAACACTTGATCCAGCGTTTCTCCAACATCAGTACTCCTTCCAGGAAGTGAAAGTCTGGAAGGTTGCGAAAATATTTATCTACAGCCCTTTCAACTTCTTCATCGGATACGAAGAGCTTCCCAGAAACAAATTTCTTGAAGTTTGGGAACCAAGAAGTCTGAGGGTGCCAAATCAGGAGAATAGGGGGGATGGACGAGCAAGTCATACCCCAAATCTTGCAGTTTTCCCATCGCCAATACACTCTTGTGTACGGGTGCGTTGTCTTGGTGAGAGATGATTTTTGTTTCTTCATACCAGGCCTCTTTTCGCGAATTTCGCCATCCAGATTGGTTAAAAAGTTTGGAGTAATATTTGTTTGTGATTGTTCTACCTTTTGCAAGGTTATCAATTACCAGGATACCTTTTCCATCCCTAAACACGCTAGCCATGACCTTTCCAGCAGATGAAATCGACTTCGCTTTCTTTGGAGCTGAACCAGCTTCCACCCATTGCTTGGACTGCTGTTTTCTTTCTGAAGTGTAGTGGTGGACCCATGTCTTATTCATGGTGACAAATTACCGCACAAAATTGGTCGGATCCCTATTCTATCGGTCCAAAAATTGCTGCGAAAATCATTTGCGAATTTGTTTTTGATCGGCATTGAACAAATGCGGCACCCTTTTCGCGCGGAGCTTTTTCATCCCTTATTCTTTAAGCTAAATGTTTCCGACCCTTTTTTTCGATATCCCTACAGCTTCAGCTATCTCATGCACCTCAGTTGCCTGACGGCCAACACGGAATCATGCACTTTTTTGATGGTTTCCGATATGGCTGTGGTTTTTGGCCATCCTTCACATGGGTCATCTTTGAGGGGTGTGCGATCACCTTTAAATTCAGCTGCCCATTTTTTAACGGTTGACATTTAAGGAGCAGAGTCCTCGTAAACTTTTGTCAACTTTGGATGTATTTCCGTAGGGGTTAATCCATCTAAAACGAAGAACTTTATGACCGCACGATACTCAAATTTATTCATTTTCATGAAAAACAAGCAAGACGTCGACTGCAAAAATTCGTGTGAAGAAACTACTTAAGAGAACAAGTTGAAATTTGTCATATGAACTAATGACACATGCACCCAGGTAAAGAATACAATTTTTTGCTGATTGGAGTAACATCTCTGTGTCAGGCCGAGAACTTTTCACCCCACCCTCGTAACTAGCCGTTTTATATAACTTATATAATATTGTAGGAACATACATTAGTTCAGTTAGAGATATATCGACTATCCAGATCCATAAGACAGCAAGCAGAAATGACATGCATTCGAGAAATCGCCATTTCTGTAATTTTGGTATTTTAAATTATGCTTTGAAAACACAACAATAAGTTAAGTATAGGTACTATATAATAATCGCACTGATAATGTCTTCAAAGATATAAGTTGTTTTTCTTCCGTTCAATAATTAAACAATTCGAAATGGTGGTTTCGACTAACAAAGTCTTGACTTACAACGGAATTGATAAAACATTTTTTTATTATAATATAAGTAGGTACTATTCGATTTATTCTCGAGAGAGACGTCTTTTGTCTTATTAGGACATTGTTCTCTTGACTTACAGTTTGATAACAACTTTGTAAGTCGAAATCAGTTTGTGTTTGTTTCCATCAAAAATACATTTTTTTATTATAATATAAGTAGGTAGGTACTATTCGATTTATTCTCGAGAGAGACGTCTTTTGTCTTATTAGGACATTGTTCTCTTGACTTACAGTTTGATAACAACTTTGTAAGTCGAAATCAGTTTGTGTTTGTTTCCATCAAAAATACATTTTAAATTCAGCGATGAGGTTTGCCACCTCATCGCTATGAATGTCTTAATATTTTGTTGGCACGTTTAGGACTGCATCTAGCATATTTATAATTTACATGTAACTACATGGGTGTCTGATCTGCCAATGGAGAGATTGCAAGATATCATATGATTTGTTCCATGATTGGTTTTGTGTTTTATGTGGGGTGATATATGTGTGTTAGTATGTGGTGTGGATTTGTGATGTGTGTGGTTGAGGGATGTGTTGTTTTTTTTTTGGTTTTATATGGAGAAATGGTTTGTTTGTGTGTTGTTTCATATATGGACAGTTTACAGCTGTGTTTTTCTTGTTATGAATGTGATTGTGTTAATATAGGAGATGAATGCTTTTTGTGATTGTGTATATGTCTCAATATGATTGATATGTTTGTGAGATGTTTGCCCTAGAACAGGTTATACCTAGTTGGGCAGCATCAATGAAAATATGTATAAGATTTGTAATTTATTAGTGTAATCAAATAAATAAATAAAAAAATAAAAAAACTAGTCTGCTGGCTACACCACTTGTGGGATATGCAGTGATAGTGTAGTAAAAGAAGTAGGTAGTGAACATTTTTAATTAGTGCCACATTTGCCCTCAGGGGAGGGAAATATACTTAAGATTATTTATTTCATTTGATTTAATCTACCAACTAATCAGAACTACCGAATTGATTTTTGATTAACTATAGATACAACATATTGTGTCTGCATTGATGATTTTATCAATATACTATACCTATCAATCGTTTCATCTTGTCAATACAAAAAAAAAACATTGATATAAAAAGAAACCCATTTCTAGGATGTCAATAAAAGGTTAGAATAATTGGTTATCAACATTTCATATAGCTGTCAAAACAAAATAATAATGTTGTGACTGGGCACTTTTTTATCATCATTTAAATGATACTATCATCGACTTATATCGTATATACTATAAATTTAAAGGTTTGGTAATGCGACCAAAATGATTTTATATCAATTTAGTCTTAAACGAGCGTTGGTTCAAAAAGATATGACGTTCATAATTATAGATATCGTTCGAGTCCCTCGATGAAGATGCATTTAGAAAAATTGTATTAGTGTGTTGATACGAAATATATTGATGGTCCATATAATAGAAGTGCACCTTTTTGTAACAAAGATCGCCTGTCACCACAAAAATTATGTTCGTATAAGTGTATAAGAACTTTTGTGTTGCAGGGCTTGAAAGAAAATGTTATTTTAAGGATCTTTTTATGGTTTTGTCAGAAAGATTGTGCAATACTTATGTATAAGTAGAAAAGAAGAGAACATTAGTATGGATTAAAGTTATGGAGAGAAACGGCATATTATTTTATTAATTTAGAGTTTATTACAACAAAAAAACTTGATTTGTTATTAATTCATTTTGGTTTACTGGAAGACATTGCTTCATGCCTATATGTACGTTGTACGCCTTTGTATAATAAATTTTGCAATAAATTGTTTTTTATGTAATTATTAATTTGGAACATGTTTTCTTAGAAAATTAGTAGGTACTGCTTTACTAGTCTATACCATAAAGGTAAATGGATATTATATGTAACCTAACTTTTGGTATCGATTAGATTGGAATTATATCAATCATCAATCTTTGGATTCAGATTGATATGTTAAACATCTAAGATACTTAGAATGTAGGTAGGTACATATTTTTATTTGTCAAGATATTAAGATATCAAATGTGTTATTCGTGAAGTTTTACGAGCGTCCTTTTGCAGAACACTCTAATATTAAAAGAAAATAGTGATATACCTATTCTTTGCCGGAGATTTCATAGAGTAAAGTTCTATGCACATGTTCAAACAGCGTTTCAATGTGAAATGTGGTGAGAGTAATAAGAGTAAAAGAAAAGATCAGCAATGAGGTAAGCCACCAATTCGTAGTCACTGTTCTCGCCTTTGGATAACGAGGTCCTGAGTTCGATTTCCGTCCAGGACAAAATTAAAAATTACCTTTTTCAAACTGTTCTGGATAATAATAATAATAAACTTTATTGCACAATAAGAAGCATACATTATTACAAAGTTATAAAACAATGTGATACAAATAAATGATATTGTCCAATGGGCGAGTTTATCGCAGAAGCGATATCTTCAAACTAACCCATGGATCTGAGTGAAATATGTAATAGGTATGTTTAGTGAATCGAATATATATCTATGTGTATTGTCGTTACAATTTCTCATAGACGCACGTCGATTTCTCTTACTCAACACACGGTCGCCTTTAAGAAAAAATAAATATTTATAATTTACTTAATAAAAAGTAACAAAATTTTTCCAAAATCAAAATTAACTTTTAAAAAGCGTTCGAAAAATAAATAGAAGTTAAGTACTTACTTTGAAAATAATATTCTTGTGACTTATGTATATGACTATACTTAAAAAAATTGAGTCAAGCATTGTAGAAGAACCTTCATGATTTGGATCTAAGCTTTGGCTTTTACTTACTACCAACTTGACATTAATAATGGTTTAAATAACAAGTTTTTATTACTAGGAATTAAGTACGTGCCCGGCGTTAGAACAAGTTAATGAGAATAGTAACAAGATATTATGTAAGAGGAAAAAAAGAAAAAAACAACAAAAATAATTCCTCCATAGTGTGTAGAGCGCTTTCGTTGGAAAACGTTGTATCTGTAAAATATATATTCGGCCTCCAACCCTCGGTCTGCGGAAGGAACGTGAACACTAGTCCTTTATTATGTTGTGCATAATTTGGGGAATTTTCGTAATGTAAGGAGAACGTTAAACGTTTCAAATTCCTAAATCTATTCGAAAATCTGGCGATAGGGGGGAGGGGGTATAAATTTTGGGTGTAAAGGAAATCATCGACTTTAAAAGTCTTCAAATGTGAACAACCAACTTCTCCAGCGAGCCGTAGTAGAATAACCAAACATCCATCACTTACGAGTAGACAATGTTATCAGCCTATCTTTTTTAGGTTCTCCCTGTGCTTCTCTTGTTCTCCCACGGTCTTAATCCAAGATCCTAGGTGTCCATCTGCCATCCTCTCTTCTAACGCCCATTGCCAATATCAAAAAATGTATTCAAGAAAAATTTAAATATTTTTATGAAGTCCGAATTATGCCTTCTTATGGTTGTCTTCTATGATAATCTGTGGATAGTATAGTTATAAATGTAGTTTTCCCGTCGTGTGACTAAAATTTTTTGTAAGTAAGGTCGCTAGAATAAAACTATAAAATACCCTTTTAATTCTCTCAAGGGTACCTTTGAGCGAAGCATGACTGCAAAATAATATCAACACGAAGTCATCCACCTAATTTGTTAATTTATTAATCAGTGTATTCGATGATCAAACGTCTAATTACTGAAATATTATCATAAAATTATACATTACCATCAAACTTTTATTTTAAGAGTAAGAAAAATGTAGATATGTAGTTTTGCTAGATGAACGTCACTTTCACACCTAAATAAATAAGTGAATGATTGATATAAAAAAATAAATAATAATTATTCCAGAGGCGCCAAATGAAAAAAAAAACAATTTGTTCTTTTGTTCCTGATTTAGTTAAATAGAGTAACCATGTACTTATCTACCATGAACCTTAGAAAATTCATGTCTTGTTACAATTGAAGCTTAAAAAGGGTAAAAAGGTATATCACAGACCTGAAATTTATTTAAGAAGTGTATGATACAAATGATTGTTATTCTTCAATTCTAATTGAAATTCTTATAGCTCTGGAGTGTGGACCAATACGTTCCTTACATGACATCAAAATGATGACTTCTGTGAAACCATAAAAATCTAGACAATATTCCAATATTCGTGGTTAGATGAAAGAAATTACTACCTATATAGTGGTAATCTCGCCACTGCATATAACATTTATTTTTCTTATGTAAACTGATTTGTTGATTTTGTTATGTGAATGGTGATGTGCAAGAAGAATAAAATAAATAAAATAAATAAAATAATTAAAATAAGTAAATAAAATAAATAAAATACATACTTAAAATAAATAAAATACATAAAATAAATAAATATAATCCTTTAGTTTCTATAACGAATCTCCCGATAACTCATATTATGAGTGCAGCTAGTGCCCGATCTCACTGGTTAGACTAGCAGAGCAAATGGCCAGAGCGGCAAAAATTAGAGACGGCAATTAATGCCTGAGAGGGGTCAAATTTCAATCCCTGGGACCGTGAAAATGTTTATGATATATTTAATTTTTTTCAAATTTCTACATACTTTTTTCATATATTTTCTGAAGATCTGGTTTTGACTAACAAACTCATTGTTAAAATAATTTTAGTACATCAGGTCGAAACCAGGTCACTGAAATAAAAATAAAATAGTAAAACTCAAACCATTTGTATTTCTTTGCATAAATTTATATAATAAAAAAATTGGTTCAATTAATACCCTGTTTCTTTTATAAAATTCAGAAACCATCACGTTAATTTGATATGATGATATATTTATATAAAATTGGCTGGTTTTTCTTCTTGTTAACTTAAGTAAAACTATTTGAAAGGGGTCGGTGATGAGTGAAGTTACTCAATTTTTTAGTTGATGCTGTTGATAGCTGCTTATTGAAAGAATTCTTTTATCAAAACCATTTAGTTGAAACGTGCGGTTAGAACAAACCATAGACTATTATTATGTAGGTAAGCATTTCAATATTTTTTATTTTAAACAGTTAGTTGACAGCGAGATAGCCGAAACACGAGCAAACTGTGAATAATGATAATCACTTGAATGACATATTATTATCAAAAAATAAAACCTTGAAAAATTTGTATCGAACTAATATTGGAGGTTTATGACAAAATCAATCAGATATCTCGATTTATGAACCATGTTTACACATTGCAACACCTTGCAAAATTTCATCGAAAGAAGTGAGAAAGGCGATCCAACAAATTGGCTCTTATATCAAGACAGTGGGAATGGTGGAATTGATGAATGTTGTTCATGGACACCGAAAGTGATCACTTAGGCCAGCCAGTTGGATTGTGTAAATATGGTTCTCCAATCTGATTGGTGCTGTCATCTGTACGTTGTGTCTAAGTTCAGTTAAACAAATAATGCTGAATGTCTTAAATTTTTGTTGGCAAAAAGAAGACAGTTTACATATTTATTAAATGCAGCTGGTAACAGACGAGCTTACAAGCTAACCCACTTGATTTCATAGTATAAAAGATTATCAATCGGCGAAGTATGGCTCTTAATAAAGAAGGATTGCTTTACGAGAAGAGCGCTGAAAGGCGAATGGAATGCTTTATATAAATTTAATTGGTGAATTAAAGAAATGATGTTAGATAAATGATTATTGCTACTGATCATCAGGGGCAAGATCGAGGGTCGAAGAGATGTTGGAAGAAGGGGGATCTCTTGACTCCACAATATACGTGAGTGGATAGAAATAGGGAATGTCGAGGAACTGCTTCGGACTGCTCAAGATAGGGACACAATTTCACAAGTGATAGTCAACGTCGGAAGGATCCGACACCATGCACGAAAAAGAAGAAGATAAATGTTTTATATGTACTCGTACCTACCTATATAATATTTTTCAAATACCTACAAGACACTAGAAAATATAACAAAAAATAGTGGAGGCCCATACTAAAATTTATAGAATAGGAAAATGATAACAAAAAAAGATTCGTTTTCAAATTAAAACATTCACAATAGTTACAAAACAAATCTATTAAATATCAATCAAAAGCTACAAAAAGCTACGTAGAAGTATAAAGAGTAAATCATTTAGAGCTTTGAATTGAAAAGTCATGCGTTTCTTAATAAAATCATCACATTATTCGGAATAAAACATTCAAAGGACATATAGGTTAGATTGGTTTTAAATTTAGGTCTATCCGTTCTTATTGTACTGTTTAAAGTGAGACCGAAGCCCTTTTTTTGGATGTTGAAAGCTCCGATGCGCCGACAAAGCCTTCGGGCAACATAAAATATAACAACACCAACAACAACCCTTACCGATTGATTGTTTAGAATTTTCGATCGATCAATGTGATCTCCTTCTAGATCATTTATCGATCATTGTTAGTCGTGGGACGAATTGGGTTTTTGTTTTTTTCAATTTTATGTTTTTTATTCTTGTTATTCATGATTAGTTTTCATTGTATCATCAAATATAACTTAATGCCCTCACAGAAAGTTATTTGCTTGTGCCGTGAATGTGTATTAAATCCTCAGTCAAATAACATCGAATCTGGAATCTCTCGATTATATGTTCGAGACTCGATCAACTATCACTTTCATTTAATTACTAAATTTAGCTGTTAGAGTAAAAAACTGGCTTTTTGTAATTTTGTTTATTATTTTCATGGCGTGTTTCGAGAACGTTCAATTATAGTCAAAATGAACCCTATTTTCTGTAAACAAGGTTTCCAACGCTTTAAGCGATCGTCTTATCCAACACACCGTTTTTATGACAACATCAGATCGCCAAAAAATCATGGACATGATTGGCGCTGATTCGCTGTTCTCTATAGAGGAAATTTGTTTTTATCCTGTTTTTCCGAGAAGTGTGTTTTTTTCATAACTGGTGTAGATATTCAAACACATTCTATTAATTATTTTACTGTTTTCCTGATATGTATTGCTTTATTACGTCTTAAAATATTACAAAATTTAAATATTCGATATTTTCAAGTGTAACTTTGTGGTAATCCATTTTGAATTATTATTAGGTAACTAAAAACACTATATATTATTATATCTACTAATTCAAGAGTTTTTGTGTTTACGCTGTGGAAATCCATTTTTATTTATTAAAAATAAAAAAAAAAAAAAATATTATATCTACCACTAGAAATTTTTTATTTAAAAACATAAAACGTTTTCAGTTGTCTAATGCAACCATCTTCAGTAAAGATAACACTTGGATGGTTGCATTAGACAACTGAAAACGTTTTAATTTTTTAAATAATATTGTTCTAGTGGTATATACAGTGTTTTTAGTTAATAATAATACAAAATTTAAGAAATAATGTTCCCAAATTCGGCTCTGCGTATTATTACGATAGGATGTTAACTAGAATAAAAAAATAGTTTAATAATGAAACGTTTTTATTGGTTGATTATTAGTATTATTATTATTATTCTAAAAGGAAATGATCGTTTTTCTACCAGACAACCAGACCTTACCATAACAACTTTACAACCATATTGTGATAATATGATGATGGATAATATGATAAAACTCTCTACATCGAAATAAATTTATTATTTTGTTCATCATCGATCTTAATCACATTACGGCCTATCCCACAAGTGGGGAAGCCAGCAGACCAGCTACATGTAATAAACATGCAAGCTATCCTCAGTGTGTCAACAAAAAACTAAGACATCAAGAATGAGTGGCAAACTTCATCGCTTAATTTTTCTTATGTAATTATTTTTCAATCGCCAACCTTTCACAGAAAACTAAAAAAAAGTAAAAAAGTGGGAAACCTATCTTTGCCGGGTGCTCCTTAGCACTATAACATTCTTAACCAAATTATTCAAAACCAAACTGTTAAATTCTATATTTTTTTTTTCACTTCTAATATATTCTTTCTTACTTATTTCCGATGGTCGAACATCCCTTGCAGGACCTTTGCCTCTGAAACAATAAATCTCCAAGCCTTTCTATCTTGAGCAATGGACTGCCAGTCGTCTTTAACATTAAGCCCCTCTAGATCTCGGTTGATGTTATCCAACAATCTTTGTCGTGGTCTGCTTAAATTTTTATCTATTATATATTATTCTAAAACGAATAATAATGGATAAAATACAATTCCCACAGGTCTAGCATTGGTGGTCCTAGAAATTAATACCAAGCAACATGCAATGGTATGTAAACTGCCCAACCAATATCCATAACAATTATTGAAGATATTTATGATAAAATTAGCATCGATAACCATAAATTCACATTATCTAGGTACAATAATAAGGCACATGCTATAATGTGATGTTGTATGTAGTTCACTGTATTGCAGTACAAAAGTGCAATTTCACATCGCAATTAGCGATGCGCTAAGGTATCCTAGTTCAGACTCTGGAGATTCGTTGCTGCTTCTTAATATACAAGGCTCACAATACTAAAGAACCTCAATAATAATATAATTTACAAAAATTTAAATTACCGGTTAATTTATACATTAAAATTCAAAAATCTATTATAATAAACACTTTTAATATTGTTAGAAAGTTTCTGAACACAGATATTTCAGGCACAATGCTGGTATTTTAAACCCGTGTTTTGAGCCTAATCCTTTGATATCCTATATATCTGGATAGGTGAAGATTTCCCGATATTAGACTGTTAAATTTTTGTGTGACCGTAACTGTGACCATGAGGAGATTTATCTGGTTGTATAATGCTGAGAAGAGTGGATATCAATTCTGCCGCCGCAATTAAATTAATCTTTTTTTGTTCTGACGTGGATACCTTTATGTATCCGAGATTCTCATTTAATCTTTGTATCTATCTATATTTATAATATGACGTGGATTTAATGTCCTAGACTTGATGAATTGTGCAGTATCCTTGAGATGCTTTGGCACGAAAGCGACACTTAAATGTTGTCGAATAAGATCGTAAGTTCTGTTCGAGGCCGATATTTTCATAGAATGATTTTATCGATAGGGTTTGAAGTGTGGAAAAAATTAATCATTCTTACGGAGAACAATTTTTAAATCACAAAAGCAGTCAATTGATAAGAATATTTACTATTTTTTTTATTGTTTAAGAGGTTTCTGGCACAACGCGCAGATGAACTTGAAAAATCGGTTATTAAATATTTTTATTCCATTTCCTTCGTATCTGAGCAATCCTCTTCTATGCTCATTAAATTAATGTATTATAGGTACGTACAGCTCTTTGTCCACGTTGTCAATATTATTTAATATCCCCCTTAGTATCACTTTGTATGTTACATATATTTCTCTGATATATCTATTAAATTACAAATAAAATTAAAGTTTTCTCTAATAATTTTAGCTTCTACCTGACTGCAGGTGCATAGAAAACTTTGTCATCTCTACAAAAATTAATTTTGTTCGTATTAAACTCTGATCTTGTCCCAAAATCGGCTAAAATTAGTCACGATTAGATATTCACATTTTTTTGATGTTTTAACGATTTTCTTTTACTCTATGTAGAAATATTCCTAAGAATATTCATTTGTGAAAATGTATTAGATGAAGGTGAATAACAAACAAGAAATTAATAAAATTATCAATTTAGTTCAAGCCATCCCATAGATTGAAGACGGTGTAATGTTTCATATAACAAGTATGCAGAGTAATAATACCAACTAATTGAATGTATCAGCCAAAGAGGTATCTATACCTATATTATATCTATCCATTATTGCAGTTTAAATACTATAAGTGTTCAGAGTTATTATTCTTGGAGAGATGTTGAAATTCTATAGTTGGTTGAGATGGTAGTTATAGCGTACGCTTGTAAGCAAAAAGTACCTTTGCATACGGTCTAGGCTCCTTCTTTCTTCCAAAGAGGATTTTTCGTTTGCCACAGTATAGGTATGTGTCCTGTTAAAGGCATTTATTCGAATAAAAAAACATTTTACATTTAAATTATTTTGGTGATCACGGAGTCAATGGTCAAACAGCTAGCATGTTTATAACTTGATTTAATTAGGCCATACAAAAGGTTTTTGAGAAAAGGTTGTCCACAAGGGTTCATCTTTGGGCCTACATGCGCTTTTTGTGGAACATGCAGTTCTAGAAGATTTTAGGGATTCTACAAAGATAGCGGACTTTGTTTTGTTCTTCACAATTTGAATGAAATAATAAACTTTCACTTAAAAGAAAAATTATAAACATTTAAAAACTTTTATGAATTTTCTTCATGAGATATTTGAATTTGGGACTCATTAAGACCAATTATAAATCCATTAATTTGTGTATAGGCTACTAACAAAGAGCTTATTAACTCTAAATTGAGAATATTGTAGGCAGATATGTAATTTATCTTATACCTTAATATGTATATCGTGTGTTGTTTCTCATCATGTTGCCAACTTCAGGAGCAATTGAAAGCATCTGAATCATGTTTTATTGGTTTCTCAGTGTTGTGAACACAGACATATTGTAAATTTCTATTGCCTATCTATTGATAGGTTACCTTTACCTACCAACATACTGGTATGGCGTAGAGGTAGAGGTGTCTTGTCTTTGAGTCACGAACTCACGGGATCGATTCCTGGCTAGGGCAAAATGAAGAACAACCTTTTTCAAATTGTCCTGCGTCAGGGTGTTACATGTTTACCTATGTGTTTGGTGCATTGTAGGTATAATGTGTCTATCGTTGCGTTCGTAGCCATTATACAAGATTCATATCTTAGTTTAGGACCAGCTCGATCTGTTATTATATTACAATATTATTACAATTTTTCATATGTATCTAATGTTACAAATCTGCAAAAAGTATTGGTTTTAAATAAACCTACTTATTGTTTCTTTATTTTCTGATGTAGATACAAATAATTTCATTACTTTATAATTACCTATATAAAGGGTTGTTCAACAAGAACTTTGTTTTTTAATTGTGGCAACACCAGCAACATGATAGTTTTGACATTTAATTTTTTGACGTATTCGTAGTGGATGCATTGGCAATTGTTGCAATGAATTCAATTTCGCTTGAAAATTGCATTAAAATAATTAAAATCCATTATGAAAATGGTGGTTCTGCTAAAGTGACATTTCGTCAAATTCGTGATACTTTCGGACAACATAATCGTCCTTCTGAGACCGCTATTAAGAATTTGGTCGCTAAATTTGAGTCGACAGGCTCGATACAAAATGTGTTAACACCAACGCGTGTACGACCGGGTCGTTCAACTGAAAACATCGCAGCCGTGAGCCACAGTGTTGAAGCAGATCCAAATTTGTCAATTCCTCGACGTTCTCGACAATTGGGGTTATCCAAAACCACCACATGGCGAATTTTGCGTAAGAATTTGGCTTTGAAGCCTTACAAGGTTCAACTGGTGCAGGAATTGAAGCCGAACGACCATTCAAATCGCCGTAGATTCGCTCAATTCATTCAGGAACAACCCGCTGGTTTTTCTGAAAAAATCATTTTTTCAGACGAAGCCCATTTTCACTTGTCAGGGTACGTCAACAAGCAAAATTGCCGCATTTGGGCTTCTGAAAATCCTAGAGCAATTATTGAGAAGCCGTTGCATGCTCAGCGTGTCACTGTATGGTGCGCTATGTGGTCTGGAGGCGTGATTGGGCCGTTTTTTTTCGAAGATGAGACTGGAAATGCGGTAACGGTCAATGGATCACGCTATCGCAAGATGTTGACAACTCAATTTTGGCCTATTATTGATGACGTGGATATCACTGACATGTGGTTTCAACAGGACGGTGCCACATGTCACACAGCCAATGAAACGATCAATTTATTGCAAACCAAATTTCCCGATCGCATGATTTCACGAAACTCAGCTGTTAAGTGGCCAGCCAGATCGTGTGATTTAACGCCACTGGATTATTTTTTGTGGGGCTATGTTAAGGACAGAGTCTATACAGAGCCAATCGAATCGATTGCAGCCTTAAAACTCAAAATCCGTGATGTGATTAGCGAAATAGTCCCGCCATTTTGCCAAAAAGTGATTAAAAACTTTGATGAAAGAATCGACATCTGTCAGCGTGCTCGTGGTGGACATTTGTCAGATATCATTTTTCATGCATAATTGCCAAACTTTTCTCTTTGTAATTCAATAAAAATTTTAATCATCTTCATCAAATTTTTTTGTTTTATTTTGTTTTAAAAAACAAAGTCCTTGTTGAAAAACCCTTTATTTTTAGTGATTGTTCCTAAATCTTGTTTAACGTGTAAATAGCGAAATGACAAAGTAATTTTTGTTTAGAAAAAAAGATATATCTGGATTTTGTTATAAACCCAAATACAACCTTATACACTTTTCACAGAAAGCTAATAAAAGCTTGTGTCGTGAAAGGGGAGTTTGCCGGTTTGCGTTTGCCTTATTTCAATGATGTTATTATTTTATATCATAAGCTTAGTAGATTTGGTAAAACAGTACAAATTTTTGAAAAATTATGTTACTAAGTTAATAATATGTAATAGTATCTTGCCTACTAATGCAGTATATAAACGAATTGAATTGAACTGAATAATTATAACATCCTTTATACCCGATAACTCATAAAAATACCTTTGTCACAAACATTATATTGCATATTATATGCATATCCTTCGAGTGCTTCCTTAAACTAGTTGATATGAAAATACATAGATCGTTAACTTTAATTGGTGACATTAAAATTTATTTCATAGAATTTCCATATTTCATTCTAGATTCTTGTAGGTACATATCCTAGATCCTATAGATTTAATAATAGATCCAGATTATTGTTTTATAAGTGTACATGTTTTTAATTATTTTTAAAATGGAAGTAGGTACATTAAATTCTTGAACTTGGAATCAAGAGATAAGGCCGGTGTTCATATTCTGTTGTCGATCTAGAGCAGAAAATTCACTATATCTTAAGGACATGGACATATTTTTATGTACCAGATTACATAGGTATTACTAGATTGTTTGAAAACGAGTAATGTTTGTTCACAAACCGATTTTAAATATTGTACTAACTATTACATATCCTACAAATAGGGTAGCCAGCGGAGTAACTGCAACTAATAAACATGCAGATTGCCCTTTCCATGCCATTAAAAAATAAGACATTTAGGATGGGTGGCAAACCTCGTCGTTGAATTTTAGATGTTCATTGTCTCGCGTGAGGTTTTACGAAAATCTGCCTTTTACAAGACACTCAAAAACTTACAAAAAAGGGTGAAATGCCTATTCTTCAACGGTCAAATATTGAAAAAAAAATGATTTCCATGTTTAAACACTTATAAAGGACAGATGGTGAATTTATTAGCATAGATTTCAAAAATGGAACATTAGAATAATGTTAACTGTTTGAAAAAAATACCAGTAGCCGAAACCTGTCAACAGCACAAACAAAAAATACAAACACAACAAAAAAAACAATTCAAACCAAATTAACTTGGATAAATAAAAAAAACTAGAAGTTACATAGTTAAAAACTAATAATAATTCCAATAGAGTTGATACAAAAACTATACAACAATAATAATTTAAATAAAACGAATAATAATTTGAATTATGTGGGCGGAGACATATATACAACTACTGCTTGTATGACCATTGGTCGAGAGTGCAATATAACTCCCCTCCTCTAGCCTCTATTCCTCTCACTCACACACAATCTTTACCTCACACTCGCACTTGTGCTATGTACTATAATGTCTTCTCTTTCGTACCTGCCTCAATATACAATACTAGTTTAACCCATCATGGTTTTCGAATGTTTTTATTAAAGTTATTATTATTGTTTTTGTTACTGCTGTTTATAATGTACTTACATTTTATATATTATTATTATTATTATGATTCGTTTATATATGACTTTTTATTTGAATCTGATGACAGAGGTTCTTAAACTGTTTCTAAATTGTCAATTCAGGTATTTATAAAGGAATTTTGGAGCATTAGTGCAAGTGAGAAATTCTCCAAGACGTATGCTTAGCATCAACAGTGTGTTATTTAAACAATAAATATAGGCTGGAAATTCAAAGGAAAATTTGGTTTTGCGACCAATATAATTTAACATCAACCAGTCTTGAACAAAAACTTGATGGAAATTCATTTTTTATTTAATTATAAAGGTCTTATTTATGGGTTTTCAGGTATATAGAATGTCATATAATGTTGTGTCTTAGTGAAACAACATAATATTGTTAGATACTCTTTTGCTTCCTTACGTGTCTTGTCGGGTCCCCCCGACGTTGACGATCACTTGGAAAAAATCTTTTCTGTTCTGGCAGCACGAAACAACTCCTCCACACTTCTCATCCCGGTCCACTCCCGAATGTTCTGAAGCCAGGAAAGCCGCTTTCTCAATCTTCCCTTCTATTTGTAGGATGGCACATTTTTCTCCTGTTGTTATGTGACCTAAATAATTTGAAGTTTTTACAGAGCCTCATTGTTGTGAATAATGAAATCTATAAGCATTTGCTCTACTCAATACTTCAACGTTACCCTTGTCACGTCAGAAACTATTATTATTGTCAGATACTGTTATTATCGGTTTTGTAATATAATTTTACAACAAATTTGTATTGATTTACCAGTCAAGTAAGTCTTTTTCAGAAACAAGCCAACGATGAGGCATGACACCCATTCTGAAAACCTTGATTTTTGTATTAGTGCTGAGAAGACACTAATTCTTCTTCTTTTCACTTGTTTTGGCTTCCATCGTTTTTAATGATTTAGCCTGAGACGACACTGGCTACTATTATTGTGAGATATGCCATGATCTTCTTCTGTAGGTGCCCTGTCAGCTCCCTCCGACGTTGGCGATCACTCTGGCATAGGCTTCTAGGTCCTGCGCTGGCTGGAACAATGATGGTTTTTAATTAATTTATTTTTTCATAATTCCTTCATTATTATAGTATCACAAACAAGTTTTCAGTCTATACTTGGAAAAGGGGGTAAAAATGGGAGGGGTAGAACAAACTAACGTCAAAATAAAAGAAAAGAAATCAACAAACTCTTACAAATTTGTTGAAATAATAAAATTAAAAAATCACCCCCATCATGTGGGTAGGTAAGTAAAAAATGTATGTTTCGTGTGATATAACCATTAAAATTACAACCACTCCTTCCATATCAATTCTTGCACTCTCTCACCCCCTATAATAGTTATATATTATATTCACATATAAATGTTTCAGAATAGTACATTTTTTATATTACTTATGCTTAGTTACTTTATGTTATATATTTCTTATTATGTATTATTTTATAATTGTGTAAATGTAAGAATAATATTATGTATATTTTATTACAAAAATATGTAAAATTATAATTTCAAGTTATGCAGGGGAATAACATAATAATATTTCAGAGGTGGTCAACTTGTGGACAGTGACCCTTGGTAGGCTTGACACAATCTATTATACTCGTAAATACGATCTTAATCTTGTCTGGATCTAAGACATTTTGTTTGCTCTTATGGTTACTTTATTTTATCTGTTTCTTTATTTTCGTTTTGTATATTATTGTTTTTTTATCATCAATAGTAACATATTTGAAAATGAGAATTCGTAAAGTTTTAATTTCAGCAAGGTTTCTTGTGACATAATCTTAATAATTATGATATTAATTTTGCCTTGATCTTAACTCTATAATGCGCGAAGTGACTATGGTCGAAGTGAGGATTATCGTTTTCAATACATAATTATATTTACAGGATTATTATGTGACGAACTTAACCCTAAGAATATTAAAAATTTTTGACATATTCATGCTTGCTTATATTGACATATTTAATGAAGTTTACTTAACTTAGACCTGTTGTTTCACATTGATTTCTTCTGCTTTACTTTTTTTATTTTATTTAATTTTCTTATTGTTTGATTACCAACTCAAAATTTATACAAAATTGTATTCTTGACTTGTAATTTTGTGATTGTTGTGTCTGTCTGTGTTTTGTTGTCTATTGGACTGTTTCATTACCATGTAAAAGGATTTTTAATAATAAAAAAAATCAATTTAATTTTATGCATTTATTTCTTTCATTCTTCACTTCTTCATTGGTTACAATATTTTAAATCAATCCAAAGTATCATAAAAATATCAGTTATACAGATTTAATGTACAGAAGGCGAGTTTATCACTAGAATGCGATATTTTAATATAGTTTACAACTCAACAAGAACAGCATGTATATATTTAACATTACCATAGGGTAATCAAAATGTGATTTATTTTCAAATGAACAGATACCAAGTAAAATATTACTACAATACTAAAAAACCTAGGTATATATTGTAGATTAAATTTAATTTTTTTTTCTCTTTTTGATTAAAGTTTTCTTATCGTTTGTTATTATTATTTTTCTTTATTTGTGTTTAGTGTTAATGCGACGTGGTTAGATGAAAGAAATCACTATATAGTGATAATCTCGCCATCGCCACATTATGTGAATGATGATTTGCAAGAAAATTAAAATAAATTAATTAAAAAATAATACTGCGAACAAAACAAAACAACAAACCTATCTATACAAAAAAATAAACACTGTAAATTTGAAAATTAAAAATATCACAAGTGTTAAGACGCAGTCCACCCCTGATAATATTACAACAATAATTTTATTATTACAATTTATATACAGTGTGAAAAGGTATGATTATACATATCTACATATATATCTTTGATAATAATATTATTATTATTTTTATATACATATACCTACCTACCTATAGCTTCTACAGATGGACAAAATGGCTGTCGATACATAGGTTTTATGTAAATAAGGCTGTGTTATCGTTCGACTATGTAAAACAACTTATTTTTTATAAGTACATAAGTATTATTAATACATAATTTGTGACTATGTATAAGAGTCAAAGAGAGGACTGTTCTTTCGTCCCCAAGGACTCCGACGGCACAGATGCGTCCCTCTTTCACAATACTATGTAATAGGTGATGCACCGTTCCTGTGACAATGACATTGGAACGCTGGGAATATCGTCGGAAGAGATGATTCAAGTGGTGTAGGGACGTTATGAGCAGAGGAGGCTGGTTTCTGCCCTATGCTTCCGGAACCTTTTTCAGAATCGCTTCTTTTTTTGTAAATTTAACACATGAAACTACCATAGTATAAGGCTAATTAATACTATCCAGTCCATAACTCAACAAGTACAACTAGTCTTATCTTCGAAAAATCTTAATTTTTATAATTGTAGTATAGGTACCTATTTATATTATGTTTTGTCTTTTTTTTTGTAGATTTAACACATGAAACTACCATAGTATAAGGCTAATATTAACACTATCCAGTCCATAACTCACCAAGTACAAGAAGTCTTAGGTATCTTCGAAAAATCTTCATTTATATAATTTTAGTATAGGTATTTATATTATTATTTGAAAATACAGCAGAAAGTAAAATGTTCTTTATGAAAATCCCAATGTTGACATAGATACGTTTTCTTTGTCCTATTCAATAGTTTAACAATTCGAAATATTTTTTTTTTCGGTGGTAACCTTATGAAAGTTCTTTTTTTAATATTAAAATGATTTAGTTAAAACACTAACTTTCACTGTATAAATTTTAATTTGGCATATGGTCATTGCACCAGTGTTTGACATTTTGTCTTAAACTGACTCCAGATAGTCATACATGCACACATTTTTAGTGCTAGTCTTTTTGTCATCCGTGTTCATTTTAGTATCCCCTGTGATGTCATTAGTGGTGGTTGTTATTACGCATACTGCTGTAAAAAAAATATTCTAAGAAAAGTTATGTTTTTTCTAATTTCTTATGAATCAAGATAAGGACAAGGGTATTATAATCTACATACCTACATCTTTTTCAAGATATTATTTTTTGGGTTGATTAGTATTTATCATAGTCATTATTGCTTTGAATAATGTGTTGATTGCCATATTTCTTGAATTTAGTAATTTTGAGTACTCTATTAGCAGTGTCAATCACTGGAGTCGTATATGATACTAATTCCCCAGTCTTTGACAATGTGTCAATAACTGGTGAAATTGTGACAAACACTAGATATCACCAAATCAATTAATTAAAAAAATATTAAAAATTTGTAGTGATACATGTGATAAATAAAGATAGGTTATTATATTTATGGGATAACCAGCTACTTAAATTCAAGAAAAAGCAACCATTTTTTTAAAAAAAACATAGGAAATATGAAGCGAAATTGTGACAAATTTCTTATTGTGTACAAAGACTGGTGGAATGACCCTAGGCCTAACGGCACTTAAGATGGACTAAGTCCGAAAATCATTTTAATATTAATCGTAATATTTATTTGTGGAATAAAAAAATCGAAACATTATGTTTATCTATAACTCAATATTTAATTTATAAAGAAACTATGTATTTTTTGTTATTTGTTTGTGAAATTGAAAGAATGACGTTGATTGTGTGTATTAACAATTTATTCGAATTTTTCTTTTGAGCTATAGGGAACTGGAGAGTCGATTTATAATCTTGCACATTTTAGCTTTAACTTAATTATGCCATAATTCATATTATACATTAACACTACAATAACAATCATCAACATTGTTGCAATGTCATAAGACAAATATTTCTTAACATATGTAGGTATTGTATCTAAGATTGTGACCTACTAAATGGTGACATATTAAAATACCATTTATTAGCAGATTAAGTGCAATGAAATTTGATAACATTAACTTGCAAGTAAATAATATAATCAAGTACCACACATTCAAAGTATTTACTTAGTAAAATCTATTATAGATGTTATTTAATAATTATTTTATGATTAGGTATTTGTGTAGGCGAATATAACCTTACTCCAATGTAGGCAATAATACTTGGTACGTGGTATTTCTATTTACGCTTGTTGCACAAAGGTATCCTGTGTTGTACCGATCATAGCGCCATGGGTGGCATCGATGTTATAAAGTCAATCATTATATTATTTATATATTTATAACTCCTTTATAATATACTGTAATAAAATAATATTCACAATCATGATTTGCTGTTTATATCTATTTGACAATTACAACTAGGTACTTCTATGACTATACTTTTAAGATATTTCTTACAATTGGGGTAGCCAGCAGACCGGCCGCATGTCATTAGCATACAATCTGTCCTCTTTGTGTCAATAAAAATATAAAGATATTCAGAATGGGTGGCAAACTTCATTGTTGAATTAAATATCTACATGAAATGTCTTTACAATCATCACAATTCTGAATATGCAGAAAAATAGAATAACATGGAAAGACAGAGTTTGCAATGAAATTGTTTTCCAAGAGAAGAAAAAAAATCTGAAGCTACTCGACAATATAAAAACAAAGAAAATGCAAAAGGTTTGGTCACGCAATGAGAGAAGAAAAATGCCGACTTCTACAATTGATAATTCAGGAAAAAAAGGAGAAGAATCTCTTGGCTGCACAATTCAAGACTGTGTCCGCAGTCAACAAGGTGGAAATGCCCTGATGATCGCCTACCTTCGCACTGAAGACTGCACTAAGGGAAGAATAAAAACAAAAATTAATTTAAATGTATAGATATTTATTATACAGTTAATATGTTTTATTAAAATATCGGTTCAGTGACCACAAATAGAGCGTAAAGAAAATAATATGAAGTTAATTATAATAATTAATTTTAAATAATAATAGGTATTGTTTAAATAAGTTTTAAATTATTATTGTTTATAAATGGAGCGTCCGGCAAAGAGTTGATTTCTCACTCTTTTCCGTAAGTCTTTGAATGTCCTGAAACAAATAGACGAAACAGATACAATTTAACGAATAGTGACTCAGAAACACATGAAATTCGAAAAACAAAGTGCTCGAAAAAATAAAGACAATTTACATCTCAAATTCAGCGATGCGGTTTGCCACCCATCCTGAATGTCTTAATTTTTGTTAGCACAGAGAAAACGGCTTGCATGTTTATTACATGCTGCTGGCTACCTCACTTGTATTATATGCCGTGATGGTGTTGTACTAGTAGTAGATGAAACTCTTTGATAAATAATTAATATATAAGAATTTAATAATAATCTCTATATATACTTTATAACGTGTTATATCCACTTTATAATTTTATATATATTTGCAAATGCCAATTTATTCAATAATAATTTTATTCCATCAAACCGTAACTAGATATTCATTAATCGTCCAATAATAATAATATTTGAGTTAGTTCACGAATATGTCTGTTCGATTAGGAAAAACTTGTAAAATCTTTTATATTTGTAACCGTATTAAACATAACTCTTTCAAAAATTGATATACATACTTAACTTAATATGACTTTTCGTAACCTTCAGCCGTAGTCAAAACACATTTTAGCTTTATGTAGTCGTTCGATTATAGACGACCTTGCGAAAAAATATCAATTTTCTCGCAGTCGTCTATAGATTTTAAATGTCTTACACGGGATTATTATTTTAGACAAGAGAGTGCGTTGGCGCATAGTACATAGGTATCATTTGCTAAAACGTAACAAGTAATCATTAAGGTAACATTCATCATCTCACTAACTTTATGGTTATGTTCAATCCCATTGTAGCAGCGCAAGCAAGTTGCATTTATTTTATTGTAGTAATAATAGTCGGTTAGTATTTTGAGTGGTACATGATTTTTATGATATTTATCTTTACACTCCGAGCAAGGCAGGGTTTTCTAGCTAAAAATAATAATAAAACTTGTAAATAATAATAGCGAGTACCGATATAGATAATATTTAATCGATATCAATTTATTAAATTACCCGATAACTGCTCAGAAACCATTCGATGTCATATTTTACATAAATAATAATCATTGTGTAATGTGAGTTAATAAAAAAAAAATCATTTATTTTAATTGTTACATATTGATTGTATTTTACATTTATTCATTTGCCTTTCAATGTTTTTCTAGAGAACATAAGACGGAAACAAGGGAACGTAAGAAATTCTCAGCTCACTGATGTATCTATATTGTCTTAGTAACGGTAGGTATATTTTGAAAAACAAGATTCATACATAAATGGTAAATACTGTCTTTGTAGTTAATATTTCCCACCGACGATTTTTGGTGAAAGTTCATGTTTAATTTAAAAAAAAAATAATTATATTTAGTACCTACTTTCTTAATCGCAAGGTGGTCTTCAAGAGCTTCCGCTCTCATCATCAGGCTAACGTGAAGTTCTTTATTCTCATTTACCTATTATTATTATTATCTCATATCTCATTTATTTAACAAAACAATATAAGATTCTACATTTTGAACACAATATAAGAATAACAATAAAATTTAAATATAACATTAAATAACAAAAACCATAAAATATTAAAATAAATTTATATTCAAAATGTAGAACCCCAACATTATTCGAGTTGATTCTTCCATGATGTTCTATGAAATAGTACAATCATGGGAGATCACTTACAGAGCTACAGGGACAAAAACCTTCTTACTATCCTGGTGGACGATAGAAGTACGGCCTTCTGCATGCTGTATTTGAGCCTGTCATCTACTCCCAGTTTTCTGAGATTGCTTGACAGACTCTTAGGTATTAAACCATTCACAGACAACACTATAGGCGCGATGATTGTGGTAGGTATGTGTTCTCCACATGATAGGTGTTCTCCACATATCTTTGATTTCATGAGCAAGATCAAGATATTTTATTATCTTATCTTGCTCAGCTTTATTTAAATTTTCATCGTGCGGTATAGTGATGTCTATGATATACATGTTTTACGGCATCTGCGATCAACCAACACAATATCTGGTCGATTAGCTATAATAGTTCGATCAGTTTGAATTGGTCGATCCCATTAGACTTTAGTGTCATTGTTTTCAAGTACCGATACTGGACAATAATTATAGTATGGTAATTTTGATTCCTGTTCAATTAATTTAAATTTCAAAGCTAAATTTTCAAATAGTCTGTTCCGGAAAGAAGAGAACATCTAGACAAAATATGTCTTAATGTCTCTCATGTTATTAGGTATTATTATTATGACACCATATTCTGCAGGGACCATTACAGCTTTCGGCCAATGCGATCCCAGAGAAACAAACATTTACAATAGTGTTTCCACTTTCCTTACAAATTCGCTGTATGTTATGTTCCACATGTCCACATTCACTTTGTAAGTATATGTATAATAAATACTGATTCATATAAAATTTTATAAATATTAAAGACATCTTTTTTAAAAAGATTCGATTTTTTAATGACCGATCTTTTAATATGTATTCGATAGGTACGTGTTTTAAAAAACGTTACAAATAAAGCATTGAAATTATTGAAAAACCGTTTGATGGAAATCGTTTTGAGACGATATTTGACCAGTTATATTTGACAGGTTTAAATTTGAACATTTAGGAGAAACGCAACGAAAGCAGTGGAAAAAATTGTCGTAAGTAGGGTAACCTGTGATATCAATGCGTGTCGTAATAATTATTGAATTTTTTTTTTTTTTTTTTTTTTTTTTTTTTTTTTTTTTTTTTTTTTAAACAATCTTTTATATTTTTTTTTAAACAATCTTTTATATATTTTGAATTTTAGCAAAATCATATTGTGTTTTTTTTTTTTTTTTTTTTTATTCTTTGTATTTGTTTCATGCTTAGGATTGTTTAAATTTATATGTCTGGCACTGTTGTTGCATTCATTGTTTGTATTACATATTGGTAATGATAGGGGACTTTACTGGTCCATTTATGGCTTTATATGATTTTGTTTATTGTTACCTGTTTATGACTGTCTGTATCCCTGTAAAATGTATTAAATAAAAATAAAAAAATAAAAAATAACTGGATTGGCCACAACATCAGGCACCCAGGACTACTCATAGCCATCGCGGAGGGTAAGACCGAGGGGACAAATGGCAGAGGCCGACCAAGAGACGCATATATGGACCAACTGAAGAGTGATATGAACTGTGGCTCATACGTAGAGCTGAAAAGACTGGCTGAGAATAGAGACGAATGGAGAAGAAAAACCAAACTCGTTGCAGACCAATCCAATGGATTGTAACTTATTATATATACATATACCTCGTGAAAAGGATGGGTTGTGGGTTCAAGTCCCATCCAGAGCACTACGAAATATGGTGACACTATCTTTGCTAAGTCATTAATGGTAGTTTCATATGTAGAATTTACACACATTATAATTATTTCTATAATATACTGTCACGGCAAATCTCACAAGTGGGGTAGCCAGCTGTTCTCTTCGTGCAAACTGAAAATAAGAATATTCAGGATGGGTAGCGAACCTCATTTAAGATATAAAATGTCTTTATTTTTACGATCACCTTCCTTTTACATGACACTTAAAACTAACGGATGAGTGGGGGAAAACAATAGCCTGCCAAGTGTTTTTGAAATTAAATTTATAATTTCTGACAGTTACTTCAGGACTTCGGTAAATATTATACACATGACAAAGGGTTTTTAAATGTTTTGTATTAAAAACGTTTAACCAATCGATTTTTCAAAAAGGATTCGACACATATATATATATATATATATATATATATATATCGACTGTTCAGTTCCATGACTCAACATGTCGAATATTTGGAAAATTTAAATTTAATTGGCAATACGCACACAATCAATGCCTCTCTTTCAATTCCACAAACAAATAACTATAAAGAATACACGGTTCCTTTTATAGATTTAATATTATACTATACTAAACTATACTATACCCTCACGCCGTATCCCAGGTGGGGTAGGCAGAGAGAACGGAACGCCATGTCGCTCTATCCTTACATACTTCTTTCGCTTCCTCTACATTCATCCAGTTTCTCATACATGCACGCCGATTCCTCTTACTTAACACGCGACCGTCCTTGAGAATTTGATCCACGTATTTGATCATAATATTTCGAAAAATAAAATGTATTTACGTATTTTCAAAACTACAAAAAACGAATTATTTAACTATTGAACCGAAAAAGACAACGTATATCTTTATTTTTTTTTTTATATTTTATATAATGAGTTATTTTATATAATGAGTTACAATCCATTGGATTGGTCTGCAACGAGTTTGGACTTTCTTCTCCACTCCTCCCTATTCTCAGCCAGTCTCTTCAACTCCATGTATGAGCCACAGCTCATGTCCCTCTTCAGTTGGTCCATATAGGTGTCTCTCGGTCGGCATCTGCCATTTGTGCCTTCGGTCCTACCCTCTGCGATTGCGATGAGCAGTCCTGGGTGCCTGATGTTGTGGCCAATCCAGTTAGCTCGTTGTTGGCAGATTCTTTTGAGGAGTTGCCTTTTTTCGCCAGCCCTGGTTAACACTTCTTCATTTTTTTTTATTTTTTTTTATTTAATAAGGATCAGACAGTTGAAACAATTAGTATAAAAATAAAAAGATAACAATGAGCAAACCAATTAAGTTATGTTATGTACTATATGTACTATTATGTACTATATTTCACTTTCTGTTGGGGTTTAAAAGCATGTTATAAACATTACCTACATACAAAACATAGCATACATAGAAAATTCACACAGATCGAGCTAGTCCCAAACTAAGATGAATCTTGTATTATGGGTACTAACGCGACGATACAATATATATACAATCCACTAAACAAATATACCAAAATTACAAAATTGTCGATTTCTTGAAAATAAGACATTTCTACTTGTTGAGTTTTGTAACTGGACGGTCGATATATTATATTATGTACCTATTCAGTATCTATCCCAAGGCTACTTAGAAAATAATATTGTAATAATAATCATTATTAAAAATATTTTTTTAGATTCGTGTTATTATTTCTAATAACACATATATATGTAAGGATTAATCCAATGTAACCTATCATTAGCCCAATTTTTTATAAATATTTTTATTCCTTTTTGTAATTTGATTATTGCTAGCGATGAAACAGATTGTAATTTAATCATAATCTGTCGAATATCCGACGAGATCCTAAACCGAATAACCGAGTGTTCGGCTATTCTTGTAACTTGTTTAGTTTAGAGCGAGTTATCCATACATCCATTCATGCCATTACGGCATCTCCCACAAGAGAGGTAGCCAGCAGAAAATCTGCATGTAAAAATCATCCTTATTTTGCCATTATACAGTTCAAGATATTTAGTATGGGTGGCACAACTCATGGGTGACATGAAACACACTCGAAAACATTCAGAAAAAAGTGGGAGACCGATTCTGTCCTGTAAAAGGCAGGTGCCCGAATAAAATCTCGTGTTAGACAAATAACATCTACAATTCGAGTTCGTCGGTAGCCTGGAGGTAGTCTCGGCCTCGTGAAAAAGGGATTCGTGGTTCGGTTCCGGGTGCCGGCAAACTCCATTTTCACGACACAAGCTTTTAGCTTACTGTGAGAGGTGTATAAGGTTGTATTTGGGCTTATTTCAAAACCCAGACATAGCATTTTAAAAAATAAATAAAAAATCACGGATGAAGCATATGCCACTCATCCTGAATGTCTTATTTTTAACATGGAGAGGATAATCTGGATGTTTATTAGGTGTATCCAGTTGTTCCGCTGGCTACCCCTCATGTGGAATATGCTGTGATGGTATAATAGTAGCAGATAGTAGAAAAGGACCTTATTATAATTTGCCTTATTGTATGTAATTCTTACTTACTTATGCAGCCATTCTTGTCCATTGCTGAACACAAGCCTCCCCCATATGTTTCCAGCGTAATTGTCCTGAGTTTTCTACAATCCCAGTGATTCTTTTTATGCCGTCAGATTGTATGTATAAATAAATACCTCGATAAATAAATACGTTTGATTTCATGAAAATTTGACTCCACTAGCTTTCAAGAACATGCCGGTATCCCGTTAGAAGTACAGTGGTGCCTCACACAACGAACTTAATTCGTTCCAGGAGCAAGTTTGTTATGCGAAAAGTTCGTTATGTGAAACGCGTTTTCCCATAACAATACATGTTAAAAAAAATAATTCGTTCTGTAGCATAAAATATGCTAAGATGACATAAAAAAAGACAATTTTTTTGTTATTATTTTTATTTAGATACATCTAACAAAAACATAATTTTTTTAAATTTTAAGACAGACTAAGTAGAGTCTACCGAATCTTGCACATCTTCATCCATTTTCTGCTTTTTGGCCGATGGTTTCATGAAAAACCTGTCCAAAGTCGATTGTTTTTCTCTTTTCTCCAACATCTGCCGGAAATAACGGACAAGAGTATCGGAGTAAAGATCGTTGATCCTGTTGTTGCTTCAGCTGAATCCGGATAGTGGGCATTGGTAAACTCCTGAACTGCTTTCCATTTGACCAGGATGTTCTTGATGTCAGCAGTTAGGATTGGTTGATTATTGCTCCTCGTTATCAGATGACGCTTCCCTTTGAGCATGCAATACATCGGCGGCGATCGTGGAAGCTCGGGCGACTTCGTTGTGTGAAGCGAAGTTCGTTGTATGAATCGTGAAATGAACGAACAGGAAGTTCGTTGTGTGCAGCGTTCGCTGTGCGAGGCGTTCTTTATGCGAGGCACCACTGTACCTAATTATTCTGTATCCGGCCGGATAGCAAATACCAAATAGTTGCAGGATTTTTGAATCGTCTGTAATTTTATTATTCCAATGACGAAACATCAAAGTTTGATTGAGAATTATTAAAAGGTTTTTATCGATATTCGATGGAAGATATTAACAAAAATAATTTAAGAATTTTAAATTATAATAAATAAATCCATAATGAAATCGATTCATCAAATTTTTTATTATTCATCAAATCAAAATATTCGATTCAAAAAGGATATTATATTTTTAAATATTATTTTGATGGGATAATTGGTTTTAGGATTTAACTGATACATGGCATGGACCACAGCGACATTTTTCATAAGGAGAGCCAGTTAAACATAGGTATCTATTTCATGTATTGAATATGTAACACATAATATTATTCTCTGTGCCATAAAAATAGGATATCTTCAGTGCATCCATGAAACTTTTTCCGTGGAGCACCCGGCTAAGAACAGGGCTTCCACTCTTTTCCATTATTTTTCAAGTGTCCTGTAAAAGGCAGGTTTCGCAAAACATCCCGTTTATCACATATAATCTTCAGTTAAACGATAAGCCTAAATGTCTTAACTTTTAGGCTTATCGTTTAAGACTTATCCACAAAGAGGATAATTTTCCTGCTTGCTACATGCAGTTTGTCCGCTGATTGCCCATCAAGCGGGAAATGCCGTTGCGATTAAAAAAAATAGTGAAATAAATAATATTGTCTTTTATAATTTTTAGCAGACATTGCATGAAGAGAGCCTGAAAACCTGGAAAGAGTAATTATAACTGGGGCTGTAGAAGAGAAGCGGGGAAGGGCCAGAGTATCAATAAGATGGTGCGATCAAATTAAGGAGGCCACACAGAGTTCCTCCTTAATTTGATCGCTCAAGGTGGAGACAGATGGTCTACAGAATGAGGCATGATGGTCACGATCCTCAAGATTGAGAGACTAACGGAGATGATGATGATACTTTTACTCTCTCTCTCTCTCCGATGGCGCTACATCCCATATTGAGTCTTGGTCTCCCGCAACATACGCCTCCAGTCCCCCTTTCCTCAGCGGCCGACTTCCAATTTCCCACCTGGATACTTTTTCTTCTTCTTGTTAATACATGTTGGATGAATTGGGCGGATCCTAAATCATTACTGTAACAATAATTCAATTTTATAAAAATTATAACAACGTTTTGGTCTGTAGTTTTAAAGTATAGTTTTAGTTAATGAAACAACCTTTTAAATAATAAGGCTCTATATTACAACATCAACAACTGCAGCTCTACAACCTTTGGCGGGTCCCAGCCTCCCACAAAATTCTCTACTGTCCAAGGCGGTAGTCTTCCAGTTCTCATCCAGTGCTGCATCGTACGTCCATCAACTGAGGAAACTTCATCAGTTATATTCATTATCTTTTTTCTCGTTCTCTATGCTCCATACGCTGCAGGTGACCTAGCCAAACCTGGATAAACTTGAGCATTTGTAGGTACTGCGGTAATGTCACCATACAATTGATAGAGCTCAGCATTGCACCTCCATTCCAGACACTGTTTTCTGATGTAAGTCAGTATATACATCTCTCAGAAAATTTCTCCTTTTCGAGTGCCCTGTAACAGATAAAGTGTTAAAAAAAAACTTTCTTGGTATCCAAATATGTAGTATGCAATTAAATTTATACAGAGAGAAGGGCGCGCTAATCGCATATGCGATCTTTTCCAGCCAACTCGAAAAAATAAGGAAATTTTCAATCTTAAATTATTAAAGTCTATGATTTTACATACTCTTATGATTTACTGCTTCTGTACAAATACACCTAGTTTCAAAGGATGTGCTTATATTTTGTTTGCGTGCATATTTATTTTCGAGTTCCAGATACATCTTTTAAAGAAAAAAGAGTAAGTCTACAAAAAAATTGAGAGTTACTGTGTTGATAATATGTACGAATGAAATCATAAAAAGCATATAAACGGTTCATATGCCCTACACAATGTACATAATATACGTACCTATTATTTATTTTTCCCATTAAGTACTCTACTACGCACTGTAAGATCCATCATTGTTGTATAGCAGTGGCGGCCAGCATTTTGTAAACCATGCGGCAATTTTTTCACTGACAATGTCAGATGCGCCATACAATTCGAATTTTTTTTACCTTGACGTTTGGGGTTGTAAAATAGAGACAGGAATAGGAACTGCTTCGCTTATGGGAGGAAAATGAATACCCCAATCACGGAATTCAATTAATTAATTTACTTCATGTCAAAAGGCACTTTTATTAGAGCACCAATCTACAATAGTCAGAAATAATAACATGGATGAGAGGGTGATCGCTGTTGTGAACCCAACTGATGCCATAGCTGCCGGAGAGTCTCGTTTGGTGAAGCTAACTCTGAGCTACTATTGCTATGGCGCCTATTTTAAAATAATGGCCTCAAGATGGTTTGGCCACCACTGGTATAGACAATTAAGAATTCCTTAAAGAAGACGTGTAATGATTATATTAATGACCATATTATGTACCATGCATGTTTATAATAGTTATGTTCTTTAATTAATTCATCTTCATTTTCTTCATTTTAAGTTTAATGCGTAAGCTCAAAGCTCAAATGTAGATACAAAAGTCATTGAACTGTTTATTATAACTGCTTACATATAAGTAAGACGTTTTGTATCGTTATTTTAATTAACTTCAATTCAATTATGTTTTTTAAAAAAAAACATATTTTTCTCTCATTGAATTTAGCATCTGACTCCTAAATCCTTTTCCCTTTCCCTATGCATGTGCACGCTGCAATTTAATATGTTATACTTTTATTATTATGTGGCCGTAAGTGCATTGTTGCTTGCATGTGTTCTTTTTCTTTTCTTTTGTTTACTTTGTGTTGTGTTTTTATATCTTTTATGACTGTTGATATGTAAGGGTGTATATATGTATGCATGTGTTTTTTTTTTAATTTTATTTTAATTTTAGTTACCGGGTTAGTTGGAAGACATCGCATTTTAGCGATAAACTCGCCCTCTGTACATTGAATTTATAATTGTTATTTTTATGACACTATTTCATTTTGTAATATTGTAACCAATGTACAGTGAAGAATAAAATAAATAAATAATAAATATTATTAAGGAATAAATATATATTTTTATGATACATACAAATTTTTATTCAACAACTTAATATTAATTTATTCGCTCAAAAATTGAGCAGAACTCGTGCTTTAAGGGATAGTCCTATTGGTCTGCATATTAAAAATCCCGGTAAGTTGGAAGACATCGAATTTTAGCGATAAACTCGACTTCTGTACATTGATTTGTATAACTGATATTTTCATGATACTGTTTTATTATGTAATATTGTAACCAATTTACAGTGAAGAATAAAATATATAAATAATAAATAAAACTCATGTAGAAATATATCAACTACTTATTTACTATCTTTCTTCTTCTTCTTCTTAATCTTTCATTAGACCCAGAGGTCTGTTCATGCACGAGGGTCCTCTTGCGATGTGGAGGCCCAGCTGTCCTTCCATCGTTTAGGGGGTCTTCCTGGTAGGCGTCGTCCATCAGGTAGTCCATGTAGAACAATATTTGGGATTCTGGTGGTGGTTATTTACTATCACGGTATATTATTCCACAAGTGGAATAGCCAGCAGAACAGCTGCACGTAATAAACATACAAGCTGTCCTTGCCGTGCCAATATAAACTTAGACATTAAGGATAGGTAGAAATTATGCTTCGATGATATATCTCAATCATACGCACAATCATACAAAGCAGTTATTAGGTGGTCGGCAACCTGATAGAAGAGTCTCGGACTTACAATCAAGGGACCCAAGTTCGATTTACTTTACCTTCACGACACAAGCATATTGCTTTCTGTGAGGGTACCTGGATGAAATTGGGCTTATTCCAAATTCAGATTAATTTAATAAAAAGAACATCACGCAACAATTGACAATTGCCTTGAGATGGATGCTCCATTAAACGGCGCAGAATAAATCATCCAACATACATATGTACATAAAATGATAAAATAAGCATAGTAAAATATTAAAAATCTGAAACAGTAGGTACAGAACAAGAATTTTTATTCAATAGTAGGTATATAGCAGAAAATAGATATGTTCATAAGTCATTTTGGGCAAATTGTATTTTGCTTCCATTTATTAGATACCCAATATTATTAATAATAAAACTAACTATATAAATAAATAAGAAAACAATATAATAACATTACTACATATTATGTATAATATGTAGGTACATACTGAAAACAGTGGTGGTTCGCGATCCATAAATTATTCTCCTAGTGTCTCGTGAAAATTTATAGCTTAGGTGTACCTATAGTAAATTAATTTTAACCTTAGATTGTTGCTTCGTGTATTAGAATATATATCTGAGAATCTTACATGTGTACCTGCTCACAAGTATTGCACAAAGAAAATACTCGAAATACTATCGATTTAGTTGAAGTGTATTTTGAAAAACTCCAATTTAATTTAGATTATAAAATAACATAAAAAAAACACTACGTTTACTTCTAATTAATATAAGAAGCTTTTCAGATATATTTATTTAAGCATACCTATTCATGTCTTTCGCCTTTTACGTGTTGACAAACACAAAAATATTATGTCCATCTTCAGTAATAATTACTTATAACTAATGTTGGTACTTTTCAAAAAAGTGACCAATATTTGAGGTCATTACTAAAAAACTGGAAACACCATGATCCAAATATTTTTGACAGTTCTGTGGCCACGTTCCATCATGATAAATCTGACTGTCAATATATCAGATGTTCAAGTGTTTTGAGTCTGCCCACAGACGAAAACTCGTATAGCTGTATTATTTTATTTCTGTCTTTCCTAATTACGGATTCCATTGAGGACATAATATATGTATTTGCGTATATACAAACGGGCTGAAATATTTATGCGTAGATTTTACTAAGGCAATGATATCAAGAATTAGAAATAAATAATATGTAAGATAGCCCCAAGGAGTCTGAGAAACGAGACGCAGCATGTTGATAAGTTAAGTATATTATAAGCGTACCCAGGGACAGGGAACCAGCCCCTTTTTGCCCCCCACCCCACTCCCTCACCTAAAATAGTAGAAAAGTAGGCAAAATTAGAATTCAAATATGGGAATAGTTTGGGAAATTGCTATAAAAATGGGAAGCTGCTCTAGTAAACTGGAAGCAGCTATGCTGTGGGATCACGCTCAACTACAATTTATTTTTCATCAAAGAAGTTATTGTGTTGAAGTCGATATATTCAACGATTCGGAGTACACCGTGAGGAAATGTGCTGTGAGCGGGTTTCTTTGAAACTACGCGCTTTCCATTCACAACCCCCTGTAGTTTCTTCTGTCATGATTTTGTTTTTCATTGTCTGTTGTTATAATTAGTAAATTGTGTTTGTTTAGAGTATGTTTTTTAATTTTATTGTACTGTAAAGGCTGTTTTGACTTATGTTGTGTTAATAAATAAATAAGGTAAATCGTAAAACTAGGAATAAAAAAACGGTCCAGACATTTGATAGCTGATAGCTGACACTGAATATAAGTGACACAAAAATATTTTTTTGACACAAACGAGGAGATCATCTGCCCCCTACCCTAGAAAAAATATTTGATACGCCTATGAGAAGCGTAGGTAATACATACAGCAATTTATTATTACAATACAAATCCTAGTGCAGTTGTGCAGTTGTGATTAAGGGATATGGGATAATAATGTTCACACAGTCATCACTGGTTACAGGATGATTGGTAGAAGCACATACAACTCGCTGAAGGCTGATGGTTTCCCAAGGAAGCTTCCTGTCGTAGTATGATGATACATGTCAAAATATTAATCACCTGAATGACCAAGGTAATAGATTAATTGGAATATTATTCTGATTAGTACAATTCGTTTTAATTTGTCGTGTTGGAGTTGATTAAACCTTCTCTCTATAATTTTAATTTTTTTCAGTGTCTTATAAGAGGCAGTTAAAAAATAAACAATATGTTCACAACTCTAGGCTTATAAATATATTTATAATTTAATTTGGCGGCAACGTTGTGGTAGTTTCTAAACATAATTACGAATGTTTTGAGTCAAATAACTTTACTAATAAATACCACTAAAAATTATTATACGCGCGACCAATGCAGTCAAATATTGCGCTTGAGAATGACAGGATTCCTGTTGAAACCTTGGTCGTGCGTATAATTTTCAGTGGTTTTAGTAAAAAAAATTGAGTCTTAAAATTTGTAGGTATTTAGATATCAAACAAATAAAATGAAATGGTCAATAGGCGAGGCATATCGTTCAAAAGATTTATTTTAAGATGCTGAGACTGTAACTGTGTACTATAAAGGTTAATGTTTTAGGATAGGTTTCTTATCACATTACAGCTGAATGGAATATCTTCCATGTTTTTTTTAAAGAATGTTTCTTGGTTTTGTCATGAACCCAAACATAACTTTATTCGTAAAGTTAACGCATGAAACTACCATATAAATAAGGTTAAGAAAAGACTTCGTCATTTTATTTGGTGATAAAATTTACATTATGTGACCTCATCCAATGATTGATTGTAAAAACAACATCGTTAAACAACTTTATTCACCTTTGACAGTACCTCCTTATGCCAAAAGCTTGTGTTCAACTCTATACTGAGTAGAATAAAATGTTTAATGTTTTCACGTGCAAAAATAAGCACTTGTACTAAGATAAGTATTCACTACTTATTGCAGGTACTAGACTACCAGTTATCTAGTCGGTTTCCTTGACTAGCTGGGATTCCCCCTAAGGCTATATCTATCAACAACTAGAATTACTACTACTACTACTTCTATTACAACTTACTACCTATTCTGCTCCTGAAGTGGCATCCTTATTAATATATTATTATTATTATTATTATTAATCTTATTTTATATACAGCAAATGGAAATAGAGTAATGGTAAATACATGCGCGTTGATATGAGATTGTTAACTGCGCAAATTGAAAATATTATTAAGTATTCAGTAACTTCCTTTAAAGTACTCGTTGATGAAAGTAGTGCAATTATAATGTGATAGATCTATCTATCTATCTATTTTTACCCTCAAATCACATCCCATGTGAGGTAAGCAGAGAAAACAAAACGCAATTGTGATCTATTTACTTATTTATTTATAGCATTTTTAAAGGTATACATACAGTCATATACAGGTAATACTAACAGAATTATGTAAAGTCATAAGTGGACCAGTAAAGTCACCTATCATTAGAAATATGTTATACAAATAATGAATGCAACAACAATGTCAGACATGTGGATTCGAACAAAATTGAGTAGGTATGAGATAAAATACAAAAGAATATAATCAAAAAAACAATATGAACACGTAAAATCTATCCTAACATAAATCTTTCACTTCTTCTACATTCATACAATTTCTCATACATGCACGCCGATTACTCATACTCAACACGCAGCCGTGTCTGGTCTACGTGGTAATTCCACAAAGTTCTTGGACGTCCACGTTTTCTCACACTCGCTCTTTCAGATGAATACATCTTCTTCGTCATTCTTTCATCAGCCATTCGTTTGCAAAAGCGCTCGGCGTGTCTGTGGTATTCGTTGTTTATTTATTTATATTAACTACTACTACTACTACTATACCATCACGGCATATCCCACAAGTGGGGTAGCCAGCAGACCAGCTGCATATAAAACATGCAAGCTGACTTCTCCGTGCCAATATAAAATTAAGACATTTATATTAATCTTTTTGCAAATCCTCATTATTTATATATGTAGTGTGTTTACAAAATAATACAAGGTTTAAAATACTAGGATGATATGCAGTGGCGAGATTATCACTATGAAGTAATTTCTTCCATCTAACCACGTATATATGTACTTTGTGAAACAAATCATCATCATCATCTCGCCCTCAACGCTCCTCTCGGGAGCACAGGGCAGAAACCAGCCTCCTCCATTCAGAGCGTCTCTGCGCCAATTGCGTCGTCACCTCTTTACACGACATTGTAAAACAAAACTCAATGTTAATTAATTTATATATTAAAATAAATATGTATGTTTTTTTTCAAAATTTAGCAATGAAACAATTATTGAAAAAATTATTTAATCATTCAACAAACAAAACAATAAATATTTATTATTATATTGTTTTGTGATACTGTTGAGTAAGACTAACGCACGACCAGTTTCGCGGACTTCGAGTTCGCATCATCAGGTGCTGATCTATAGTATAGATTTACAGTATAGATCAGCACCTGATGATGCGAACTCGAAGTCCGCGAAACTGGTCGTGCGTTAGTCTTACTCAACAGTAACACAAAAAAAAAAATATTTGATAATTTAAAATGGAGTGTTAAAAAGTTAATGCCGATACAAATAATGAAATTCAATAAATGTTTAATTCTAAAATTAACAATAAATAAATAGCTCTTTCCCAAACATTCCATTCTGACAATTTTACTGCAATTAGACTCGCATAATTCTTATTTAAACACCTACATCTAAATTTATATTGTTATTCTAAAATAGTACCTTAATATAATAGAATTGTTACATTGCTGTCTCTATACTACCTATGTAAGGTAAGTAGATATGTAAGTACAGGAACAGTTTTCAGGAATATTTCAAGTGCTTTCATCCCCCATGCAACCCTTTCAGCATATCGAGGGGAGGTTTTCAACACCACCGAGTAAAAGATATGTAGTATTTTCTTAATGAATGGTGACAAATGGTAATAGTTTCCAACATTGGCACTTCATCATTATTAAGTAAATTTATTTATTTGTCAAATTTAGTAAAATGAAATAAATTGAGGACGTTTATTTTTTGGTGGTACTTTGACAATGAAATCCACCGTGTAACGGAAGAGAAATTGATGTAAATTTTATGAATTTGGAAGAAAATATTGATGATTGTTCAATTCATAATCACCATCACGACGCATCTCTTTCAGGGTAGACAAAAAGAATGAGCGCAACTTACATCTATATTGCATACACTTTTCGCTTCCGACACTGTCATATAATTCCTCATGCATTCAGTCGTTCAGAATTAGTAGAATGTCTCTTGCAAGATTTTTTACAAGGCACATGAAAATTTACGAAAAAATAAATGATTGAGATATCTTCATACTCCGCAGAAATACCGAAAAGTAAAGTTTTGTAACATACCTAAATAAATAAATAAATATTGGTACAATAAAGTGTTTCAGTTACCCATAAAAGACATGAAGATATTTGGCGAGTGCCTACTTACTATGTAGATACATAACATATATGTATTAACATGCACGTACATTATATATCTAATAAAGGCACATAAATACCTGCATATACATATATTAATATTAATTAATATCGTAGGTTTATCTCATCAAAGAACACCTTTGTTTTAAATGGATGGGCACGTTGAAATGGAAGGAATGTATGCACGAATAACAACAGTCATGTTCAAAAGATAATAATTATAGCATGTTAAACATTCTTAGAATTCTTTGAAAGATAAATACACTTGCACTCCTATGAAGAAAAGTGATATTTTAAAGTAATTATAGTACCAATACTTTCTCCCCCCCCCCCCGCCTCCTTTGAAGAGTTCTAATTCCCCTTCTTTTACTAGGTTATAAGGTTCGAGTTCTCTGTAATAGACGGGTGACATTTAAGAGTTTTAAATCTTAAATTCAGCGATGAGATTTGCATCCATACTGTATGACTTAATTTTTGATGTCATGTACAAGAAAGTTTGGATATTTATTGTATGATGTTGGTCTACTGGCTACCCCAATTGTGGGATGTGCCGTGATAGTATAGTAGTAGTAGTTTTTTGTTAGTATTTTGTACAAGTGAAACGAATATTTTTAAAGATATTTTATATTCCATCATGCAGAATATAATTAAAATGTGATTTTTACTTATCACGTTCACGCAGGCTACCCCATGATTACCACCGTTAATTGAATTGTGAGGTAAAAGAAAATGATTCATTTTAAGATTATAATTCTTCATAAAATGCTTTTATTTATTAATTCACAATCATACGCCAAGAGGCGTAATAATATAAAGAGAACACATTAAAAAAATGACAATCGTAAAATAAATAGTTAATGCTGCCCCCCATCACAAGCATAAATGCATCCTAACCAACCACCCACCAAACTCCCAGAACCTGAAAGCGCTAGAAGGTCCCACAGACGCAACATAGAAAGTCCGATAGGCAAGGAAAATTCGAGCACATGGACATAATATTATTATTTTGTATATTTGCTGTCTAAAATTGCCAATAATTGGTCATTGTGTATGACCAGGAACCAAAGATCTATAAATGATCTACACGATCTGAATTGATTTGCGGCAATATATGATATCGTGGGCTCAATGCTAGAACTAGACACCTCAAAATTTGGTTGTTATGAATCGTGTTTCAGATATTTGTTCCGATATTTGTGTAATTTATAGTAATAATTATAAATTAAGAGACTTACTTGTACAGTAATCAGTATATGTTTTAGTAATATAATAAGACATATTAATTACTATCCTTCTGAGTGTAATGTCATGATTGTTTCATTATTATTATTATTGTAAAGTTATTATGTTTGTAAAGGCTGGTTCAGCCGTTTATTATTATAAATAAATAAATAAATAAAATAAATAAATAAATATTATGAATTATGTATGCAAATTTTCTTCATGTTAAGGGCTAGAGCCGTGAATTGTTGATAAATAAATAAATTATCTCAAAAAATTGAAGGCTGGTTATTACAAAGGTGCTAAAGATCAAAAATTTCAAAAATGATTACTCCTGATTGATGTTAAACATATGGTCTTATAGACGTACCTACTCGTACAATGTTGCAATGTGATTGAACAACATAGTGTACTTCAAACTTCGTCCAACAAATACCACTTTTGCTGCATTGCTCTGCTGTTCCCCTTATTTCTTTTCACTTTTTCACTTAGCATACATACATACGCTCATACCATCAAGCCGCTTCCCTAGCGGGGTAGGCAGAAAGGATCGAGCGCCACTTCGTTCTATCCTTGCATACATCTTTCGCTTCCGTCACTGTCATACAATTCCTCATGCATGCTCTCCTGTTCAGTATGACACTTTCATCCTTCTTTAACCATGTCCACGTCTCACTTGCATGCATGAGTGTTGGCACTAAGATAGCAGAGTGCACCAACCTTTTAGCTGTGGTAGATGTGTTTCTATTTGTAATTATTGGTCGGATTGCACCATTTACCTTATTACCAGCAACTTTTCTCCTTTCAATATCGCTTTCACACTTCCCATCTCTCGTGAACAAACTACCTAAGTACACACATTCGTCAACTTGCTCTAACACTTCATTGTCAATCATTACCTGGCATACTGTTCTCTCACTTCCTCTTTCAAACATCATAATTTTTGTCTTCTTTGTATTCATTCTTAATCCATTCATCGCACAATTTTCATACACACACGTCATCATTCGCTGTAGATCACTTTCACTTTCAGCCATCAATACCAAATCATCGGCAAACATTAACGCTCTTGCATTCATCCCATTCATATCAAAACCTACATTTATCTCTTTCAATGGACGAATATTTAGCAACTTTGTAATAACCAGCCTTCAATTGATTTTGAGATGTCTAGTTTTAATTGGCACGAAGAGGACAGTTTGCATGTTTCTTACATGCAGCTGATCTGCTGGCTACCCCACTTGTGGGATATGCCGTGATGGTATAGTAGTATGTCTAGTTTTAGTATTGAGCCCAATATATATTATCTGCCTAGAACTTGAGGAACGTGCTCAAAGTTATGTGTGCAAGTATGTATCAGAATGACTGTATAATATTAATATAAAGTTTGAAAAGGAAATAAAAAAATCCACCATAAGTCTCGTTGACTACTTATTGAGAAAGGAAACTTGTGTAATTAACATAGTAATAATTTATATTGGATAGACAAGGCAGTAGTAGTAGTGTTCATACGTACCTGGGGGAGGAAGATGAAGGAGCACAGGAGAAACTTGGAGATAGGGAGTAGGGAGTAACAGGACCTCCAGGGGAATTGGGACTAGAGGTGGATAAAAATAACGAGCACTGTGATTTTTTTAAAAGCTCCACAGAGTCTTTCAATGCCCTGTAAAAGGCAGGCATTTCTCAAACCTCACAAATAAACGCCTTTGGCATCTCATGGTTTGCCTCTTCGTTCTGGTGCACTTGGTACGTTAACTATTCCCACTCATCAAACATCTTTTGTCACATCTTCCTTCACTATACATGCAGCTCGGTTATGGAATGATTTGCCTTTACTGATCAGACTTGCTCCTTCAATTTCCATTTTCAAAAGTATACTGAAACATCACTATCTTGCTCTCAATAACCCATCATAATTCCATCCCCTTCCTTGTCCCCCTTTCCCCATTCCACTTTAAGCATGTTCAATATTTATGTATTTCTTGAATATGGTATATTTTGTATGTATGCATGTGTATTATATATATTTTTTTTTGTATGGGTATATTTATTTATTATTTTGTATTTTTCTATGGTTCTGGCATGTACTTTATTATTTTTCTTATTTCTTTCAAACATCAGGTTGGTTGGCAGAAATTGCCATTTGGCAATAAACCCGCCTTTTGTACAATGTACTTATTATTGTCACAATAAAGTTTATTTTATTTTATTTTTATTTATTTTTATTTTTAAATAAGATAATTATCATAAATGTGCAATTCAACTTCATTACAACAAAATTCTGAATGTCTCATTTCTTTATTGGCGTATAGAAGATAATACGCATGTGTATTACTTGCATTTAATCTGCTGGCTACTCCAATTATGAAGATATGCCGTGATGGTATAGTATTATTCACTTAGTTAGAGAACTCCTGTTGGATGTGAAAGTGCGTAAGATCTCGTATCTGGTTCATATAATGCGTGGAGAAAAGTACCACATTTTGCAGTTGATTATGACAGGCAAGATAGAGGGACGTCGGGGGGCTGGCAGAAGGCCGACATCGCGGATGCGCAATATACGAGATTAGACTGGAATGAAAGGTGTGGAAGAGTTGTTCCAGACAGCGCAGCAGGACCGAGAAGCTTATGCTGGGGGGGATTGACAGGGTACCTACAGAAGAAGAATAAGATTTGAGAATCCGAAAACTGAAAACGTCAACGTGTTCTAAACAAGCCTTTAATAACTAAATAAATAAAACGAAAGAATGACTCTGAAATGTACATACAAACAAAAATACCCGTTATACTTTATGCGCTCCTGTTCCTGTTACTAAAATTACTCATCAAAAGTTCATTCAAATAAAGCGTACAGGGGTACATGTAGTCGTTCGACTATAGACGACTTTGCGAGAATGTATCAAGGCCGCAGCGGCCGTAGTCAAAACACATTTTTCTGAACAAGCCATAATTTGTCATAAGAACTAAATAAATGAAACGAAGGAATGACTCAGAAATTTTGATACATGAAATCCATACCTACTTACAAAAATACCCGTTGTCACAATCACTGGAATGCCTAGTATGACTATGAATAATAAAAAAATATCCGTTATACTTTATGTGCTCCTGTTACTGTTACTAAAACTACTCATCAAACTAGAGATGCTTCATTCAAATAAAGTGTACAGGGGTTTGAACGTAAAGTTACCGAATGATTTATATGTGAAACATACATGTATATAAATATTACCCCCATGCCCCCATATCACAGGTAAAGTACATTCATGCAGTGTCACACAAGGTAAAATATAGAAAGTACATTAATACATATATGTATGTGGGAGCAAAATTACGCTAAGTCAAATTATGTTCAAAATGTTTTTTATGAACATAATATTGTTATTGTCTTTGTTATGTTCTTTTTGATTTCGAATTCATCTGCATTGAAAATGTTTTGTATTTTGTGATATTCATAAATAAAAAGTGTGATAAATTTTTGTCAAAACAAAACAACGCCATTTTGACATGGCAACGTTTATTTTTTACTACTACTATTATACTATCACGGCATTTACCCCACAAGTACGGTAGCCATTGAAATGGCTGCAAATAAAAAACATTTAAGCTCTCCTCTCCGTGTCTACAAAAAAATAAGATTTAGATGTACACCGCTGGATTTAATATGTAAATTGTTATTAGTTTTTCGAACAACTGCCACTTACAGTACACTTGAAAATACGGAAAAGAGTGGGAAACTCAAGTTTCCGTAGCCATGAAAACGCGTCATCCGAATCTTAGCTTAGCTTACAACCAAAGTAAAAGTATTGGGGTTAAGTGTACACCATGTAGTCTGTTGTTTGTTCTGCACCACACACCCATAACAAAGATTTCACGAGTCCCCATTGATGTGTGTGTGATGCTGTGCATTCACTACACTGCTCCTTAGTCTATTCAAAGTGCACCAGAGTTTTCTGGGCAACATAGAACCTGGAAATTGTATAATTGAATCTGCAACCAGGTTATGGTTTCTCACCGCTGTCGTTGTCGACGGATCTCATCACTTGTCACTAGTCGACTATCGCTTCCAGTCTTGTTTCTCTTTGCTACTCTTATTGAGAGGACCATCCACACACCCGAATATCTCCCTTCTTTAGTCAAAGACTTTTTTCTACACTTATCCAGTCCACTCCAGTCCATCCAAAAAACTTTGAACGGCTATACTCAAAAATGGTGTCTCGTGACTCGTGACATACTGTGGTTTTGCTTCGGCATACAGGTAAGATAGGTACCTATATACCTATTATAATATCAACAAGAACCAACCAACGTCAACGCCTCAAGTGTTGTGAGCTTACAGTGAAATTGAATTATAAGTAAGGTAAGATAAGATATATTCCTATATCATGTACCTACTGTATATTATACGAGTAGTACATAGGTATTTATTGCATCTAGGTGATGATATTATTTGTAACTCTCGTATCGTAGGTGAGGAGTATAGTTATCATTAACGTAGTGACTACCCTGCATGCCGAAAAACCGGGCTTTCAAATAGAAATTTTGCATGCAAACTAAAAAAACTAAACTTAAAAAAGTCCGCTTATTTGGTAGTTGTAATCATTAAACTTTTCTTACTGCTTTCCTCTAGAAAAAAAGTTCAACCCTTCATTCTTAATTTTTGAAACAAACACAAAACTGTTTGGGTTTAACTATATTCAATAATAGGCACATTAATTAACCAGGTTTCGACAAAGTCATTCTCAAACTAATGTTACAACACGGTATGTAGTCCAGGTTCTTTTTCTTCTTCAAGTGCCCTGACGGGTCCCCCCAACGTTGGCGATCACCTCGGGAAACCTGACTCGGTCCTGCGCCGCTCAAAACAGCTTCTCCACACTTCGGATGCCGATCCACTCCCTTATATTTCGCAGCTAGGACATCGCTGTCTCCTATCGGGTCCTCAGCGGCCCTAGATTTCCCCCTCAATATCAGTTGGAGAAGGTGATATTTTTCCCCACGCAGTACATGACCCAGATGTGAAGCCTTCCGAACCTTGATAGTTGACAACAGCTCTCTGTTAGCTCTAACTCGTCTCAGTACTTCGGTATTGTTAACCATGTCTATCCAGAGAATTCTGAGCATTCGGCGATGTCACATTTCAAATGCTTCCAGTCTGTCCAGGTTACAGTACCTATTATTAAATGCAGTAAAACTGAAATAGTTTGTGTTTATTTCCAGTTTAAATTAATATGGAATTTTACAAAATAAATGTCAACTCAATCAATTAGATAAACGTGTGCCGAAAATTCTGGTAAATTCGGTATAAGAAACTTGAATTCAGAATATTCCTTGTCAGAAGCTTTCAAGAAACCAGACATCAACTTATGTACAGAACACCACCGTATGAACATAATATAATTGAGCAAATAACAGCTAACTAAGCAACATGATTGTAATAGAACCAGATACGGCTTTTAATGTCATTCCTTCATGTAGGTAATAACTGTCCAACGATTGACTTTGCATTTTAATTCGCTTCGACATGATTTGCTGATGGAGCGAGTAGATAAACAAGTATTTAATATACTTCAATCGATATTAATAATAATCAACAATTATTAATTACATACGTAGGTACTTACTTACTGATTGCTTAAATCATTGCAAACAATGGAAGTAGAAGCTTTGAATTATGTGCAATAAATAGCCATGATTCACTATGTAGTATCTAGTAGAAAATGTAGTAATCTAAATGGTAAAATGGAATACTTAGGGTATTGAAGTTGATATCTTCAACAATTCAGAGTACACCGTGAGGAAATGTGCTGTGAGCGGATTTGTTCGAGAATACATGCTTTCCATTGAGAATCCCATGTAGTTTCTGTTATGTTTTTGTTTTCATTATATCTTGATTGTGTTTTTTTTTATGTTATTGTACTGTAAAGGCTGTTTTAAAAGGCCATGTACTATATTAAAAAATAAATAATAAGATGTATATAAATAAAAATAATGTATATAAATAAAAGATGTATATAAATAAAAATAAATAAATAAAAAAAATGTACTCTTGAGAACGCCCATTGAAGTTGGCGAAAACGTTAGAGTTTGAATAAATGTGGTGAAAATTATAACAGTGTTTTGATTGTCTTATAAATATTAAATATTAAGAGATTGTATTGGCAAAACACGAGATTATCTCTTTTTGAAGTTGAGTCATTGAAATTTAATGTTTTATTTATATTATGTTTAACTATGAAAAAAATATGTAAAAATATTGATGAATAAATTTAAAAAAAAACTCTTATTGTTTAACTAATATTAATATAACTAATAATGTGTTTAATAGCCTAATAAAAGAATCTCAAATTTTCAATCTAGAGATTTTAGGTTCGATTCCAATCGACCTACTCCGCATTCACAACACAAAAGTATTCCTTATTTTATTTTTCTGTTGTATCTGCTTGTTTCCCTTGGCTAGAGAGATATCGAAGTAATGTAGTGGAAAGAATCCACGTGTGGAGGTTTTGAGCGGCCAGTTCTTCTGGCTGTTCAAAGTCACCACATCCAATATTGTGTCTAAATATTCATAATATAAACATATTATTGTTAAAATAAATTTATACAAAAAACGTTCATGTAGCTTTAATAAAGCATGGTCTTCTAGTAATATGTAGACTGTAGCTGAATTGTAGCTCGAATATGTAAGCAATATTGCAATACATGCAGTCAGTAACTACTCAATATGATACCTACATAACTTATAAAACATAACTCATATTATGATCATTATGAATATTAATAGTACTTATGTACTCGTATTATGTGAACGATTAGCGGCTATAAAACCATGTCAGTACTAAGTTGTAATGCGAAAGACTCATGGAGCGAAAATGTCACACATAGCAAAGTTTCATATAAGTAGTATAAATAAATAATTTATTTATTATATTGTGATATTTATAAGTTTATAGTCTACGCCAAGGCTAGAGGATGGTAGATGGACTCCTAGTTTTCTAACCTTATGTGGTGTTCTCACTTTGGCGAATATCGCCAGAGCACCAAAATATCGCCAGCCATTTGAACCGTGTGAACAAAATGACAGCTAGTCTGAAACGATAAAAACCAGTAGAAACGATATCGTCTCGAGTTGACCACCTTCCAACATTTTCGGCCGATTGAACGATTCGCGCATGCGCAGATGTGCGCGGCGTTCGTATCTATGGTAAAAACTATATAACCTATACATTTTATAATGTTTCCCGCTTCGTCACAGCTGTTATCTTTGTTGTTGGTTTGTGGCGTTTGTTTCCTTAATTAAAAGGCGCCTTATAACATCTACTATAACTACTCTATAATCTACTATATAAAAATCAAAGCGCATCTGACAGATCGTTTCTAAATCGGTGGACTGTGTGAACAGGTGTGACGATCAATGGGCGTACGGCGAATTTTGTTTTTTCGCCTGGCGTTATATTTTGAAATTCGCCTGGCGATATTCGCCAAATGTGAACACCCCATTACTAGTCAAATGCTTGTAAAGAGGCGACCAGCTTAAATCGATAAACAATGTAGTTATGCGTTGAAATCTCGAGTTCTATTTAAGGTTGGAATATGGATATTTGGAAAGTGTTGTAAAAAAATGTTTCTTACATTATCTCATCATTAGGTATACTACCACGGAATTCCTTACAATTGGGGTAGCCAGTGGAATAACATGCAGATAATCTTAACCCCACCATCTTTTAAAACCATCAGCAGCTGCTAAATATAGAAAATTTAATTATATTCATCTCTACCAATTCCATGACGCCGTCTTTCGCTTGTGGGTTAACCAATGTACAAACTTCATTTATAATAAACGAAGGTATAAGTAGTCTTTTCTGTGCCACGATGATTAAGAGATTCAGGAGAGGTGATAAATCTACCTAATCTCTTATGTTAAATTTCATATCATTTCAGAGGATATTCGATAGCTTGCAGAAAGAGGACTCCACGGTTCGTTAAACAACTTACATATTTATTTATTTGATTTGAGAACATTTCCACGAATAAACATAAAAATAATTCAAATTCTTTAACAACACTCAGTCAAATGGTTCAGAAAATTTCTATAAATGTATATTTTTCTAATAAAACATTTTAAATGTCAAAAAATGATTACTATTGTTAGAAATTATTATTACTTAATGCTGTTTGATCTTAAGGATGGGGTAGGGGGTGGTTCCATCCCTTAGACTTGTATCTTTATCCGTTTATTATTTTACCAAATGGAACAGTCGAGTTAAATAAAATCTGTGTTAGTGCTTTCTTTAACCCTAAAATGTGTGATGGGGTATTTCTGAAACACTTCAGACAGATTTATATGATTTGGAATACGTTTTCTATAATATTATTTCACAATTATTTTTTTTTAATTTTCATGTAAATAAATAAACGATATTTCCGTTTTACCATGAATATCCCAAATTTCATATTAAAACTCGTAGCAAACGCAGCAAATTTGTTTAAATTTTATCAAAGAAAAAAAAAACATACAAATAAGCTGGATACTTACATATAATAATTTCCAAAACTTAAACATAAAACTTTAAAATATTTTAAACAAAGACACAATACTGAAAATCGTTGAAACATATGTACTACGCTTTGGGGTATTATTTCATCTAAAACAAAACAGTGGTTTACATGAAGATTAGTTCGTCACGTAAGGGTTGATATAACCCTTTATTTCAGATCAGCATAAGACGATTCTCCCTTCCAAAAGGATATTAATAATAATAATAATACCACGGTCCAAGGGTTTCCTGGGTGGTGGTGGTAAATGAATGATGGGGCGGATTTCAGGGGGTGGAATCTGTGTTTATGCAACGCAATTGGATTTAAATGGGGATAATTGACTGGCAAGAGGAATTAAGGGTATTAACACTGAAACAAAGAGATTTTACTTCAAAGCTTTCAACAGATCTTACTTCTCAATACTTACTTATTTAGCTTTGTACACAGAGGTCATCAGCTGCTGAACTTTTGTTTGAATTGTATTTAGAAACTTTCTAATTGTTATTGTCTTTCTTTTGAATGAATGTATCAAATTTCAACGTAAATATTTGTGTCAATTCATAAAACAAATAAAAAGAAAGTTTACCTAACTTTAGCTTGAATCTTCTTCTTGAATTGGGCTACTTGTTTTCTTCCAGTATTGAACAAAAGCCCTCTTCTTGGGCTCCCACTATTGGACGCAACTCTCACCCAGTGCAGGTTCAGCACGCTCTTAACCCAGATAATCCTGAAATTTTTTTTTCATCCGAAATTCATAATTTTTGGATATGTTGTTGATTTTGGTAAAAAAATAATGTTGTAGAAGAAGAAATAAAAAAATATATTTTTTAAAGAGTTTTATTGAAAAAAATAAAGTGTCCTTTTAAAAGGACAATAGTAATATCCACTACCTAAAAAACATTGTATGAGAAACATAAAGTATTGAGGTGGGATTCATTTTACAATGTAGTTTTTGTGTTTATATATCTAATTATCTGTTGGATTATGTGGTTTTACATGATGATGTGTGAAGTAGACATTAAGAAAGTAGTTTTTTTAAAATATTTTTCGTGATATGGAATGAAACAATCGATGTGCAGTGTAATATTGCATTTTGTAGAATATATATGCGCTGGTATTTTCTGTGACACTCTTCAACGGGTTTCTTTTTCTTGATTCATTATAAAATGATCAAGTCTGTCAGAGCGGGAATCAATATTTTTCAAATTGGAAGGTCTGGGTCTTTCTTTTGTTTGAAAGATTGCAATATACTGAGAACAACACGTCTTCTAAATGTTAATTGATCTAGTTTTTCACCTTCATATCGATGTAGTGGCCAGGAATTTAGCATTGCAACGTCATTGAAGGAGACCCACCGTCCACCCGGATACCGCAGAAGTCTGAGGACTTCCATTTATCCGAATTCTACACTTAACAAATCTCGTCCATACCGAAGGTGCCATTGTGGGCAGCCTGAAGGGCTGGCCCGCCGAAAACAACCCCGTGTGTGGAATCTTTTGACTACACTCCTTCGATGTCCCTCTAGCCGAGAGAAGCAAAAAAATCATAATTTTTTTACATATATATATATATATAAAAGAAAACAAAAACAGTAAAACAAACAAAAAAAAAATATATCGCCAACTGTATCACCTTCTCTCTCAGATTTTTCCTCCACAAGGATTGTTAATATGTCGTTTAGTGATAACGAATCTCTAAAATAGAAAAAAAAAAACATAATTATAAAGTATATAATATATTAGATAAGATTTTTACAAATGTCTTTAGTAATTTTTAATGCTAATCGATGTGAAATGTAAACATATTTTGTGATAAAAAGTTGAAGAAATATAACTTGTCTTTATTACGTACACCTATAAAATAGCATACGTATGTTACTATTGTCCTTTTAAAAGGACACTTAAATTTAACATTACGAAATTATCACATATTTTCAAATATTATTTTTTATATAATTCAATCGTATTTTAACAACATTTAAGTACATAAAAATAAAGCATGCATGTATTTTTTAATTAATATAAAAAAGTTATTTACCGTTTTTTATCCAAAGGTGGCGGCGACATCAACCCAAAATCTGTAGCACTATTTTAAATTCCAAAAACTCGACCCCTCGTCACAAAACAATGCTCAAAACTGTTTCATGATGCAAGTTGATTCATTAGCTATGCAAATGGACTAGTACGACTGCTTAGGAACAAAATAAATTAAAGATATATCCATTTATATCGAGGTACTACTACTGTCCTTTTAAAAGGACAATAGTATTATCTGGGTTAATGTCGTCGGAACACCTTATATTTTCAACACAGAAACACTTTTTTTTCTCTGATATGCAGAAAAACCCTGCAGCTCTCTTTCCATAACGTTCTTTACTGTGCGACTGGTTTAAGCTCGTTAAACGATTCACCTTGATGCTTCTTAAGTCTTGTACACGGATCGAAGATCGAGAGATTCCAGATGTTCTGTAAAAGCTAAATGCGAAAAGAAGGCTTGGAAAAAAACTGTACAATCATCGAAAATAAGAAGTCATAAATTTATAAATATTATTTTACTATAGAACTCTAAGGGAGATATTTTTTTTCAACTGACCCTTATTGAAAATAAAATACGTGCGTATTAAAAATTGATGGAATTATTGAATCTAGCCAACCCCGCTTGCAGCATTTTAATGGTAAACATACATGTGCTGGTATGACCACCAGGAAATATACAAATACAAATATTTGTATATGGAAATGACTGATAGAATTCTGACAAGTTGATTTGATATTTTACACTCAATAAAACACCATATCAGTTAAGTTTTTTTACTCTTTTTCTACGACTGCTTTGGGGACAAAATTTTTTTTAGTGTTAACCTGAGTCGTTTCTACAATTTTTCTCGACAATACGAGACACATTCTCGATTATCATTTATCGTATTGTAGTTGTATGAATGAGAAAGACTCACATTCAAAGACCAATATAAAATTCCGATACAATCATCGATGTTAAAAAGGTTTTCAGTAATTAATTTATTATTTTGAGTATTGTTTCACATACCCAATGTGAACTCAAATTATAAAGTCGAAATAATTTGTCTTGTTCATAATAATGAATGTCGAGTAGGAAATCGAAATTGAAATTCAAGTTATCCAAGCTATCATATAACGAAGGATATTTTGATAAATGGATAAACTAAAACAAAAGTTTTAATCTACTTCATAGAATAATATAGATTAGACAAACATAAGAGAGACATCTTTCGACTTCTTAGTTCATTGTCAATAAACGATTTCAATTTACCCAATTTTGTGATTCTTCAAATTCCGCGGAGCGCCCGGAAAAGAATTGGTCTCTGAACCTTTTCCGTACGATTTTGATAGTCCTTTAAAAAGTAGCTAGGGGTTCGTAAAAAATTACGTATAAGAAAATTATAAACATGTTTAATTCAGCGATGAGGCATGGCACCCGTACTGAATGTTTTATTATTTATTGTCACAGAAGGAACAACCTGCATTTATATTACATGCAGTCAGCCTGTTGGCTACCCCACTTGTAGTATATGTCGTAATGGTATATAAATTATAAAAAAAAATAAAAAAAATAGCTGAAACTGTAGCAAGATTGAAACATAACATTGAAACGCTTTAATTTAATTTAATTTAATTTAATTTAATTCTCTGATTGTGCATGCTGTAGACGCTCTTAATTGGGGAACTGGCCAGATCTTATTGTATGTTTGTAATTTATGTATTGTGTTGTCAGTTTTCTGTGAGTATCTCTATGAAATAAAATAAAATAAAAAAATAAGCTTTCCATTGATAAATCGATAAGTCGATAATTCCTTTTCGACAAAACGAGAAATGATTTTTCTCAAATAAAAACGATTCCATTTTTTTAAAAAAACATGTACAAAAAAATAATGATATGACGAGTATGATTACTCAATGCAGATACTACACCGTCCAGCAATGATGTTGAAATGGGATTGTTCACTCAAACGAAAGTCAATAGCCCTCGGGGTTGTTTTCATACATATGTCAATAAAAGTTCACCCCTAATAATAATACATATGTACATTAGGGTGGAACGAAATTTTTTTTTCTCGAATTTTGATTTGGAATAGTTGTATTTAGTTGCCTTTTGCCATCAATAGCCTGCATTAAAAATATAAATATTATCAGACAACGGTAAGAGCCCCCGACAAGACATCGAATATTTTCAAAAAAGACAATTTAGGGGCTATTTGCGCGGCTACAAAACAATACAGAACTTATTAAAATAGGTTTGTTTTATTCAAAAACATATTCAAATATAGTTAACTAGCAGTTGCAATCAAATATTTCATCATTTTAATATACTTTGGTACTGGGACAGTTGGGAAAAGTGCGGGACAAAGCGGGGGCAGCACGCTTCGATCAACGAATTTGCAGTGTTTCGTTTCAACTAGTGTCGATAATATTGTCTCAAGGTGGAAGGTAGCCCGTCAATTATTTTCACCAGTAGGTACCTACTAGTTGATGTACCTACGTTTTTTAAGTGTATAAATATGACTTCTACAAGACAAAAGTTAAAATGTCCGATATTTGGTGAAAGTGCAGAGTTCAAGGAAAATATCCTACTTACGTATGAGAATTTGATGAAATTCTTTGAATGGGTTCGACAAGACTTAAAAATAAAGGACAACACAACAAAAGAACCTACATTTTTGGAAAAGTGCCGAAACAGTTGAAACAAAAATTGAAGAATTAGGTATGAATAAAATCTTCTATTTCAATTGTTACACACAAACGAGTTTTACAGTTACTTAAAAAATATCACTCAAAATGTTTTGATTTGATTTGTTTGATTTTGTTTGAATTTTGAAAAAGTCTTTGAAGAAACTAAAGGAAAGAAAAGTAAAAGAATTCAGAATACAAAGTGGAAAGTTTTTTGACATAGCTGCATGTAAATGTAAAGAATTTGTAAACTGTACTTGTTTGAGAGAAAATAAAGTGCCAAAAGAGGAACAAAATATTTTTAGAAGACCAACGCACTAACAGACTAATGGTTTTAGGAAGAACGGATCTTACCTAGAGTAAAAAATTGCAGGAAATATGACTACGTGCTCCTAAACAAGAAATCAGGCATAATTCAAATACAAGAATTAAAGAAATTTCCGTTACTTTATATAGGCTAAATAGGTCTGAAGTTAGTTCTAATGTTGACTTTCCTTCTTGTTCGTCGGCCGCAGATGGTCTTGATACCGCGAACAAAGTGGATCAAAAGCCTATAAAGCTCACGGATGCCAGTCTTCATAGTTTGACGATTGTATGCGATAGATACGGAGTATCAGACCGAGCTGCGGCGGTTATCGTATCATAAATGTTCTATATTCTGCTTCTGATGCCGACTCTGAGGCGCACTCAACTAACGTCGTGGGCAGGATGAAACTCAGAAGAATAAGACAGAAAGTTTGCGAGCAAATTTTAACAGAAGAAAGAGTAACAGAAATTCCTGCCTTATATTTTGATGGAAGGAAAAACCAGACGGCTAAAACTGTTTTAAAAAGATGGAAGAGATTTAAAGTGATTGTACAAGAGGAACATGTTTCGATTATTAAAGAACCAGGTTCTGTTTATGTTGGGTATGTGTTTCCAACATCGGGCAGTGCGAGAAATATTGAAAGAGCTATCCACGGCTTTTTGACGACTGAAAATATATCACCAGAGAGTTTAATTACTGTTGGATGTGATGGAACAACCACAAATACAGGGAATGTGGGAGGCGTGATTGGTTTTTTAGAAAAAAGACTATATCAACCATTGCATTGGATAATTTGTCTCTTATACGCCAATGAGTTGCTATTGACGCTTTGTTTTCCTATTTGGATAGCCCTACAGCAGGATCTAAATCATTTGCAGGTCAAATTGGTATAGCATTAAAGATGGTTCAAAACATTTATGGAAGCTCATTAACAGCACTAGTTATTTGTCGAACGAATTGTTAGCGATTGTGGACCCTGTTTTATTTCGGAACAGTTACTTTGCTCAACCAGAAAACTTGTTGTTGAGTACGATAACAGATACGCGTAAGCACATTAGAGAACTAGCTGCCAGACGCATTTTAAAAGCTCGTCAAGTGAATAAAAATTCTGTTTCGCGCATGTTTGAGGTGCCAAAAGTGGACTTAAATACAAGTTCTTACATAGACTTGATAAACAGGCAACAAAATAAATACAAAACCTCAATACTGATGAATATTTCCGATAAGCAGTTAAAACATCTTATTGAAAATGGAGAAGATTCGGTTTTGGAGTTAATGAGACTGCCTTACCACACCCAGGCTGTGGAATGATCAGTAAAAGATGTGATAGAAGCAGCTCTACGTGTATGCGATAAGACAAGAAGATAGGGTTTGGTAAAATCTAAATTAGCGTCTCGAAAGCTCATGCCAAATTTTGAGACGAAAAAGGATTTTTGTTATGAAAAATGGCGTTATTCATACCGACACAACTTTCTGAAACTGTGTATATTTTTAAAATAAATGATTCTATTAACTAAAATTATTAACTAAAATTACAACTAAATTGGAGGTGACCACTACCAGTACTGTATCGAAACCAGTGTACGTGGAGCGTGCTTTTGCAATATCTGCACCTGTAGTCTGGAACAGGCTTCCACAAATGATCAGAGAAACGCAGGACTTATCTCGTTTCAAGAACCAACTGAAGACTTATCTATTCAAGAAATCTCACGGAATAATCCAGGCACAACCTTAGTTAGTAAAGAGCGCCCTTGAGGTGGATTTTTTTCACAAAACGGCGCTTTACAAATCATCCAAATAATAATAATAATAATAAAATGTACTTTTATCTTATCATTTATATGCATAACAAATTATATTAAGTTAATATTTTGTAAATAGGGTGTACTTAACAAAGCGTCTGTAAAACTTAAAAATTGAAATTTCAAGTCTATGGCGGGACCTCTTACTGTTGAGCTAGAAATTCCAAATTAATGGGTGTTATTTACAATTATATAAGGCAACTTTTGCCTGGTATTCCAATTCGATATTCGAAAAAAAAATTTTTTCCATACAAAAGTGTTCCACCCTAATGTACATATATCCGTGGTCAAGGGTAGCAGATAGTATAGTGGGTAGTATTATTGGGTACACATGGCGCCCTTTCTCTCTTTATGAAGGTAGTTGTGAGACTACGTTTATGATTATTATGTGAACTCAATTTCACATAATTATCCATAATTTGAATCCAATAGAAATTTTGACAACATTTTTTTAAACGAATAGATTTTGGGTCGATCTTTCTTTGTCTAAGTCTTTGCATTGTAGTTTTTCACCATCACAGTTTTAGAATTTTAGAGTGAATTAAATATAGAGAAGAGTCTTAGAGGGATAGTCTCTTAGTGCTTAGTCTCCAGAGGGATCACGTTTTCTTTGAATGTCCAATTAGTTCGGACTGTGGTCTCTATGATATCATGGATGATGTTGAACGACCTTTTAATATCTCTTAACTCCCACAAAATATCGATGGTTTAAAGCACAGAAGAGACATGTCCACATTTGACTGTTTAGAGAAAAAAGGGTTTGAAACTTTGAGGTTCTCAATTAATTAACTAATTTCAAATTAAATCAGAAGATATCCTTGGTGGACATGTGCTTTTTATGAATCAATAATGTCGATGTAAATACATTCTCAAATATCTTATGTGACATGTCACATCTGTGCACAAAAAATGATAATTTAAGAATGTTTGGCATCTGGTTTTTGTTAAATATTTCAATAATGATATAAGTATTATTGGTAATTGTGTAATCAGGACATAGACGACGTTGCAACCGATTTTGTACATATATATATTCATACACTCACAAAAGACACATGTCCACTATTTAGGTACTCATTTTACCTAAATAGTGGACATGTGTCTTTTGTGCTTTAAACCATCGATATACAAATTATTTCTTTTTTAAGATCGAGCAAAATTATACCATATTTTATTTTTATAATCTTCATTGTACTTATTGGAGAGCATTTTGTAGTATTTATAAATTACTAATTTGGCTCAAATTACACAATTTGGGTTTTTTTATTTTATTCAATAACAAGAACAAAATAATTCGAATTCACAAAAAATAATTTTATACTTCTTACACTTCTTCATTCAAACAATTTATCATACACGTGGGTACGTAATTTTCTCATACTCAGCACCTGCACCAAACAGACTTAAATGTAACACCCAGACCCATAATAATTAGAAAAAGGTAATTTCTCATTTTGCTCTGACCGGGATTTGAACCCGGGACCTCGCTTAGAATGATTAAAAATTAAAATTATTATCATCCACATTTCTAAGCAAGCGAAGAAAAGACAGAATATTTCGTTTCAATAAAATCAAGCCCATTTTTTTTATTTTAATTCTTCTTCCAATTAATCAATCTTATCTGTTCTTATTTTGGTTTGGCCATAAAAAAAATATAACATACAAATACCAAAATATCTTTAAGGTCTGATCGATAGTCCATTCCCCTCACTATTAAATATACCTTAGTCCTTACAGCTTTCACATGAATGAACATCGGTCATCCAGTAACTGAAAAAGGCAACTCACCCCCCAAATGCAATTGCCTTGAGGCAATACCTACCTAAAATTTACCATCTAAATTCTTTTTAATAATTTGAACATTCATATTTTCCAGCATTCATTCCAATGCAGTGGCGGTCCTATCTTTTGCTGGACCCCGGCCAAATCAAACTGAGACGATTTGTTTTAGGAATTTAAGTAAGGTAAATACCCAACTTTTCAATTTTCAATCAAATTCCCAAATTTTAATCTGGTTATGTTTCGCTTGAGTTGGTATTTACCAAAAAAATTTAAAACTACTCATGGAATCTTACACAGTTGCATTAGAATTATTACAAAAGCACTATCTACTTGTAGATCTTCATAGTCTTGAAGGCTTCAGAAAGCGTGAAAAAACTTCTTTTATGATAGCCATCATGGGAAGATTGGACATTCTCCATTCTAGAATACTTCTCATCTATTGACATTGTCAAATTCTTCAAAAATTAATACCCACGGATAAAATCGATTTCAACTTAAGCAATCGGTTTTAAAGTGATATGTTTTTCTTTTATATTATACCTACAACCAATATTTCTCATTCCTTTATTTATTTTGTACAATTTGTTCCACATTAGAAACGCCCTCAATATTTAAATGCTGTAATCTGATTGGTCGAAATTGTCACTATTGAGTAACAGTGACCAATCATTATGAAATATTTTCTTATCTTTTTCTCTTACGTGATGACACTATTTTTTATTTCTTTTTTTAAGGTTTTTGTTTAAGATTTCAACGTTGTTTTTGAAATAAATTCAGCATTAATTTGTAAAATAAATTGAAATGAATATTCACTCTTCAAAACCCACTCCTGGACTTGGGTCTATTCAATCTTTCTCCATTTTGTGTGCAGATATCGTTTAGTTATAAAGTGAGTTCTGTCCATCATAAAGAAATGGTATCAGGGAAAAGAAGAACAAGTCATATTTTGTCGATTTAAAATTCATTTTTAATGTTTTTGTCTTTTCATCTACAATACAAGGCACACACACATAATAATTTATGTACATTAATAAAAAGAGAAAGAAAAAAAACAATGTTTGCTATTATTATTAATTTTAAATATGTATAATAATAATGATAATAATTAATAATAATAATAATTTTACAATAATCACGAATAATTAAGTATATTTATAATAAAATTTTATAATCATACATAATTTTATGTAAGTAAATAACAAATGAATTTGAAAAAAAACATTTGAATCAACGTTGGCAACGTTAATCGAACACTTTATTTCTTCGATTTTCGATTTCTTGGCTCCATAACATAATACATGAGAGGACAGGTGTCAGAAGTGTTGAGAAGCTTTTTCGGGTTGCCAAAAATGGGATACCTTCTCATATATTCAACGTTTTGAGGGAGAACTACCATGTCACATAAAGAAGAATCACTGTTGGCGTAAAAGGAACACGAGGAAAAGAATGATTCTATGCCAGGTGAACAGACCAAATTAATTCTGCTATTGGTTCAAAAGTTGCCAAAGCAATGAAGACTATTGCATCTCCGGAGTATTGAAAAAAATGTGTAAATCGTGAAGTGTAGGCAAACAGCCAGTTGAATTGCCAATTAGGAAACACACACCAAGGCATCAGTTGGCAAATCCTTTCCCTAATAAAAGTATGTATACCAATTTTGGGGATAACTTAGAAGTCAATATTTCTTGTTTGAAATGCCCAGAAGTTCTGCAAGCAGTAGCAATGAACAATGATTTCTAGAGGAAGTACCTAGGCGCAATAAAGCCCTTAACCAAACTTGAACAAGAAGTCAATTATGTATGTATGTATGTTAACCATTTTTTAACGAAAGTTAGGAATAATAAATGAAAGATTAACGACTTTTATAACCTATCTCTGATTAAAATATATAGAAGTTTTAAGTATGAATTATAATAAGAATCAAGCGTTTTGCATCATTTGAATATTACAAAAAGCGATTAAAAATTAAATATAGACAAACATTTTTTTATACATAATTATTAAGTTGTATATAGTATTATTTTACTTTATTATATTTTTGAGAATGTACCTTCTAGAAATGAACTATTTTGTATCCGAGTATAATATTATCATTTTATTATTTTTTATTCTTTATTATTAGGTATACCATTTTTCTTACGAACCATCATTGTGATAAATTACTACACTGTTCGACAAAATTTTCGACTTTTTTATTAGAAAATTATTTAGTACCTACTACAGTTTTGTAATATTTTATAATTTAATATTTTACTATCGAGTGTATTTTTATTTACTTACATTTTTTTAACATACACGATTCAATATATTCATAATTACATACAATTTTATCTACAAAATTAATAAAAAAACAAAACAGTATTTTCAACCAATCATCCTTCATTAACATTCGCACATTTCAAACCTAGACATAAACGGCTATTTTTATTATTTATTTATTTATTCTTTAAATTGATATCGGTATATTATATATGTATAAATATGCATGGTTTATTATATATATATTTACGAATTAAAGTACAATATAACATATTTCTTATTTCGATACTTAAATTAAAAATATCCAAAATGAAATTGAATACATATTGTAGTTTTAATGCAATAATTATTGACAATAAATACAAATTCTTTTGTTTCTTTAAATACCTTCAAAAATTGTACATAACTAATTATATTACATTTGACTTTTATATGGATTTTTCGGAAAATATTGAAAAACTTAATAATATACATATGTTTTTGTTTCAGTAAAACTATTTTTGTTTTAGCGAAATTCTGATGTTTCATTTATGCATTAAGATAGCTAAAGAGTCAAATGTTTCCAATGGGTAGGGCAAAAAGGGTTAACCAAAAATCAGCATATTTATATATTCTCCTGCGTCCATATTTTAAAAATGTTCGTCAAAATTTCAATATGTACTATCATTCAAGTTTGAAATGGACCGCTTTTTTGGCTTCTAAAAAAAATCCAAATTTCACATGTTTGAATAAATTTACTGTAGATTAATCGAAACAAATAAAATCTGCGGTAGATAAAAACTAAATTTGTACAATAATTTGAATGTTATATTGAAGGTTGTACCTCCCACTCGATAATTTGTTTAATCAATCAAAATGTAATATAATAAATGAGTAATTGGAAACAATAGATGAGTCACCATTAATAATTATAGTAATAAATACCCAATTTATTCATTAAAACTAGGTATATATGGCATAGATGTAATAATAATGGTAATGAATTTTTAAAATATGACGACTCCATAATATTGACACGTGTCCAATTTATTGCCAGTCTAAATGTTACATCAGAATGACAATAAATTATCTCAAAATCATACTATTGCCACTCCAAATATTTTAGCAAATGAAAATAACTATTAATTTTTGACGCATTTTTTCTAGAAATTATATAATAGCCAGAACTGATTAAAAAAAATCACAGCTGGAATGTAAATAAATGGAACCGTTCCAAAAAACTCATCACTCTCTGATTCTTATACAAAGTTTCGTATTGTTTTAATGAATTATGTATGACATTTTGCATTTTTTTATAAATAGATACAATATTTTATTATGATTACTTCCTTATTTGATTATAAAATATACATTTTATTATTAATAATTATTTAATAATGATATTATTCATATTAATCTATTACATTTGTACAGTCAACATGTGTTTAAAAAATACGTAAAAAAATCAAATCCAAAATTTAATAAAAGTAACATTCAAGGATTTAATTTTGGCCAAAGATGTCAATTATGAGGTATGTCAACAATATGCCATTCCTTCGAATGTATGTTTGATAATAATTAGAAAAAAATTGGATTAAATAAAATTTCGCAGATTAAATTATTCATCACGTACTATTTTTTTTTCAACGGACTACATATAAAAACAGTCTTTTAAGTTTGTTAAAAAATAAAAAAAAAATGATATTCCTTAAATATAAAATAAATTTAGTATTTACTAATTAATAATGTCATGACAGGGGATAAAAAAAATATGATTTTAGGTGGTATCTCAAAAAACAAAATTGATATGTTATTATTTAATTTTTTCTGTATCAAAATTTTCCTCAATTTTCAATAATTATTTTAAGACAAAATATCTATTTTTCTACAATCTTACTGCCTCATTTAACTTACAATAAAAAGCTACATTTTATTTTACTAATTTAATTTATTTATTTTATTAAATATTATATTATTTAGAAGAGAGACTTGAATCGAATTCCGAATGACAGTAAAATATAATAATAATTTTTATTTTTTAATAAACTAATACTTAAATTACTACTCATTGTTTTGTTCAGCTAATTTGAATACACATTTAAAAATACCTAATAATATTAATAATCATTATTACACAAATATTTACACAAAAATTTACGTCAATAATAAAAATGATTCATATCAGAACTTACTATTAACATTCTTATTTATTATTTAAAATATAATAATAATACAAGAACATGATAATATTACTTATTTTAAAATTACCCTTCTGTCACGTATTAAAAAAGTGTTTTAATTATTATATTTTGTAGTGTTAGTTAACTAAAAACCGTTAATTGTTTAAAGACTAGCATCAAAAATAAAATAATAACATTAATATTTTCACAATGTCGTCGATATTCAGTATTTTATTATTTTTATTCTATAAATAAACTAATGTGACGTGACAGAAGTGTTCATGGAAGATTTTACAAGTACAGTCCATAATTTATTTTTACTTTTTTTTTTATAAGATTCAAAAATTTTGCGCACTAGTGTACTACAACCATAGATGCACAAGAAAAGGGGTATAAGTATTAATTTTTTTTTTTTTTTTTGTTTACCGTTGAGATCATTTTTACCATCCATCACATTTTCTAACTAAATAAGAGGTATTCAACGAGCGCATCAAATATAAAAACACAAAGCACCTTAATATTTATGTTGCATATTCATTCCTTGTAAGAATTTCTTATAGCCAATAATAGAAGTTAAATTTTTTGTGATGAATTCAGGAAAGAGTAGAATTAAATTGATTCTGTCAAAAATTTCTACACAATGTCAAGCTGTTTTGACTTAAGTGCTTGAGTTTCACAAATTTGTTGTAAAAGAGGTTCGTAGAAAGATGCATTTTTTTGTATCTAATATGGTACAAATGGTATTTTTTTTGCCTAATATGGTATGATTGGAATTTTTATACAGAAATAAATTTAAATATCTAGGACTGTACTTTGAATTAGGTCTAATGTCCCGGTCTTGCGATTGCCTCTCTAAATTCAGGTTTTACACTGATAAGAGGTTTTCTCGGGGACTCTGGACCGGAGGTGGGTGGCGTCGACTCTCGACCTTGTGGCGGGCTGGTATTATTATCCCGCGACTGCCCCAGAAGCTAAGTGGCGCTGCTGAAGAGGACTGAGCTTTTGTAGTAGCCTGGTCTTTCACCAAGTGGAGATTTGACGTCCCTCTCTAAGGCTTGCGCTCTTGACTTTCTTTCCATTTCGATCTCTTGTGCCAATGATTCTGTGGACAACAATAAAAGAAAAAATGATTAAATTCATATACTTAAAACTTATTCTAATTTAAGGACTTATTTTTGGCGACACAAACATTACACTTTGTGATGTGACCAACTATTCGTTCATTAATTATGGTTTAGAGAGTAAAATGGCTACAAATACAATAATGTTGATAATTCATGTATACGTATATGACATCTATGAATTAAATTTTTTTTAAATATATTAAATTTCCATCGATACCAAAATCTCAGTACAAATATAATTTAAATAACATGTGTGTACATCATATCAGAAGATAAAAAAGTTAGACAAACATAGAAACGTAATTTTATTCAAATAAAAAAAACGGAATTAAAGAAATGAAAAATATAAATAATTAAGTGTCTTTCTAAATATGAAACAGACTGATTTCTCGTAGTAGATATTACAATATTGCTCCTAATCTAATGTAAACTCAAAGGAAACATTGAGAAGAACTTTCATGATAATATCAGATAGACATGTAACAAACTAGCTGTAATGCCCGTGTGAGTCTGTCGATTATTTTTTGCAAGTATTTCTATGAATATATTTCTTACAGTGAACCTGGTTTGCTATCAAAACTTCTTCTCATCAATTTCATCGCCCGATGATTTATTTCTGCATTCCATTTAACAAAAAATTGTAGGTAACCATACCGATATAAAGACAAGAAATTTAAGCATAAAACCTAATTTACGTGAATTCAGGAATGATTAAGTTTGTTACCAATCCAATAATACATTTCGGTTAAGAAGTTGGAATAAATAAAATCGCCATCTGCATATTGATTGCATTTTCATTTTTTGTTTAATTGCTTTAAAATAATGCACAGTAGGTAAAGAAATAAATATATATAATTATTATAGTATCTTCATTACACACAGCAGTTAGATCACTGGCGATAACGATAGATTTAAAATTCCACCAAACAACCCAATAGATACAAATATATAAGAACGAATTGATAATATATATTAAAATTTGCTGCTAAACTCATTGCATTTCGAATGAGTTGTATTACAAATAAGGGGGTAATCGTTTCCTTTTATCTACTTTCTTTCAAACGGTTTTTGAACATTCATTCGTTCACCTGCACACTTTCATATTAGATTTCTATATTTACATAAATCCCCAGGGGTAACAACAATAAGCGGGGGTAAATGAGTGAAACAAAAAAAAGTTAAGTGGAAATAACATAATATACAAAGGAAGATAATATGAGGAAATATTATAGAAACTTTTAAGCGTCTCCTTTTTCATGTACATCGCAAGGTGTTCCATTATTGTCTAGGTAAGTTGAATTAATTTTCAATCAAATATATTACACGAATATAACAAAACGAATATATAAAAAATATAAAAGTTCCATAAGACGCGAAATATCTTCATGATAGGTTGGATATAATTAATAGAAAATTGTCCTTAATTTTGTGTTTGGGAATTTCTTTTTGAAATGCTCGGATGTAGGCAACGCTCCTGCCTTTAAGTCACGAGGTCCTAGGTATGTAGGTATAGACAATTCACTTAGATCGAGCTAGTCCCAAAGTAAGATAAAATCTTGTATTACTGGTACTTACATGCAATACGTATTATGCAATACACTAAACACATATGTACATATTATGTCAATGAACACCTAGACCTAGAACATTTTGAAAAAGGTAATTTTTCATTGCGTCCTGACCGGGAATCGAACCCAGGACCTTGATACTTAGAGACAAGAGTGTTACCAACGCGCAACACTAGCCGCCATTTAGGTTAACCATATTTACAGCTAATAAAAAAAACAATAAATCATATTTTTTAAAGTATAATCAAATATGAAAATTGTTCGAACAAAATACATGCATGTCAAGAAATCCACATCCAATTCTTAAAACATCCTATTATTTCTCGTCCATAATACGTAATTCGCTTCCTTTCTCCCATTCTTTCTTTTCCAACATCTTCTTTCCACACTTCATCTTCCTTTCATTGCTACTTCAACATTCTCAGTAGCAACAGCAGCAATTTCACGCTAGGATGAAACCTTATTACAATTTACTGCCAAGAAAATAATAATGTATAGAAAAAATATAAAGAATAAGCAGCAAATATGCAAGATATCATAATTTTTGTTCAATTTGCAATTTTGAATTTGAATAACTTCAAACAGACAAAACGAAATTTATGCTATTATACCATCATGTACCCAATTCCGTATCCCAAGTGGGGTAATCGGAGAAAATGGCACGCAATTTTGATATATCCTTACATACTTCTTTTGCTTCCTCCACATACATACAAGCATGGCGCTTTTTCTTTGAGAAATACGACTTCTTTGAAATTTTACCACATTAAAGGATTCAGTAAATTGTGTAATATCTTTTGTAAGGAGAAAAAGAGAAAGTGTCTCAATGTATACGAATCGGTTTAGGTTGGTTTGTGTGCATTTTATACAAGGTACGTTCACAAAGACAATTCGTATGCACGTAGGTAGGAATATATCGTAGGAATATACCTAGATATATTCCTAGGCAACGCACATGTAAACAAATTTTGACAGTTTAACACTATCCAAGACTTATCCGCCGGATAACTTATCTAGAACTTTATCTATAGGATAGCGCTGTCAGGGAGTCGTGAAACGCATTTTTCGTTTTATCCGTTAGATTTGTGTTGGATTGGCTATCCGGCACTTTATTCAGAGGTGGTGAAACAGTCCGTTAGTCAAAAGAAATTAAATTCTTTATAAATATGTTAATAAACAAATACCTATTTAAGACACAAAGAAGCGACATCTACAAACTGAGTCAGTCGTTTATTGAATCAGAACAAGAAAAATATCTAATATTGTTATAATTGGAAAAATGAATTGTTATTTAGGGTTGCCTGACCATCGGGAACCTTAAATGCGTAAAAGCTCTTTATTTGGCTAAAAGCAAAGGTGCTCGAAAACGTGGCTGTCCGAGGATCAAATAGCATGATAATATAATCCAGATCGTCCAGGACGGTAACGTTTTGAGCACATTGAGTAGAAGAGCATGTATGAGGAATTGTACGACAGTGACAGAAGCGAAAGGTGTATGCAAGGAAAGAAGGAAGGATGATTTGTAAAGAAATATCTGAATAACGAACAAAAATTTAATAAAGGCTTTTGGAAACTATATTAACACCTATTTAAAATATTAACATACGCCTTAATGTTATGGTGTGTATAGAAAATTATTATTTAAAATAATAGATAAGTATAGATCATTAAAATAGACAAAATTATAGCCCCCAAAACCGGACACGCATCAAATATTATTGTAAAACGCATTCGTAACATTATGTTAACACACAAACATACAGACAAACAAGCTATATTTTAATAAAACATTCAACTTTATTCATATCGAAAATCTTCAAGGAATTTAACGTTTTCAATATACCAGTGATGAGGTTTTCCACCCATCCTGGATGTCACATTTTTTTATTGGTACGAAGAGGATAACTTGCACGTTCATTACACAAGTGTCATGCATCATCGCTGAAATAAAGTCGTTAAAATGTGTGTTCTTAGAAGCTGAGCAAAAACATTAAAATAAAAGAATTATTTTATGTAGCACTAAACATGTGTAATGTATGGCATCACGGTATATCCCACAAGAGGGGTAGCCAGCGGACTAACTGCATGCAATAAACATGCAGATTGTCCCCTCCGTACCAATAAAATGTATTATTTAATAATAAGACATTCAGGAGAGGTGGCGTACCTCATTACTCCTGAGTTGTAAATGTTAAATGAGGTTTTACACAACATAACATTCATTTTGCCCTGGGTTAGAATCGAACCCGGGACCTCGTGACGCAAAGGCAAGAGCGTTATCTCCATGCCATTCCGGCCGAACGAACGAATGATGAATTTACGAACACTAGTCTTTTACATGAGACTCGAAAACTTGCAGAAAAAGGAGGGGGAGAACTTTTACCGGAGACTTCAAAAAGAGAGCTCCGCGGAGCCCCCGGAACAAAAATTAAAATGCCTCTATATGCTTGTATAGAACTGGACGAACATTTCAAAGTTTATGATGATATTGTGACCTTGTGCTAAAAACATTAAAGTGAATGAACTATAATACCTAATAGACGGACCCTACCTACGTGACTTACTAAATATTGTGTAGGTAAAAATATATATAGGTACATATATACAAGGATCCGGCCCTGAGGCTAAGGATGGACGCATGAAAGAGAAAGATTTCAAATATAATCATATGTAAGGCGCCTATCCTGTAATAAGTATTCTTTGGTTCTTAATTTCTTTGCATTTACACCAATACTTCCAACTAGTCGATATTTTTGAAAACTAACGAAAAAAAGTGGGAGACCAATTCATTCTCGGGTGCTCCACCGAAAATATATTAAAATAAATATAAAATAAATATAAAAAAATAATAAAGTAAAAAAACCTCGATATCAATCAATTTTCAATTATATTTTCACAAAGCGATGGTTTCAGGTATACAAATGACCATTATTAGCAACGTTTTTTTGCAGTCTTTTGCTATAGGTACTACATACATAATATTGAATGGTTCTGCTATGTCATTCGTTGGGAAGGCGCTAACATTTTTTGCATTGTATGTATATAAGAGCCGTGAAATACGCATATTTCGGTAGCTTTTATTATTTGCAATTCATAGATACAAAATAAAATAAAAAATCGCAAAATTTGACATACCTTACTATCACATTATTTTTTAAAGATTTAAATCACATTTTATTTTCTTTGTTATAAAACGAACTACCGTTTTTTTGTCGCTTGGAATGATCAAAATTTTAAATTCGAATCCCAATTTCGAAAGCAAAAAATCAAAAGTATAATTTTTTGAATAGGTAGTCTAAACTAAATCATCATCACTACACCGCTACCCCTGCGGAGTAGGTAGAAAGGATCGAGCTATGTATTTACATTAACCCTTATATACACTATTTGCTTCCGCCACTGTAGGATCTGGTTTATATTATAATCTTGCCATTTGATCCTCAGACAGCCACGTCTCCAATCATCATTCCTTTAAGGCGTGTATATTGTCTTTTTTATTCTTTCCACATACTCAAACCACTGTTGTTTATTCTTTTTCGTTATTGGTATTTCTTTGGCATCGGCAACCCTCGCGTTGCTGTCGTAAACACCCAAACAATCTTTCTGGAATCCTCAGCTTGGCGCTCTAGACTGATATATGTTTATATTGATGTTGCTTGTAATTATGCCTTTTTTATCTATAGATGTTTTTAGTTATTGTCTAAGTGTAGGTATGTATATTTGAGTTTACTTTTCTCGGCTAGAGGGACAGTGAAGGAGTGTAGTCAAAAGATTCCACACATGCGGACGGCGTCTCTCGTATGGACACATCTGTTGGCATAGACACCTATTTAATCAAATAAGAGTCCCCAGACTTCTGAGGAGGGTCTCCTTCAAGATAGTCCCGGATATAAAAAATAAAACTTTAAAATTGCAGTACAATAGCATTACTTTGACAGTGTGCCTACAAAAACACCTACATTCATCCCCGTTCAAAATATCATTTTGATACAAAGAACAAACACTTGGGGTGCCGGCAATCATTTCAACCATCACCAATGTATAATATAATTTTATTATAATTTGATCTTCTACTCTCCATCACAGTACTCACATAGAAAATAAATATTTAGATTTGATTAGATTAAATTTAAAAAATTACTTACAAAACAATTTGTTTACTACTATTACTATTATACCATCACAGCGTTTCACCAAAGTGGGGTAGCTAGCGGACTCACTTGAAAATACCTATAAACATGCAGATAATCCTCTCTGTGTCATAAAAATAACGCATTCAGGATAGGTGGCATATATTATCATTGAATGGTAGATGTTAATTATTGAGGTTTTACGAACACTTGCCTTAAACAGGACACTCGAAAATTTACACAAAAGAGTGAGAGATTAAGTAATTCTTTACTGATAAGTTGTTCTTTTTTCTTCGTTAAATTAAAACCTTGCTCATAAAAACAACTTACCTATTCCATAGTGCACATGCTCAACGTTATAAGAAAAAACAAAAAAAATCATAAGTTGTGTTTCATTATCTCAAAAATTTGTTTTTCTAATTTCAACTTACGCACTAAGGTCACAAACCACCAAAAACAATTGACAGCCGGGAATAATTTATGCCAGACATAAAGTCCAGAACAACGCTTATTCTTTATTTTAAGTGGAGCGTAACTTGAATAGGTATAACCATCAAAACAGCAGCTTAACATAGTTCGTGGGTATGACTGTTTGTGTGTATTCTATGATACGAAATAATAATATCTAATTCTGTCACAACATCTAAACACTCCGTCATATGCCCCCAGGGCAAGTATTCTTGATGCAAACGAGATATTATGTTAGGAGAGAGATCTAAGCTAAAACACTTTTCATAATGGATATGCCATTTCGCTTACACGAAATTTATATTGAGTTTGTTTCAGTTATATGTTTTGTCGTATTATACATCCACTACGCAATGACATTGATTATGAATAAATATAGATGCACCATTTTTAAAATATTTTAAAATACTTTTGTTATTTTCATTTACATTAAATGTTTCTTCTGTAATATGTTATGTTGAGACGAAACAATATTACAGAATAAATATTTTGTCTCAATTACATCATTGTTTTAATTGTTAGCTGGAATCGCCTTCCCAAGGACGTTCCAAAAAATCAATCCATAATTACAATAAGGAGCAAATTAAAGGTACCTATCGCTCTTACAATAGAGGTTCCTGTCCCCTTGAGATGAAGATGGACACTCTATTAAACGGCACCGAAGAAATCATCCGTCGTCAGCAATTGAAATTCCAACTTCAACATCTACGTAATAAATAATGCGTCTCATGTACCTTCAAAATATGCAGTATTATGGATGCATCCTGAAAGCAGCACAGGTCGGTAATGGAGTTTGAACCGTTTTTATCGAAAGTTTAACCCCTGGATGCCATTAAAATCATGTCATAATTACTTATAAATAGAAATGTCATTGAAAGAAGTAAATCTATTGTCACGGTTATGTTTTACAAATTGAAAAGACTTGTTTCCTCCATTAATCTTTGATAGAAACATTTACAGCAAATAATGATAGCGATTAATAATGTACAACTTATAATACCACTCCTAAGAAAAAATCTTACTAAACTCAAAGGTAATTTTTGTCTCCTTGCAAACATTATCAGATAGGTATATTGCCAATGGTAATATATTTTAAGTATTAAAAAAAATATAATAATTTTCAATCTTAACTCAAAATCTGTGATATCAATACGTGAGATCAAGGTTACAGGCAGCGGAAATGCGGTTCCTTAGGGGAGTGGCTGGTGTGTCATTGAGAGACCGTATAAGGAGTACGTATGTTCGTGAGGTTCTCAAGGTGGAACCAGTACTCCTAAATATAAAGAGGTCGCAGTTGCGATGGCTGGGTCACGTTCTCCGCATGCCAGAAGACAGACTACCACTTAGATCTTTGGAGGCTGTGGGAGAGGGCAGAAGACCGGTGGGCCGCCCTAGAAGAAGCTGGCAAGGGCAGGTGTCAAACTTGTGTGTTGAAAGGCTTGGTTTGGAGTGGACAGAGGTCCTGGAAGCAGCGGTGGACAGGGATCTCTGGAGGAGGTACCTAGGAGCGATGGGCCCCCGACCCAACTAGGACAAGGGGAAGAAGATGTATGTATGTAACTCAAAATCTGACGAATTTAGTTACATGCTCATTAACTCACTTTATTTTACAACCCTGGGCCAATACTTGTTTTAAGACTGATGTGAAAAACATTTTGGACCCAAGAATCGATTGGATCCAACATGATTTTTTCGTTTCAGTTTCTAGTCTACGTTAAGTCATCTCATTCCTAACTAGGAGTTCACAGAATTAATAGAAGAAACTTTTTCATAATCTGTCACATCTATTACAGCATTATATCAATGTTCTTCTCGCATTATAGGGTCGTATTTGTATTAGAGAAATATCTATGATAATATTTTGTTATGACATTATGCCGGTACTGTGTAATGTAGAAGGGGAGGTGCTGTGTTTGAAATTGGAATGTAGAATCGTTTATATTTAAATTTGAATTATAATAATAATGCAACGCGTAAAGAACGACGCTATCTGATTGGATAAAGTTTGAATAAGAACCAATAGTAATCGCTTTAAGAATTTTTGAATAATATTTTATTCCAATCGTCGGAAGTTCCCTGAATATCCAATTTATTGATTTTATTTTTCACAGTACATTGTTTACAATATTTCAAATCAATACAAAGTATCAGTTATACAATTCAATGAACAGAAGGCGAGTTCATCGCTAGAATGCGATATCTACCAACTAACCCGGCTACCGAAATTAATATTCAAGAAACAAAATAGGTATATATTTCAACGGATATAGTAGAAATAAAAATAAACAAACGTTTAGACCATGGGTCAAGTGAATTTATTCCACAAAACGGCGCACTATAAATTATACACTTATTTTAATTATTTTAAGTAAGCTTAATTCAGAATGTACCTAAAGCTTAACGCATATAAAAAAACATAGGAAAACAAAGAAAAGTAAAAAATTACGAACATGCAAACAACAATGCACTTAAAGATTCATATGATTCATTTGATTACAAGGATCTAGCAAATATTGGTATAGCTAAGTTTAAGTTAGCTTTAAAAAAGTTAATGAAGTAGATTTTTCTTTTCTTTGGGTATAGATTATTGATTGAAAATATTGTACCTTATTGTTATTTAATTTGTACTAACATGTTTATTTTTGTATGATGTGTTTTTCTTTTCTTTTTTTTTTTTTTCAAGTTTATGGAAAGTTTCAGGATTTATTTTGGTAATGTTTTTGATATTGTTTTCTTTTTATTTACGTTTGTATTGTTTTGTAATATTGTAACAATGTAGCTCACTTCAAAACACGAGATTTTCTCTTTTTGAAGTTGAGTCATTGAAAAATAATGTTTTATTTATATGTATTTGTTAACTATGTAAATATGTTATAAAAAAAAATTATAAATAAATAAATAAAATAAATAAATATATTGCAAAATGTAGGTAGGTACATGCATAAGAAAAAGAAGTTAAGGGCTAGTTCAGGATAAGTGTCACTTTGAAAGCACGTTAAATATTGATTTTGAAGCTTTACAAGGGTTTTTCAGCCATTAGAAGTTAGTAGTTAGTATTAAATAGTACCTAGCTTGCGTTCATGTATGAATGAAAAACAAAAATACAATATATAGGTACCTACATAAGTGTAATATTAAATGTCGCCATGTTCATTTTCATTTCATTCATACTCCTAAATGGTTGTTCACTAATTGTATTGCCCGGGATAAAATTTAGATTTCACGGATAAATTTTATACCTATAACATTTCATTTTAACGTTTAACTGTTACACAAAATGTAACAATAATACAAAAATATGTACCAGAAGAAAAAATTCAATCACTTAAAGCAACCTACTTAAATAGTACAATGATACAACAGACAGACGTTGAAGATAATAAAAAAAGAGGTTATCAATGAAAACCAATTAAATTGTTTTGAAAAAAATCACATTTTCAAGTTTATCCAATTCTATTTTGTGTAGTTTTATTGATAAAACCGAATTGAATACAATTGTTCAAGACAGAGATCGTCAACACTTGGTTTTTAAAATAGTGTTTACATAATTAAAATGACTTGAAATAGGATATCCAGCGGAGCAACTGCATGAAATCAGCATGCAGATTGTCCTCTTCTCGCCGAAAAAATAGCACATTGAGAACGGGTGGCATGCTCCATCACTGCGGAATTGTCGACGATAATTTTGTTATAGGTACGTGAGTTTTGAAAACTCCACGGGATATATAGATAAAATATAGCTCTAGAAATACTTAAGCAACTACATTGAAGGACCCACCGACTACTCGGATAGCGCAGAAGTCTGAAGACTTCCATTTATCCGAAATTCTACACTTAACAAATGTCCACACCGGAGGTGCCATAGTGAGCAGCCTGAAGGGCTGACCGGCCAAACTACCAAACCGCCAAAACCTCCGTGTTTTGACTACACTTCTTCGATGTACCTCAATACGAGAGAAGCAAACAGATATGAAACAACAAAAAAATAAAAGTATACAAAAGTATTTTTTAGCCTAGTATTTAAGCAACAGAAGCTAGGATAACCCTTTAATAGCGAGGGGTATAAAGTATTTTGGGTTAGTTGGAGGAGACCGCGCCTTAGCGAATAACTCGCCTTTTTATATTGATCGTATTTAATTCGAATGCATTTCTCCACAAAATTATTTGTATTGTGGTCTATAAACAGTAAAGAATGAATATATAAATAAATAAATAAAATACAAAACAAGCAAACGAAAAAAAAAACAATGTGCATTATATAGGAACACTAATAAATTTAAAACAAAACACGTACATACATGTTAGCTCACACCTTATTTCGAGGACCGTCAGTTGTCAATCACTAGTCCAGGGTTTCTACTATTTGTCACGGTTAATGAATAAAATGATCGATTTGTTCGATCTATAGGTATACATCTTAAACGTTCCAGGAATAGATCTTACCTACTTTGGATCATTATCAATCGACAAAAAAAAACATGAATCACTTACCTACTACACATTCGTTACTAAATACAATATTTCGAACAAGGACATCAAAAAAGCGCCGCTTGAAATGTGTTATTTTTGAAAATCGTCAATGAAAAAAAAATGGATGTAGGTCTTTTTTTTAGTAAGCTCAACTATATACCTACTTCTAATTAATACTTAAGGGCCCCGTTTAGCAAAAATGGTAAAATCTTCAATTTTCAACACATTTGATAGAAAAAGAGCCAAAACTTGTTGACCCTTGCGAACATATTGATTTGATAAAATAAAAAAAAACTAATATTTATTACCAATACAAGTTTTTTACTAAAAAATAAATAAATCGCAGACTGACGAGATATATCTAGTTACTCTTTGTTATATCAAAATATAAATTATTTGTAAAATAAATATATTTTTTATTCCTCCTATCAAGAATATAAATACTATATATAGATTTTAGCAAACTTTTTTAAGTAGGTATGCAAAAAATCAAGTTCATGTGGTGATTTTTGGTTATTAATATATGAGAAATATGAGAAATTTTATCAATTTTTTTTTTTTAATCGGTCAATATCCATGAAAAAAACAAAAAAATATATAATTTATTTGTTCTATAATTGTTATAACTATTTTAGTATTCGTAATATTAATAAAAATATATGAAAATTTGTAGGGTTCTCGTGCATTTATGTACCAAACACACCCCCGAATTCGATTTTTAGAAATATGCTTTTTTATAAGTAAACGAATACTATGAAGCAAATACAAGTTTTTTTTAAAAGTTAAATTTGATATTGGTAATTAATATCTATTTGTTTTCATATTTTATCAAATCAAAATGTTCGTAGGGTCAATAAGTTTTGAGAGTTTGTGTACCAAACTTGTTGAAAATCGAATGTTTTATCGTTTTTGCTAAAGGGGCCCCTTTATTAACAAATGAAGAATCAACTATACTCGTTTTAAGAACCTACTCTCTCGACATTTCCTACAAACAGGGAAGCCAGTAGTTTTGCTTCACCTAATGAACACTGTAGGTCATCCTCAACGTATCGAAAAAAAAATAAGCGATTCAGGGTTATTACTAATGGAATAGGTACCTATTATACTGTTACGCCACAACCCACAAATGGAGTAGCAGAAGACTAGTTAAAAAATGCAACCTCTCCTCTCCGTGACAACAAATAAATCAAGATATTCAGCATGGGTGACAAACCTCATCGCTGACTTTAAGATGTAAAATTACTGAACAAATGTCTTTTAAAAGACACTAGAAAGCTTGCAGTAAAGAATGGATGACTTTTTATATTTCTGGAATTCGATACATATTTTGTAGATCAGGCAACTTGTCAATCCTTCTAAAATAAGTGAAATTGAAGTACATTGTCTATCACTTCAATGCTGAACTTATAAAAGTGTATAATTTTAAATTATAACATAAAAATATCAAAGTATTAAAAAATAGTTTGAATGAAACATTCAGAGCAGATAGATAAGGTTGGATAGATGTATTCTAAAAAAAAAATGGTGAAGTAGCTATCATTCATATATTATATATGTACCTATTTATCATATTATTGTGAATAAAAGAAGAAAGGAAGGAACAGGTAGAAATAAGTTAAAGTCAGTGATAGACAGAAGAAAAGTGAAACACAAAAAAGTATGGAAGTAGGTACCTGCAACTTATAATAGAGGTAAGAAATTATATCAATGGTCTCAGATGTAACAAAGCAAAACGCTTAGGGCTAGAATGAAATCCTCACAATGAATCGCGGCAGGATTCTATAAACTTAGAAATAGATTGAAATATTTTATCGACCGACAGTGCTTGGTGGAAGTTTATCATAATAAGAAATCAAAATAAAACACGGTATTAAGTAATAGCGCTGAGTGTTAAATTTAATCCGCATTCGCATTTGTCTGACGATGAGAGCAGGGACTCTCGAAAGCTGGCTCGAAGATTAATAAAATCCTTCCGTCCATCCCATTGCAGCATCTCCCACAAATGGGGTAGCCAGTGGGACAACTGCTTGTAAAAAACGTGAGGCAACCCACACAGATGAAGATATTCGTTTCTAACAGGCCGAACGAAAAGAAAAATAAAGCAAGTACCATATTATCATTGTGTAGTGAGTGAGAGGTAGGATAGTCAGATAAAGAAGAAAGGATAGAACATAAAACGTTGGTGGAGCAAGGATCGGTCGATCATCAACAGCTGTTATTATAGATTTGTTAAGGATCAAAATAAAACGGGAATAAGGATCACGCCGAGATCGCGGCGATCTATTACGTACTATAATAATAGTTACAAATCAATAGGATAGGTAATAATATTAAAATGTACTTGCATATGAACATTATTACAGTGTTTTCTTATATTACTTAGGTTCACGACTTTCCATGTAGGTACGTAATAAAAATAATAACATAATAATGTCGCAAAAATAATACATCGCTATTTAGCAATAAAATATAATCTCATAATCTAAGCAAAATTAATACCATATTATAACAGATAGACAGATATTTACATCGTAATAGATTCGATTTAGTATGACATGATAAATATAATAAAATTACGTATCTAATAGACATCGCTGTCCCATAGACACAACATAACATAACATGCATAGACAATTCACACAGATCGAGCTAGTCCCAAACAAAGATTGAATCTTGTATTATGGGTACTAACTCGACAATACACATAATACGATGCACTAAACACATATACATGTAACACCCAGACCAAGAACAATTATTTGAAAAAGGTCATTTTTCGTTTTGCCCTGGCCGGGAATCGAACCCGGGACATCGTGACTCAAAGGCAAATGCGTTAGCCTCCGCGCCACACCGGCCGACAATATACAAACAACCGTCGCGTCGTAGAAAAAATACGTTAATAATATGCAGAACTAGCAGGAGAAATAAAAAAAATTTGGCACTCTAGGTCCGTTTATATAATACCTTTAGTCGTGTCAGTTACAGGGGTAACACCGAAATCACAGACTACCCCACTAGTGGGATGAATGAGTAATATTATTGTAGGTATATGTATTTTTATCTAAAAACCGCTGCTTTTGAGGTGAACAACACCAAACACTAAAATATTTTAGCTAAACGCCTTTAAAACTTAATTGACAAATTAATAAATTAAATCATTTATTTGATTTAATCGTCAAAATATTATATATTTATCGGAATCAATTATTTATCGACATTATGACGACCCGAGTGTCATAAATCACAGAACGGCTCCATTAAAAAAAAACTTCGGTGCAGTATGACTAGACGAAATTACTGTGTGTTAATCGATTGTCGGGGGTCCGCAAATTAAACCTCTAAAACATTATCACTAGCAATAATAATACTTAGAAAAAAACAAAACGCGGTTCGCGAAATTTTGAGAATATACTTAAATTTAATAAAAAAAAAATAGGTATTTAGTTCGTCATTTTTAATGTTTGAGTGGATCAAATTATAAATTGAATACCTCCATTTTAAAAAAAATATAGGATGGGTTCAAAAATATCAAATAAAAAAAAAGTTCTCGCTCGCTAATATTAATAAAAGTATTTGAAATTTATCATGGATATTATAAAAATGGAACTACTTTTGGATTGAATTCTCTGAATTTTTAGCATAAAGATTCTTTTAAATATGTGTTCAAATAAATTATTTACGTGTTTTTATTAATCTCTTCAAGAACTTTATGGAATATTGGATTTTTTTAATTGTAAGGCAATAATAGTTCGCTTTGAAAAAACAAACATTATAATTCCGAAAATCAGTATTTTATTTTATTTTATTTTATTTTATGCAAACAAACAGTTAAACAATAAACATTACAAGGTATGAGTTACATAATAAATAAACCAAAACAGTTTGCAGTAATATTACAAATTTTCGTTGACACATTATACACATATACATATACACCCTCTCTCTCTCTCTCTCTCTCTCTCTCTCACACACACACACACACACACACACACACACACACACACACACACACACACACACACACACACACACACACACATACTTACATATACACATTTTTTTTAAATGTAAATAATATTATTACTTAATTAAAGTTTGTGCATATGTGAATCAAAATTATCAGCAGGTATTCTAAGCTTATAGAAAAAAACTAAAACAAAGATGAAGCGCTCATGAAGGAGGAAAGGAAAAGGGAAGGAAAACCGTTACAACCGTTACAGTATGATTGATTATCGATGATATTTTAATAGGAAGTCATTTTCATTTAATAGTCATAACATAAGGTCACATGCGTGAATTTAATACTTGGAAATATCATACTCGTAGGTATAAGGTTTAGAATTGATAACATCACCTTATTTGATAGTAACCTGGACAGAACAATACCTACACGTGAAGCCGTCATTGTGGTTTATAAGAGAGAATTTCGAAGCCTTCAACATGTCTCCTGATAGCTTAATTGGATGAAGCACACCTCGCAAAAAAGTTGGGTCGAGGATTCAAATCCCGTCCAGGGCACTACAACGCAAGCTTTATACGACACTTTCACGTGTTAAAATAACATTTTTAAAATTGTGAGGTGTTCTTGTCGCTAATCCTACAATAAATAAATAGTTTTTAAATTAATAATTAAGAATTTCGCTGAAAGCCATGATGCAAAATTTGCAAAAAAAAAAATGGAAATACATGTTTTGCAATTTGATAACATGTTAGCGTCGATATTATAAAACCTTTATCAAAGCGGCCAATACTACGATCTTGGAAAGTATCCATACATAGTAAGTATTAATATTATTTTGGCCCTTGGGCAATAAAACCAAGTGGAAGATTCTGACTAATAACGTACAAAAATTTCATGATTATCCTTCGTGATTTACCTTTCTGTTAATTTTTATTTTATTAATTCAAGTATTTCGTTTATTCGCCCTTTTTGAGGATTAGGTAGATAGGTATATTTCGCAGATATTAGTATGAAGGTATTTGAAAATAATCATACGTTTTTTCTTATTTTTTAAGTATCGTTCTCGTCTGGGATACATGAAGCTACAAGCTACAAATACATACATCCTGATTTTGTGATATGAACAAAATTTAAAGTGTATATTATATTCGTACGTATGACGCTATTGCAACGATGTACACAAGGCGGGCGTATTATTTCTCAATCATCTCCCACTCCTGATTATGTATTGTAGATGCTGCAAATACTAGATTAAAGCCCTCTCGATCAAAGGATAAGACATAATTTACAAAAGATCTGAAATCTGTTTTGAATTCCATTCCAAAGTTTTTTCCAACCGTGATCCATGTCAAAGTTTTTAATGATGGAGAGAGGATGTTGTGTTTTTTATTCATGTTCATAAATAAATATCAATCTGATTTCAATTTTTTTATGTATTTTATGTAAACCAAAGTGAATAGGTAAGGAGTAGGTACATGGAGTTCCGTTCTCTCTGCTTACCCCAATTGGGATATGGTGTGAGGGTATAGATAGATTGAACTTAGTTTAATTTGAAAAAAAATTTATAATTACCAATATTGAAAGAAAGACATACCAACATCAGTATTAGCAAAAAACATCCCTTTATTAAAAATAATGACAATAACAGAACATTTTCTCCCCTTTTGCTTTGAAACCGTCTAGCCGCTTCGTTCAATTATAAGCTTGAAATCAATTTCGACTTAGCCGGCTATAAAATGAACTTCTTGCTTTTGGCTACCCTATTCAGTACCTACACACACACATAATATATACACACAGTCTAATGCAAGTTCTATCAATAAAATTTTTTACTTTATTTGTAATATCTTTATCCAATAATGTTCGCAGATACCTAAATTTAAATTGGAAATTAATTTGCACTTGTATTTTTTTGTCTACACAAGGATGGAGTTTTGAGGTTTGTACCTATTGTGATCTCTTCTTCATCTCTTTATTATCTTTCTACGTACGTGCACATCACAAAGTATATTTTTATATATCGAAAAAATAAAACAGGTGTTTTATTCTACTAAAGATTTAATTTGTGAGAGAGACGTCTTTCGTCTTATGAGGACATTGTCAATCTCCTATTTTTATATAGTTTTGGGACTATCATAATTGAGTTATGGATATCTAAAATTTTCAAGACATACTATTTATATATTCTTCACTAACCTAAATAATTTAATTAATAAGTTCTTTCATAGTTCGAAACACCAAAGATAATGGAATTAATGAATGTTATCTGTCATCATCACCATCATACCGTTTTCCTTTTGGAATATTGTGAAGAGACCCACCTTGCACCCTGAGATATGCAATACTGTGTTTTGCAAAGTGGTTAATTCAATAAACCTACCTAAAAGTAAAGTTTGAAAATAATCAGATTATAAATTACCTGAATAATTTTGCCAAAAAGCTGCCCCTGTAGTCATGAGATCAAGGGTAGTCGCTGGATAATTCCACTGCTTCTCATTTATAGCAGGTGCACCACCTGCAGGAGGGGCTCCATCACGAGGTGGACTTCCTTGTGGTCTATTAGCTCCCCCACCTCCATTGCCCGTTGTGGCTGTTGCCCCTCCATTAGATCCTCCACCACCGCCACCATTGCTTCCAGCATTACTGTTACCGGAATTACTGCCAGGATTGCTTCCTGCATGTGTTGATTGGTTTGTATTTGGTTGCTGATTTTCGCTTCCGACACTTGCTGTTTCACGTTGAGATGATGTTTCTGAATTGGCAGTGTTCTCTGTGAGACAAAATAAAATATACAATAATTACCAACAAAGTTAATTAAAATAAATTGTTACAGAGTATTTTGGTATATTGGAGAGTCCAGATAAACCGAATGTCCAGTGCTGTCTCGATTATGGTGAGACATTTTTTTCAGACACAGACCTTCCGATTGACATTACATAGAAACTCTTTAACAGTTAATGAATTGTCAAAAAACTCCTCAACGTAATCCTCTATCACAATTCAGTTTAATATACTCCCCACTTCCTATAATTTCCTTAACTATATTCAACTAAATTGCGACATTTTACTATTAAATTTTCTTTAGTGGTATTAGAATAAATTGTACTGCAGTTCTATAGTTTCAGATTATATTTATTATTTTAATTTTGTTTTGCATATCAAAAGACTTTTAACAAAAACAAATAAGAAACATTAGTTAACTTACTGATAGCATATATTAAATTAACAAATTTAAATACGACTTGCATTTTGTAAAATAAAACTTACAACAAAAATAAATAAACAAACAGGGTAATGATAACTCAAAATACGAGTTCATGAAAACTCAAAACTTTTATTTGGTTAGCTGGAACAAATTGCCATGTTGTGGCAATATGCTCGCCAATTGAATAGGTATGACATTATCAAATACAATGTAAATAACATATTATGTATTATATGTATAATATAAAGAGTTTTATCATTATTGTTTTCTAGAACATGTATAAGGCTCACGCCTTATATACCTAATGATAAATAAGTAGACAAATAAACGTTGGTGATTATATATTACAAAACAACATATTTAGGATAAATTATTAGACTGTTTCATTATGCATATTAGCTAGTGATGTGAGAAGAGAAAATTCTCCAAAGAAATTTCTCGAGAATGAGAAATTTCTCCGAGAATTTCTCCTCTGATGGAAGAGAAATTTCTCTCCATAATTATTTTTCTTAGTGGTATTTTGACCTTTCGCCCAGTACACTTCGCAGCTAACCTGATTGATCCAAAAATTTGTGGGGCTGATTAAGGCCCAAATCAGAGGTTATTACCACTTTTTTTCATGTACCTACGTACCTGCAATTTTTTTTACTTAAATATGGGCATGTGGTGTCAAACATCAAGATTTTTCATCAGTTATTAGCACTTTTTTCTATGTAGGTACTTAACATTTTTATGTTTCCATAATTAATTCTAGCCATATTGGTGATAAATTGTCTCAACATTTGTACATTGATTGATTGAATAAAGTATTTATTATTATTATACTGTTAGATAAAAAAAAAAAATCTCCGAAAATTCTCTACTTCGAGAAATTTACCGAGAAATTTCTCGGTAAATTTCTAATAAAAATATTTCTTGACAAGTCCACAACACTAATATTAGCAGATCTTAAAAGGTCCAATGCGATGTATTATTCAGTTCCTTTTACCATTCAAACACACGACACAAAGTTAAACACGTCTATCAGAACATTACACACTGTAGTCTGGATGCCCTAGGCTAGCCACTATTATTTATTTATTTATTATTATTATCATTATGTAGGTAGGTACCTAATGATAGATATTATTACATATCATTATTATTATTTGCAGGGAACCTAATATTACATATTATAGAAATGTTTCAAACGGCCAATCGTTTTCACGATATTCTCTCAGAGCTATTGTTGAATGTTCACCTATAAGACATAACTCAATATGTATGGAGGTACAAATGTTATATTTTAATAGTTCATATCTTTAAATTCAACACAAATGAAACTAAAAAACAAATGTTTTCTTCTGCTATATGTTTTATAGTCGAAAGAGACGTCTTTCGTCTTATAAAGACATTGTCAATCTGATCAGATATAAATTATTGTTGTAGAAGAAAACGTTTGTTTTTTTAATTTCCATATCGAATTTTACTACCTAAACACCGACACAGTGAATATCATATAAGGATAGAAAAGAGAACATTACCATATTTCAAAGTGTCCTAGGTGGGACTTGAACTAACAACTCATCCTTTTCGTGAGATGTGCTTTGTCCAATTAATCTACCAGGACTCAGGAGACATACCGAATGTCTTGATATTCTCTCTTATAAATCACAATGACAACTTCACGTGTAGGTATTGCTGTGAGATACTACGTATTTATGAATACCGCATGCTGGAAACTTCCAAAGCGAAAAAGACGGGTTGTGGGTTCAAGATCCGTCCAGGACAATGACAAATAAAGTGATGATGTCTTTGCTAAATCTTATATGAGCTATTTAGCGCAACAAAAGCCAAACCCACAATCTAGAAAATGTTTTATTCTATCATCTTTTGAACGAACCTCTCATATCTCATATTTTATAGTGCATTAAAAACATTTACCAAATTCGATACTACACCAAAGTAATAAGGCGATATTTTTTTTCTGCATTTGAATTTATTTCATCAGAGAAATTTATCGAGTTGCATGATTATTTTAATAAGTTTCATAGAGAAATATAATATTGTTTTCTTTATGCTTTGTCAAAATTTGTAATTTAAATCAAAACATCTGCTTTTTAAAGAATAAAGTTCGTTTTTATTTAAAAATAAGAGAGAGTCGAAATTTGCCCTGAAATATAGATTATGATTCACATTACCTTGCATATCTCCTGCAACTAGACGTAAAACTTCAGCGGGTGCTCCTGAAGCCTTGAGAGCTTCCTCAATCTTCGCTCTTCTCTTCATCTCGGCATCCAACTGTTCCTGGGCGCGCTGCCTAGCACGGCGCTCCTTTTTTAATCTCTTCTGGTATAAAACTGTAACAAGAGAAAAAAGATAAATTATTTATTTTTTATTTTTATTTTTATTTATTTAATTTTTTAATAAAGTTACAAATTATAGATTATTTATAACTTAAAATTACCTTATTACCTACTATTTGAAAATAACTTTCTGACGTCACTATCATCCACTCATTCTTTCATTCAGGGTGTCACGCTATCATCCTAAAGTTTTTACTTGATTTTAAATGTTTAAGACATTTCCCACGAAAGATCGCAAGCGTAGCCGCATCCTTGAGGCCGGCCGGAAGATCGTTGAACAGCCTGAATCCTTTATAGAAAAGACTGCTCTCCGTACCCGCAAGCCTGGCCCCTCGGAGCCTAAACGCATCGCGACCCCTCGTGGGATAGTCGTGTACTTCATAATTATATTTTATATTCTTGGTTAGATAGCGCGGCACCATCCCTTTCTTGATCTTATATATAAAAACAAAAGTGTTGAAATATATTAGCTGCTTAATATCCAAGTAATTTAATTTCTCCAACATTTTCTTGATTCGGCTGTACCTATTCCATCCCAGTATCGCTCTCATCGCCCTGTTCTGCAGAGTTTGCAGTCTCTTCAATTCACCTTCCGTGGCCATAAATAATATCGTTGAACAATAATTTATGTGGGGCAGGACCACTGAGTTGTACACCAATTTTCTACTATTTATATCCAGTTTTCGACTTATGCGACCCAATAGACCAATTTTTTTACTTATTTTTTTCAAGTTGTAACCAAAATTATCATTAAACTTTAATTTTTTATCTATTACTATCCCCAAATATTTAATTTTATCAACCACTTCTATACATTCATTGTCCAATTTTATTTCACATACACCGTTTATGGGTATCTTCCCCATAATCATGCACTTGGTTTTATTAACATTTAATTTCAACATATTATAATTTAACCAATTTGATACAGAATTTAACTCGTCTTGGATGGTTTTCACTCCTTCGTTGAATTCGTCACATTCTATATATATAAGGGTATCGTCTGCAAACAGTTTGATATCACATTTTTTAAGACAGTGCACTATATCGTTCATATATATAATAAACAAAATTGGGCCCAACACCGATCCCTGAGGTACACCTCTAGTGACCTCAACCTCCCCAGAGCATACGCCTTCAAATTTAGTTTTTTGTTTCCTGTCCTTCAAATAATTCGCAAACCAAAGTTTGGCTGTTCCATCAACGCCGATTTCTTCCATTTTTTTAATGAGTCTTTCTCTATCAATTGTTTCGAATGCCCGCTTCAGATCCAAAAACACTGCAATCACGATCTTCTTCCTATCCATGCATTCCTTCCATTCCTTAATAATAAAATTTATTGCCGTTTCACACGAGTAATTTGTTCTAAATCCCGACTGCTGGGGAACCAAAATGTTGTTCTTTTCTATGTACTCCGATAGCTGCTCTTTGGCAACGTGTTCCAGAATCTGTTCATACTTCGGCAAACAATTTATTGGCCTATATTCATCAAACGACTTGGCATGCAAAATCTTCGGAACAGGAACAACAGTAGAAGTCTTCCAGGACCTAGGAAACGAACCCTCTCTCAAAGATTGATTTATAAGACCAACCAGAAGAAAACCCGTAACATCCAGAGAATCCAATATAACCTTAACCGTAATTCCGTCTTCAGACTGTTTTTGTTTTAAACCCTGTAAAGTTTTTTTCAATGATTCCAGGCTTATGCTCGTAAATTCAAATCTTTCAACTCGAAGATGCTCATCATCTTTCTGAATTTCTGTACTCACCGGTATACTTCTATGTATATCATCGATACTAGACAAAAAGTACTTATTAAACTTGTGTGCAATCCTGGCATTATCGTCTCCCACCGCGTCCGGAAATTCAACAGTATTCACTTTATTTTTTTGTTTACCCTTAACAACATCCTTAATATTATTCCACAGTTTCTTAGGATCATGTTTACTTTTCTCTATATTATCCTTAATATATTGATATTTATGATTTTTTATACTTTTATTATAATGATTTCTAACTTGCTTATAGTGCTCCCATATCAAACCATCATCAGTCAATCTAAATGCCTTATACAACTTATCTCTTTCTCTGCGTAAATTCTGTAAATCCTTGGTATACCACCTACAGGTATTTTTGAACACTCTCTGTGTTAATGGTGTCAATTCATCTATTGATACTATCAAGTTATCTACAAACTTTTCTGCTTTTTCATCTACATCTTCACTGAGAACAGACCAATCCAGTGCTTGCAAACATTCACACAATTTAGACTTTGAATAACTTTTCATATCTCTCATTGTTACTATTTTTACTACATCCGTAACCTCTTCTTTCTTCCCCAATTGTGTTACCAGTGTTTCGTGGTCCGACACTTTAAAATCATCAGCGATGCCAACAGGAAGATATATATCATTCGAGAGTATCAAGTCAATCAATGTTTTCGAATTCAAACTAATCCTTGTGTAATCATTCACCAATTGTTTCAAACAGTTTTCATTTATTATGTTTTGTAGTCTATTTCTATATGTACTATTCACTTTCATGTCAATATTAAAGTCACCAAATATATAAATAAATTCATTTTCACTTACATACTTTCTGCAATATTTTTCAAAGAAGTCCAAGAATTTCGAATGGCTTTGATTTGGTGAATGGTACAACACTGTGTAAGTACCCTTCGTATTTCCTTTTTTTATCTTTACAGTCAAAAACCAAGCGTTATTTTCGTTCAGCACCTCTCTTGATACAACAGTGTACGGGACATCCTCTTTAAGAACAATAATAACACCACCCGTATGACGACTAAATGAGTCGCATCTTATAGTTTTATAACCTTTAAAACTTACTTCAAAATTATCAATCTCATCAGTTACGCAAGTCTCACACAACATCAACATGTATGGTTTCAATTTAATTAATTTTTCTTCTATTTCATCATAATGAGCCAATAGACTAGATACATTCATGTTATAAATTCTTATGTTACTTATCCTAAAAAATCAACTTTTCTCTTCGTGTTGTCTAATTTTCTTTTATAAACCGGACATTGCTTGTCAAATGTCGCATGATTTACATTGAGGTTGAGCCCCAGGGTTTTATTACTAGTCAGGCAATTAATGCACTGAAAATTAGAAACATTTCATCATGAATATTTTATTTCCAAGTGTTTATTTAAGGAACTTGATCCAGTTCAGGTGCAGAATAGGGATACTTGGAGGTTGGAGACAAGAGCCGACTCCTGGTTAAAGAAATAAAGAATTTAAAATTAATCAAATAAAACCTTTTTCGTACTTCCACGGCGACTGAATGAATCGCGAACCGGCTTTTTAGAGTATTTGACGAGTCGGCTCGGCTGGAAATACTATTTACAAGTGTTTTATTTTTATTAATAAGTTAGATTAAAGAATTCTTTATTGATAGAAACCGATTAAAGGTAATCCTTAAAGACTTATAATATCTTTGTTCCTTATAATATACAAAAAAAAAATGAAAAGGAAAATATATTATAGAATACAAGAAAAAAGGCATTGGATAAAATCGCAATATCTGTTCGATTCGTTTGTCGGTAATATATTATGTAATAGGTACATTCTCTTGCGGTATTTTTTAATAAAAATCAGATTAAATAACATCAAATGGATTCAACATGCATACCTTACAAAATATGAAACAAATATTGACTTTATGAAACAACAATACATCAAAGTTTTTTATCTCTGATCATTCGAAAAAGATTATTAGGTATTATTGATGGTCTTTGAGATAAAATAAGTAGGTAGGTAACTATGATATAAGTTTTTATATTTAGTATTGTTTAATTCATCCCATTCGCCCTTCTACGATACAGTAATTAATACAGGGTGGAAATTTGCCGTCTGCTTTATTCAAAGGCTTTTGGAGAGATTCATGTCAACTATTCCCTTGACATTGCTGATTATCTGATGTATGTGTCATAGAAACGGTGTATTGTAAAAGAGGATCGTTCATTTAATATTACAAAAAAAATTAAAAGATGAATATAAATTGAGATTTTCATCAAAATACTGTAAAAAACTTGCTTCGCTGGCTTTAACGGAACAGTCATTTTATAATTAAAATGTGGACAATCGGCATAATCGCACATTTTTTCCGGTTTTTACGCAGAAAAGTAGATCCTGAAATATTATATTTTAAACACATAACGAAAGCTAAATGAAAAAAAAATGTATTCATGTTATTATTTTTGAATTTATGACACAATCGACAGCCAGAGATTGGATTTGCTTACTAAAAAGCGTACATGTTAAACATATTTTGATTTAAAAACACTCTAGATCTAGATCAGGGATGTTGCGGATGTCGATTTTTACACATCCGCGGATGCGAATGTTCAAGATAGTATAGAAAAAAAGTAGGAACTATCTTAGTTGGTAGGCCCCACTGTCAAATATGTGACGAAATTGTTGCTACAATAATATTATGATTTTTTTGGCGATTTTTTTTTTCTTTTTTGTTATTTGCAAAAATAAAATAAAACCAGCAAAAATTAAAACTCGTCGGATCTTGTCACCAATTTTTTCGTTCCCATTGGTTAATGTCAAGTGCGAACGGCACGCACCAGTCTCCGGCTCCGCCCCATTTCTTTCTTGTCGCAACTTGTCTTACATCCGCATCCGCATGAACATCCGCATCGATTATTGCGGATGCAGATGTCCAAAAACATGCGGAAGCTCCGCATTTGCGGATGCGGATGCGAATATTCGCGACATTCCTGATCTAGATGAATCATTCTAATCAATCCAATTTAAGAAATGAGCAGAAACATTCTGTTCACTCCAAGATTGAAAAAGTTTACATATGTACGCGTAACATGTACAAAATACCTTACATGATACCTACTATTCAAATCGGTTGACAAGCGGTCTATACACTCACCTTGTAAACAAGGAGTCTTGAGTTTGATTCTCGGAGTGAACAGAGCGTTTCTGCTCGTTTCTGGAGTTCAATTGATTGGAATGATTCATCTATGTGTAATATTATCTTAAAATAAAAAATGTGATTTACATATTTCTCATGTTCTCTGGTGGAACGTTGAGGGAGAAAAATAAAGACAATTTTCCACAGATACTCGTAGGTACCTACAAAATAATAATATTCACTAAATTATTAATGAATTCTCATATTTGCGACATTGATAATAAAACAAGTTGAGCCATGTGACATAATAACATAAGACGACAACAAACATAAGTCTAGTTGGCTTAATATTATGGGAAGGGAGAGGGGGGGGGGGTACGTGGCATAAACGCACGCCACGGATTCGCGAGCCGCGGGTAGGCCGAATAAAACGCCAGGGGTCCACATCGCGATATTTCAAAATACCTTATATTATTACCTCTATTATTATTATTAGTACAATAAATATAATAATATCTCACCAATATTAAATATGTAATACAATGTTTCTCGAATTATTATATTTCATTAAAATGGTACCTACATAGCACCTTATACCGCATAGCCATTCAAATATTATATCAAAAACTTTACCATCACGGCATATCTCACAAATGGGGTAGCAAGCGGGACAACGGCATGTGATTGCTTAAAATATTATTTTTTAAATTAAGTCATTCTCTAAACATGCAATTTACATACTATCGTCGTGAAGGTGGAACACACCATAGATAACCTGGAATTTTCCAATAGAATCTTCCGTTTCCGGTTATTCTAACTTTCTGACCACCCCATTCTATATTCTACTACTTCTACTTAACCATCACGGTGTATTTCATAAGTGGGGTAGCCATCAGACCAGCTACATTTAATAAACATGCAAGCTGTCTTCTCCGTGCCAACAAAACATTAAGACACTCAGAATGGATGACAAACCTCATCGCTGCTGAATTAAAGACGTAAAACGTCTTAATTCAGGAGAATTTGGAAAAACTTAATAAACTTACTCATATCTTTCTACAAACATATAACATCGCAGTATTAAGAAATAGTTAAGAAGTAACCAGTAGATTCTCTGTACGTGTAATAAACTTAAAAGCTGTCCTCTTCGTGTCATGAAAATTCAGTTTTACTTTTTGTCAGTTTTTCAGGTTTACTGTTTGTCTACTGGTTACTGCACTTGTAAAATATACAATAATGGTAAAGATAGATAGAAAAATTAAGGCTTTTATCGAATAAAGGGGAATTTCATACGAAAACTAGTAAGACATTCCCCTTTATTCGATGATAGTCTTCAGAATATATTGAATATAAATTAAGATTGTTTAAGAATCCTAGGGTTAGGAGTGTCAAAATAGGAATCCATAGATGGCGCACATATCCTTTAGGTATTTACTACTAATATGTCTTGGGCAATATTATTTTATCCTTAACATAAGTAATAGAATATTGTATCCATATTGTGTCTTGTTAATATTTTATTATAAAGACTACTATACCATCACGGCATATCCCACAAGTGGGGTAGCCAGCAGATCAGCTGTATGTAAGAAACATACAAACTGTCCTCTTTGTGCCAGTATAAAATCAAGACATTCAGGATGGGTGGCAAACCTCAACGCTGAATTTAAGATGTACAATGTCTTATTTTTTTCGAACACCTGCCTTTTACAGGACACTCGAAAACTTACGCAGAAGAGTGGGAGACCAATTCTTTACCGGGTGCTCCACGGGATACATAAAGACATTTCATTCAGTAAAACTTTCATCTAGGACAGGAGAAAAGGTATCCGATTATTTAAAAATTAAATATCAACTTAAATTTTATGCTTGTTGTATAGTTTCCCAAACCTAAATACGAAGAAAATTAAGAAAAGTTACTAGAATACTATAATTATATTAATTGTTGCCTTACGATCAGAAATAAACCATGATAAGTACCTACCTACATTCATAAATGACACAAAATTCAACAGATTGAATAATTTTTATATGTAAAATAATGAATAATGTTTAATACTTATATTGTGATCGTAAAAGCATCCTTGTTCTGCTTACTTATAGAATTTTCGATGGGTTTTTTAGATAATTTGTTTTATGTTTTAAAATAATAAAAAAAAATGTATTGTGTGCTGTTCAAAACAAAAAACATTTGACAATGAAAAAATGCAGTGTGTTCTGCAGATATAATTATGTTCCTGTCTTGATCCTGTACAAAAATGTACAGATATGTCCAATATATTTCAGTCATTTATAGATTTATTCCAAGAAACAATTCACCATCACAAATATTCTCAAAAATTCATGAATACGCTGTTCCTACGAAATCAATAAATATCGTGTGGGAGCTAACTCAACTGGCAGTGCAGGGACGCTATGAAAGGAGTAGTTAAGTTTCTGCTCTATGCGACTGGTATTCGACTAACTTAATTATAAACGTGAAAAGCTCTGAATACAGTACAATATTATTCGCACCTTCCTGCCAAGTTGAAAATGATATATTAAGGACCCGTGGTATTTATTAATAAAGAGCCCCCCGTGAGAAGAGAGACACATCACATTACATAAACATTATGTACGGGAAAGCCTATATCAAAATTATTACGTGTATTGTATCCTAAAGACTAGCAGAAATAAATAAATACCTTACGAAATAATATATTTAACAATATGGAAAAGTAGTATTTTGATAAAGGTACCTTATGTATTAAATATGTGCTTTATATGAAATTAAATAATCATACGACACCTACACAAATAAAATAATAGAAAATAAAATATAAATATACTAAGTAATTCTAGAGTCTGTACGTTCACAGAGTGAAAATTCTTACTGATGATAGTATTTATTTTTATTACAAAACACTGTTAATTTTTTCATTTTAATTTATTGAGAAACCTCGAGGTACTTTCGTCAATACATATGGATTGACATTTTCAGGAGAACTTCTATGAAAAATGTCTAAAATTACAAAACATACCTACCTACCTAATTGAAATTTATAATTTTGTACATAGATGTCAAGTTGTCATTTGTTATGTGTAATGAATTTAATTACCTACATAAAATAAAATTAAAGTCGCATTTCAAACCACTTTTTTTTTTTTTTTTTTAAAAAAAAGATATATCTGGGTTTTGTTATAAACCCAAATACAACCTTATACACCTTTCACACTAAGCTAAAAGCTTGTGCCGTGAAAGGGGAATTTGCCGGCACCTGGGATCGAACCAAGGACCCCTTGCTCTGAAGGCCGAGACTCTACCTCCAGGCTACCGACGAATTCTTAGTGTTTATTTATTTATTTTATCACTTCATAGTGTTTATTTATTTATTCTTTTTGCACATTATCATTATACAACAGTGATAACAAAACAATATGAAATTTAAAAAAAAAACTAAGACGATATGCAGTGGCGAGATTATCACGATAAAGTGATTTCTTCCATCTAACCACGACACATATACCTATCTAGTTACATACAATTTTATTTCAATAATGTAATGAATTCCTAAATGGTATACACCCTTCTCTGGGTGCGGCATTCGTTGAAAACAAAAGGATGAAGGACTCTTATGTTGGTATTGAAATTATCATCATTATTGATGTATGTATGTAGAATATATGTATACGTTTATTTATTATTAGTATTATTATTTTATTTTACATATGTTATAGTAATAATGTTCTATACTTCAATATAATATTATTTATAACATAACATGCAAAATATAACTCCTTTAATATATTTATACGTGATATTATTAAATAATATATTCTGATATAGTCTGCAAAATATGACTATCGTTATTTAAAATGTTCGTACGTGTGCGAGTTCGAGAATTCAATGATGTTAAATTATTTATCGATAAGTACCCAGACATTACATCATATTAATATGACGTTCGAATTTCAAGCATTCTCTCCAGCGATTGGCCTCGTATTCAGATCTGAAGAATAAAGTTCGAATAAATGTATTCTACAGAGTTTCATACTCGAGGACAGAAGAATGTTAAACCTGCCAAGGAAAAGGCTATTGGATAACATCAACTGAGGAACTAAATACTGAAGACGACTTACAGAACACTGCTCAAGATAAAAAGGCTTGGAAATGCATTGTTTTACAGGAAAAAGCTCAGCAAGGGCTGTTCAGCCATTGGAAGTGAGTAAGTATTCTTTCCTGGAGGGGAAAGAAATTAAGATTTGAATTTTTCAAACAAAATTGGAAATTAAGAGACCTAAAATAAATATAAAAACGATGTACGAACTATCATTCTGTAGAGAAAAAAATAAGCATTTCTATTTCCAAAAATCTGAATGAAATAACTAATATATTATCTGCCATCAACGTACACCTATTAATTTTTCGATTTAATGATAAAAAATAAACGATACAATGGGAATGCGTGTGGTGAAAAAGCATGCTTTTAATTGAATTGAGACCAAAATTCTGATGTTTTGCAAAAGGCAAAAAAAAACTGAAAATAACATATTCATGAAAATTCAAACATCAATACCACCGCGGCATATCCCACAATTGGGGTAGCCCGTGAGCTAAAGCAATAATGATTAAAATGGAAAGAAATACTGTAAAGCTGCATTTTGAAATACAAAAGACCAGATTTTGTAAAACATTGAACACTAAATAATATTGATAAGGACTAAATTATAAAGTAACAGAAGATGCACAATTTCCATACTTTATTTCTTATTGAATCGGGTAAATAATTCTAGTACCATAATATCGTGTCTGTGAAATTATTCAGCCATACTTCAACACACGACATACGAATCAACGCAACGATTTATAAACAACACAACAGAACATAGCACAATCATACATACGTACATACAATAATATAACCTAAACACTACTACCTACTAGCTGATATCTACTCGGAGGTAAAATAACATACACAACATACACACCAATGTACCTACCTGACTTTATTGTTATTGAGTTGTGACAGGTGTGATAAATTGTAGATATCGCTACAACGATGTATCATATTAATTTATGTATTTATTTACTGGTGATGATTTGTGAAAGTGAATATATAAAACACACTCTAATAAATAACCTAATATAATAATATTGGATCATTTTTATGTGGCGCCGTTTAATGGTCCGTGACCATCTCAAGGGCGCCGTGACTTCTCCCGAACAGCAGCATCTTTAACTTGGTTCTAAGTGTGGTGGTGGACTGATTTTCTCTCAATTCAGTCTGTGGTCAATCTGTTCCGGCAGTTGGCGCGGCGGCTCTGAAGCTCCTTTCTTTGATATATTTTCCCAGTGCTCCCTGAACTCTACTCTTCCAGTGAGATTCTACTCTTCCAATGTTCTGTTGCTTTGGCAGTTGCTGTTGCTTAAATACTTTTTTGTGTTTCCTTTGATATAATTATGAATTTATAATCATAGTAGAATGTATTAATTGTGTCGGTGCACACGTAGTAGAATTCCATAATAATGCAATTTGAATAGCATGCTTTGTGGATTTATACAGCAGGGTACATATTTTATAATTTCGATTTAATTTATTGATAACGTATTTGTTTGAAATTATAATTCGACTGCGCTCAGGACAAAGGCATCAGACCACAATTTTGGCAAAAGTCGTTTTATTTTTAAAGTCAATCATTTGTGTCTTTTATACCTACATTGTGGTAAAAGAATTCAATCCCCAAATGTATGGTTTTTATTGAAAAAGCAAAATATATTTTTTAGCTAGGACTTAATTGCAAATATCCAGTAGGACAAAGGACTCAAACAGCATGAGTTTCATTATTAACACCAAAAAATCTCATCCAGACACAATTTTACGCTAGGTAAAAGGCATCAAACCACATAACCCCAAACATGCGACATACATTATCTCTTTAACATGTTGCTAAAGTTTGTCAGGACCAATGATTTAATCAACATTTTTTTTAATATTTTGCTTATAACTTGATAATTCCTGAATATTTTCTCTTAAATTTTTATGGCACAATAAAAAAACCACATTACAAAAAGATGGTAAAGATGACAATAATTTGAAATTTTCTTTATCCTACAGTTTTTTGCTTCTCCTATAAAATTTGACCAATGTGGTTTGAAGCCTTTGTCCTGACCATAGTCGATATGTTATCTTCGCTATGTCGGTGTTTAGGAAGTAGAAAAATTGCATAATGAAACTAAAAAATCAAATGTTTTTTATCTACTTTATTGTTTTTTTATTCAGAGAGAAGTCTTTCCTCTTATGACATGAAAATTTTTATGAACAATATCTTTGACGTAATACATCTATCTAAATAAAACAATATCGTAGAAAAAACATTTGTGTCTTAATTTCATTTTATTATTTTATATGGTGTGGTTTGTTATTTGTTATACGATAAATCATTATAATTTATTGTTATTTTTTTGTACTAGTATTATGTATTTTATTTATTTCATTAAAAACTTATCGCTAAATTAAGACGTAAGTTGTTTTAATTGTTTCGAACACCTGCCTTTTACATGACACTTGTGAAAAAAACTTGGATAAAAGCTGTGGAAATGAGTGGGAAAGCTAAAAAAATACTTCCCCTTTTTAATGAAACATTAATAATAGATTTGAAAAATGAAAAAGCGAATCTTTACAACAATTTTTTATGGATTTATCTTTATGCCTAAAGACTTGTGCAGCTGCTGGTAACCTCAAGCAAATAGAATGAAAACGTGACGAATCGAAAGGCTAGTGGAAAAAAAAGGAGAGTAATTTTGTCATGCGGTTCATTTTTTCGAAACATTACAAACCTCTGACATTCTTTAGATAAAATATTCTCATACATCGATCACCAATCAATCCTTCTGCCATCTTGCATACAAATAATAACACAACATAACCAATAAGTACCTCTTCAAGAGCGACAGAGCAAGCAATAGCAGTACAGTAGTAGTAATAGCACAATAAGCTAACATACTATCTCCATCTCTGTCTAAGGCAAGGGAGGGAAAGAGTGAAAGGGACGTAAATACCTCCGACAAACGGAGGCGGAGTGCTACCGAAAGAGACAGACAGGTGTGTCGATGTCTTATCTCAATCGCCCGAAGCAAAAATCATCATCATACTAATAATAATAACAACAAAACTACCATGAGTAGTCGTGGTGCCTTATAAATAATATTAAAAATATTTCAACCACTTTGTAAAAAAGTACACGTCAATCGTATCGACGATTCACATCACAATACAAATTATCAATCATTTTTGTTGAAATATCTCCAATATCGCGATAGAAAATAAAATCTTTTACGTAAAAAGTTGATTACATTTGTACTACTATATTTGATACATAAATACAAATGAATTAATACTTTCGATGAAACGTGTTCAGCTCGGTGTAAACTTTGCATTACGTTCAATTATTATAGGGTTGATTTTTTTTGTTTTATAACAAAAAAAGTTACAAGAGTAAGAGAGATGGATATATAAGTAATTTATTCATTATTATTTCATTTTTATTATTAAAATTACTTACGAGTGAAAAGGATAGACGTATGCAATATTTCAAATTCATATTGTTTTAAGGTTTGACGCTATTGGTTTGTTATTATGAGTTTTTGTATATTTTTATTATTTTCAACGTGGGAAAGGGATAGAATTAACATCGAGACGCCCCCCTAAAATGAGAGATAAGAATCTTGAAATGAACAACCCTCATTTATTTAGTTTTTTATTTATGCAATTATTTTTTTAAAATTCTAATTTATTTAAGTACCAATCTATCTATCTATTTGACTTTAATAAATTTACAATAATTATTACGTTTCAACTAAATATATATCAATTATTTTTCCATAATTATTTTTCTTTTATAGTTATACTTAATCACCTTATAGCTTCCGTATTATTTTAATTAACTAACAACCCACCTTCATAAAAAAATAAGTCGATTTTGCGGCGTAACTTTTTAGTCTCGCCTCGCTTTAAAAACATGCATGTCAAAATAATCATACATTGTTGAAAAATTCATATATTTAATTTGATGTCGCAATTAAAAAGTCCTGCTTCTAAGGTGGAGGATTTAGTGTCACAAGGCTCCCCGAAGACTTTCGGAAGAATAAACCAATGACAACGTTAAAGAAAAAACTGAAGACATCACATTTTTAACAAAACAACTCTCGCTCTTGAGATGGATACCATTAAACGGCGTCGTAAGAATCACCCGTCGTCATAATTTTTCACTATTAATATTCATTTTGTAAACATAGTGAGAAAAACAAATTCTTCTGTTCGAAATTATTTCGTGTTTGTTTTTCGCACTAAACATATTATTATTAAGCAGAATTGTTGCTAAGCATATTATTGACTGTGCATAGTGATTTTTTTTTATTAATTTACTTTTATTTAGTTTCCTGTCCAAGAAAGATAGTTAGCAGATTAATTGCAGGAAATAATGTTAAAAAAAATGTGTTCAGTATCTGTGGCAAGTTTCAATGTAACAAAAAAATCATGAAAAATATACCTAGGTATATGTTAAGTATTTTTTCTTCGTTTATTGTTCGTACAGTATGCCCCCGAGTTACGTCTCCATTATATACATTTGACTAGGCACATTGGAACGTGCATATAGCGAGTAATGCAATATCATATTTTAAAGGAGGGGACGCGAAATGAAAAATGAATTGTAACAAAGTAGTATGTATTATATGCGAATCATGGTACAATTTTTCTACTGTGAAATGTTAAGTAGATATCAACGACAGTCATAAGCAACCTTTTTCAATGATTTTTTTTTATAAGTTGACAAAATCCGATGAAAACTAATAATAGTATAATTGTAGAATACAAAGTCTATAAATAGTAAAATTCCTTAGATATTGACTCTGTAAACTTGTCATGTAAATCATTATATCTAGGATAACACATTGTTTTTTTTAGTATCAAGTTTTAAAACATTATTCAAAAGCATTCATGATTATTTTGTGTCTTGCATTATTGTCGTCTGAAAAGGAGAGGGTAATTTGTTTTTAGAGAGTATTACCTACATTTTATAACACGCAGTTAATTCGCTGTCTGCCCCAATTGAGATATTATGTCGTGACGATAGATACAATATATTTCTAGAAATCTTGATTCCCATACTATAGTTTTACGGAGCGTATAGTAATATTTGTTTAACAATTCCACTGCACTGTATAAACAACAACAAACATGTAAAAAAAAGTACCTACAATCGATCCATTCGTCAATAGTGTAGGTTTTCCGAATATTTTTAATGTCAAGTAACAGATAGTACGTACATTGTTTGTCATAAAAATGTAAAAATCCCATGAACCATAGGTTATTTATACCTGATGTAGGAATACTGCTGTTGCTAAACTCAATTTGCATACAAAAGTAACTTTATACTTTTTTCTTGCTGTTATTCGCTTTATTTTCTTCCTTCTTTCTTCCGTTCTTTTGCTTGTTACAAAGCATTATTTCTATTCATGATGCGATGCAGTAATAATATTGTAAAAGTAAAATTAAAGCACTGCGTTGCAACAGTTTATTTTCTGTATTTATTATTATTATCATTATTACAACGGTGTGTGTATGATATGTTGTTGTTGACTTTGTCGAAACTAGAGGTACTGCTGTACTTTTTAGTAAAAGAATAAATAAATGAAAAACAATGAAATATTTCAATCTATCTGATAACACAATAACAATAAATCCTACAAGTGGGGTAACCAGTGGACTAACTGCATATGAAAGAATGACAATTAAGTTGTCCTCTTCATGTCAACAAAAAATTAAGTCATTCAAGATCGGCAAACCTCATCTATAAATATAAGATGTATTTTTTTATTTTTTCGAACAACCGCCTTTTACGGGATACTCAAAAACTTACGATAAAAAGTGGGAGACCAATTCTTTGCCGGGTTGTTGTGAGTTGTTATGTGGAATGGAAAATGATTTAGTAACCAAGATGAATGTAAATAAATTACGATAGTTTGGCCATGGCCAACAAAATGACCCAAAAATATATTTGGCTGAAAGGAATGATGCTCGAAGATGTGGCCGTTCGAGGATCAAACAGCAGTTTCATAATATGAACCAGATCCTACAGGATGGACAAGTGGTGAGAACATTCAAAAGGAGAGCATGAATGAGGAACCGCATGACAGTGACGGAAGCGAAAGCTGTATCCAAAGATAGGAGAAAGTGTCGGTCGATCATTTTTGCCTACCCCACAAGAGAAGCTGTGTGATAGCATGTAGGTATGAATGTATGGAAAATATAATTAATTATCAGACTTTCCTGCGTTTTAATCATAATGGAATTTTCATATTTCGATCCCAAAACATTCAAATGCCATTTTTCTTTGAATATTCAAAAGAAAAATATATTAAGAAACCACAAAACCTAATTCATTCCTTTTTCCATTATCTTCTTTTCCCTACACGTTTATTTCTTTTGTGAATATTTCTTGCATTCATTCATACATTCATACATACATAAAGTTATTATTTTTTATTATATTATGCTACTTGCTGAAAAAGCGAACAAAACAGCATGCTTTATTGACTGAAGGGATTTGTGAAAGAATGATAATATGAATTCATGATGTAATTTTTTTATTATATTGTCTAGTTTTTCTCTCTTTCCGTTGTTTTGTTTGCAAAGGGAACTCTCTTATATCCTTTAAAGAGATACTTACTATTGTAGATAGTTATGATATTAATTTTCAAATCAGCAGATCTTTGGGTTAGTCGGAAGAGAAGAAAATGAAAACGCCCTCCGTACATAGATTATATTCATTAAATTGTTTGTAATAATCAATTTCCAGTAAAAAATAAACAAATCTCAAACATTTACAAATGTTGTAGTTTTCTTTTCTTTTTCATTTTAAACCCTTTTTCATCTTTCATCAGTAGCGCAATGCTCAAAAGTTTGTAAGGCAATTCAATTCTATAAAGTGAGTAACAATCATTGGATTGATCTGCAACGAATTTGGATTTTCTTCTCCATTCGTCCCTATTTTCTGCTAGTCTCTAAATTCTACTATGTGCCACAGTTTATGTCCTTCTTCACTCGATCCATATAGGTATCTCTTGGTAGGCCTCTTACATTCAATTCTATATATCTAATATTCGATCATGACCTTACAACACAAAGAACGTTTCTTCAGCATCTAAGCACAAAGAAAACAATATTTACTCAAACATACATCATTCAAAAAGATGCAAACCATTTCCGGCTTCAATTTATGCAAAAATGATCAACTCCTCTACGTTTTTAACTTTGAATAGAGGAGGGTTCAAAATTTGATTTTTTTCGGTTGATGATTTTTATTAAATGTCACAAAAAGTAATCGTACCTACCTATAAAAGTCTGCATAACAATATAGGGGTTAGGTGTTGTTTCGCGAGATCAACCCCCTTAAGAAATGGTGCCTAAGGGTGGCTGTTCGAGACGGCTGAAAGGGTAGATGTTCTTATTAGGTAGGTATTATTTTATTATCAAATTTCAGGATAATGGTAAAAATGTTATCTGGATGACGACATTACTTTGAAATATATTTAGGAGAATAACATATAATAATAATACTTACACGTTTTGCTAATTATTTGAATAACAATGTTTAATTGAAATAATCTAGAGTTTGTGATGTAACACTCAATATTCTAACCAATGTTTAATTGGTTAGAATATTGAGTGTTATCTTTAACATTACACATCTCACAATTGAGATAATCAGCAGACCAGCCATAAATAAAGAACAATTAAATTGTCCTCTTTGCGACAATACGAATGGGTGAAAATCGGTAAAAAAAAAACCTTCACAATGGGTGATATATCTTATCTACAACTATGAATATCCACAAGAAGGGTAGCCAGCATCAAATACAATGAACATACAAGCTTTCCTCCTTGTACCAACAAGAAATTAAGATCTTCAGAATCGGTGGTTTATTGGTATATCTCAGAGCTGAATTTAAGATTTAATCTCTTTTATATTTTCTACCTTTTGCAGGTCATTTGAAAACTTGTGGAAAAGAGGGGGAGACCTATTCTTTGCAAAATGCTCCATAAATTGAGTGTTATACAGTGACGATTTGACAAAAGTTGTTTTTTTTAAACTAACCTTTTGTCTTCCGTGACCAAGGAAGACGAAAAACTTCACTATGAAATAAATTATTAAAAAAATATATATATTGTTGATATAATGATGGAACATGCTCTTTAGAACTTTTAAAAGCATTTGAATCATGGTGTTGCCAGTTTTCAAATAATTTCTTCAAATTCTTGCCATTTGTTAGGAAAGTACTTAAGCCACAAGTGTTAATTTGTCAATTTGATCTTTATTTCCTATGTGAAGGTGAGTTAAATTTATAGAATAAATAAATTGAAAGACTAAATTTTCGGGTATTTCCAAATTCATACTTACTGTTCTCTCAATATATAGGTAGGTACCTATAGTACCTATTTTTATGGTGATATTTTTTTGGTATTTGGTATTCACAATCGACACCCGTCGTCGTGTTAATAGATAAGAACTCTCAAATTCAATCAAATCCCATTAAGATAATACACAATAATAGATGAAACATATAAATGTCACGGAACGTGTGTTGTATAGTTGGTGGTAGTAGGTATTAGACTATTTATTATAGGTATATGGGAAATAAAATATCGATGGAAATGCATATGGAATCTATAACAAAAAAAAACGTAAAAGTATGGAAGAAAAATAGTCGGATACTAAAAATGCAAAACTATTGAATAAATATAATTTAAATTACTAACCCGGAATTGGTAGAATAAGGTTCACTTTTATTAAGTTTTGTCTAAATCAAAATAATTGAAAAAATATACAGTGGTGCCTCGCATAAAGAACGCCTCGCACAGCGAACGCTGCACACAACGAACTTCCTGTTCGTTCATTTCACGATTCATACAACGAATTTCGCTTCACACAACGAAGTCGCCCGAGCTTCCACGATCGCTGCCGATGTATTGCATACTCCCGCGCAGGCACTGCAGGCAGTCGTTTAGTCACTGCGCTTAACTTACGATGTTGGAAAAAAGAGAAAAACAAACGACTTTGTACAGGTTTTTCATGAAACCATCGGCCAAAAAGCAGAAAATGGATGAAGATGTGCAAGATTCGGTAGACTCTACTTAGTCGGTCTTTAAATAAAAAAAATAGGTTTTTGTTAGATGTATCTAAATAAAAATAATAACAAAAAATCTATCTATTTTTATGTCATCTTAGGATATTTTATGCTACAGAACGAATTATTTTTTTAACATGTATTGTTATGGGAAAACGCGTTTCACATAACGAACTTTTCGCATAACAAACTTGCTCCTGGAACGAATTAAGTTCGTTGTGTGAGGCACCACTGTAATTTTAAAAAATAGCCAACATTCCGAGGTACCTACCTAACTGGTTGTGATATTTCATTATTGTTCTATTATAAACAAAACTTGAACAGAAAAATTGAAAAAAAAAACATGTTAAAGGCAGGTGTTCAAAAATTGATAACATTTTACATCTTAAATTGAGCGATGAGGTTTGACACCCATCCTTGTTGTCTTAGTTTTTTGTACGCACAGAGAGGACAACTTGCGTGTTTATTACAAATAACTAGTCTGCTAGCAACGCTATTTATGGGATATGCCATAAAGTATATTTATTTATTAGTTTTTACCAGCCTTACCCGATTCGTAAGTATCCAGGTAACTAGTATATATTTGTATTTATTGTGTGTAACTAATTGTATTAATGTGCAATATTATATTTTTCCAGTTACAGAATAAAAAAAAACACTGTACATAAAAAAAAATCACAGATTCATGTTAAACTTAAAGAAAAACATCGCATTGTTTCAAAAACAAGGATGATATTCAGGACGGTCTGAATTAAATATTTAAATTAGAACAAACAAACATTTATTCATTCACAAACAAATAAAAATATTAATGTTGTATTCAGGGGTTGCAAACCACCACATCAGTAGTATTTTATTTTACTCACAAATCGTTTCTAGAAATATGGAGAGAGAAAGATGACATTTACACTTATTTTTTTTTTATTCACCCCCCAACCCTCTGAATTATTATCATTTGTGACAAAAGAAGGGCGCGTGCCGTCAATATTTTTTCGGTGGTTAAACTCAATGTTTCTCAGATAAATAGAATAAAATTCCACAAGTGGGGCAGCCGGCAGACCCGCAGCATAAAATCAACATGAAAGCTTTCCTCGCCGTGCCAACAAAAAATTAAGACGTTCAAAATGAATGACAAACCTCATTGCTGAATTCGAAATGTAAAATGTTTTTATTTTTCGAACACCTATCTTTGACACTTTACAGGACACTCGAATACTTACGGAGTGGGAAACCTATTCTGGTTTTGTATGGCACGGAGAAGACGACATGTGTTTTCATTATACGTAATTGATTCACTGGTTATCCTACAAGTGGGATACGCCGTGATGATATAGGTAGATAGATTTTTTATAATAATAAAATAAAAACTAAATCACAAATAAAATCATTAACAAAATGTCAAAAATTAAACACAGTTTGAGAACATTTCGTTATTAGTTCAGTCGTTCCCAACATATTATTATTATCTATAGTTCTTTTATCATTGATGATAATATTTTTAATGGGTCACTAGACACAGCCAAAAAAAATATTTCGATTTTAATACTTAATACACATTCTATTGATCATAATCGCAGAATCATTTATGTGTTTTTATGGCATATCAATATATGAAATATGTTTTTTTTCTTCTATATATTATCAATTACAATGGGTAATAAATAATGACAATATACAGTTTTATCTAGTTTTGATAGTGTTCCCTTAGTAATATACTCGTGTTTTTATTTTGGGGTTAAAATAATAATATTGGCTTTTTTACGATTTAATCTTGTGTAAAAAATTCAATGAAGTTTTGGAGTATTTACCTATGTATTTGTTTAACAGTATAGATTTTATTGACAATAAATACCAAGCAAATTTTAAATGACACAAACAAACAAAAAGGAATTGAAAATAGTTCCTAAAATTATAAGTCAAAAATGAAAGAAAGGATATAAAGGCCCTTGTAGATTCTTTTAACCTGTGGAGTCCCCGGGGAGAAAATAGATCTCCCACTCTTTTTAGGTTTTTGTAAAACCTCACGTATAAGACAAGACATCGCAAATTTTCAGTTCAGCGATGAGGTATGCGATCCATCCTGAATTCCCTTTTTTTATAGGCATGGAGAGGACAACAGTTCGCTGGCTACCCCATTTACAGAAATCGCCGTGATGGTATGAATGACTAGAAAAAAAATGTAGTTACAATAAATATAAATATTTTCAACAATTTAAATTCAGCGATGAGATATGCCACCCATCCCGAATGCCTTATTTTTTTAGGAGATTGCAATATTTTTATTTATTAACGCAGTTAGTCCTCTGGCTACCTCACTTTTGGGAAACGCCGTAATGGTATGAATGAATACATTTATAGGAAAAAAAAAATTTAAGTAGGTATAATTTAAAAATGTGTAATATCCATTTCATGGTATGCAATTTGAAATAATGTGGCAGTTTTATATATTTTCCTCAGTCGGTAGAGCTTGAATTGGAAATCCAATGAGACCCCATTCATTACATACTAATCTCAAAGGCGTGGGTTATTTCCACCTCTAATTTGATAATTACCATTACTGAATATGATTCTAAAATTATTTGTGATATTTTCACTGTCAAGTCAATGCTACGCGGTCTCATTGAATACTCCACATTCATCATGGGAGTATTGATTTAATTCAAAGAAAGTTTCAAATAAAAATCTTTAATCCACTTCCACTATACACTGATAGTAGACAGCTGGTTTTCACAACTTTGTTAACAAACTTCTTAACTAAATTATTACATGATTATCAATTTTTATATACATCCTTCGTCACAATTATAACTAATTACACTTTGACTTGACCTTCATGTATAACCATGTATATACATGCTGAACCTTACATACTAATAGTGAAATGAAAATGTGACCTGTTGATTTCCTGGTGATTTTAATTAATTATGAAATTCGGTTGGCTGTATAGACGATCTGCAAAATTAGACATCACACTGTTCCCGCCCGTGTGGTTAGCCTCCATTAATCTTGTAGATTAATCTTTCCAGATTCATCTGCTTATGATGATATCATTCTATTTTAGCCTGGGCACGTGGTATCACTCGCATCAATGAATGTTAAAACCTCCCGAACTCTAATCCCCCTGGGTATTTACCGCTTCTTCATGTTTAGCGGTATAATATTTAGATCCTCGCTCGTCGCAATCAATTTTGTTCACAATATTAATTTACATTCCTTCTAAAAGTGCTCGCAGTTATGCGACACGACTTGGTAATAATTTAAAATGTAACACTCCACATGAGAGATTAAAATTTATTACATAGGTACCATGACCTACTAATGATCACTTCTTCGCGGTCAGACGTATAAAGAGACTTCTTCCTGGGTTACTCCCAATTAAATAGCTAATTATCCGCTATCTCTCTCATTACGAGAACTACATACGTCACGCCACGTTGTTTTTAGACCCGAATGAAGTTCGTCACACATACCGCGCTATTTCCGCAATCACATCCAAAGACAAAAATTAAATATTTTTCAGCAACCCTCTTCTTCTTTTTCTTTATTATATTTAACCTTGATAATAATTCTGTTACAAACTTCCCCTCTTCCCGCAATAAAAAAATTAATGTTAACCATTGATTTTTTTTTAAGGAACTTCAACAGGTCACGCAAAACTAGTCAATGAAACTAACGATAATATAAAACTTGAGGAAAAATCTAAAAATACACTGAGCCGGGCTTTTCAGAATGAAAAACTAGCTTGGGCGCCATCCGAAAATTCGTTTTTCTTTATTTGACAACTGCAAATGGTTGAAAACGATCCTTAAGGAAAACTAAAAAGAACCAAAAATGTTTTAAATAATCAAGAAATTTAATTACTAAAGTCAGTGTACTTTCTGAGCTTCCCTCATCTAAACTATTTACATATATATTTTACTTATCCTACTCAACGATTCACGTTGACTTTAAGTTGATTTTTAACTCCTAATTTCATAACATGTAGTATCTAGTTTACAATATTTCAATGTATACATAACTTTATATAAAAATTCATTAAAGGTGAGTACATTCCACCAAATTATATCTTACTTAGATTTAGTCAATTCCATGTTTACATTGCATTCTTAATCTTAGCCTATATACTATGTTCTGTTACTATGCATAAATAATGCAAAAAAAATAAAATATATATACATATATGATTCAAAATTGTATTAGGCACCCTTAAAAGTTTTACCTAATACCTGCATTGCATGTGCTACACCTATTATATCTGTAAAGAGATTCCCATTTATAATTCATTTACATGACACAATTGCTTTAACTTTCTAACTTAATGACAAAATTATCCTTACAACTAACCTTATAACCTGAATTATATCATCACAACAATATATGCATATTTAATCCACTTACATAGTACATAAACCTTGTTTATTTCTTAATACCTAAACATCGACTTATGTTTTCATATAACATAATTCTGAAACATACATACATTACATAAAATATCTATTCAATACACAATAATACAATTTAGAAATGTTCCAACACATCTCTTCACCTCGATACTCAGTATGCAAAGTATCAATCACATCACAATCACAATATTGACCTTGATCAAGATGACTAAACCATATGAATGTCCCTTTCCTTCAGAATTACCTTCCGATTCATTAACTGCTTTGTCACTCATCTACGGAGTTAACTTTGAATTATTTCATCGCATCCTAATGAATTTACTACATATTTTTACATCACCCCAATACCTATCACGTATTAAGAGTTTCCATATTCTACCTGTATATTCTCAACGTTATACAGTACTCATGTCTGAGGTTATAAATTTCCTGCAAACCAACTTGTCACCCTTTATGATATGACGCTGTGTGATATCATATATATATGTAAGCTTTTTTCCGACAGTTTCTACTGTCCACATATAAATTTTCGTTTTGTATCTTATTTCTCTCGGGAAATAATTGAATATTATCTATATTCGTCAACGCACGAATTAAGTCAAATAAACACTCTCTTAAGAGATATCTCAAATAATACTATAAGAAGTATATTCCATGACTGTCATTCTACTGTCTAGTACGATTTTATATTAACCAAATGCACCTACTAACTATCAATTTTTCGATCTCTTCTCGTATACTATCCCTACCAATCTTTCATGCCAATTTTCATTCATACTTTCCCTCACAAGAGTGCACCAATATACCTAACAAACCATCTTTCATTCATCATTCTTGTGTAACCTGAGAAAGAACTAGTGACGTCATATTTATGCATTCGACACTTATCCATTTTACTTTTTAACCCGTAAACCTCGTCTATTTTTATAAGTGTAACTTTACTTACGATGTTTCTTAATCTCACATTAAATTTCTCAAATCTCTGACGTAGATAAGAACTTTTATCTCTTTATTTTTGGCTGTCAATTTCCTTTTTTTTTATATATATACTATGTACATTGTTAATTACACACTTCTACCGTTATAGAGCTTATTTGGCCTCTAATAGGAATGACATCCCTGTGTAAGGTAACATGTCCATGTGTAACATACCTTAACCTAATATATATATACAATTATATACATTCCTTACATACCTAACTTAACTAACTTAAATTTGTGTATTTTTATTCGATCTTAGATTTTTAATCCACTTTCAAAATATCTCTCACATGAAATCTACCTTCTCCTCCTGTGTCCTTATCTTTAAGCAAGTAAGCATTGCAACCGAGTTTCTCCACCACTGTTGCTCTTACAAACTTTGGCGCTAACTTCGTAGAAAAGTACTCTGATGCCTTGGATTGAACGTAATTTTTCCTCCAGACAACCTGTCCTACTGAGAAGTTTCTTTCTACTCTACCCCTATTATAATATTTGGCATTTTTCTCATAAGCTTGCCATAGATTGTCTGATACTATGTCATACAATGAACTCAAATTTTCCATATTTTCCCGGTACAATTTTCTTTCCCTAGTCAAATTTTCGATATTACCTACTTCATCTGGTGGTATATTGCCGTGCAAATTACCATCTAAAATCGTCTTTCTAATTGTTTTCCTTGAAGTATTTAACCTCTTAACATGGGTTTTGACACTCACAAAAGAAGTACCACCTGCCTTGTTGGTTACCTCATTGTCTAAATCTGATTCCTGATGTTCATCCATACCTACTATATCTTTATCAGCAGTTGACATTTTGAACTAAAGTCTTATATCATTAACTATTGAAAAATACCGTTTACTGAAGTTTCACCTCATAAAAAAAATCATATGTCTCCCAAGTTACATAAATGTATGTATAATATTAAATATATTTCGAACTAGTTAAACTTGCAATTAATTAATCATACAATTGTAAATAATTTAATTATGATGCGTGTATGGAGAATATAATATGAAGCCAAACCAAATTAAAAATAAGCAAGTGTATGAAGATTGCAAAAATCTATGGATACCTAAATCAATTATTATTTTTACTGCTATTATTATTTAAAAAAAAATTATATTTTTGTACCGAATCCTTTCAATGTTAAAATAATGTTCCATTTGGTTCCACTGACCGTACATATTATCGTCATCGATAAACAAACAACTAATATTAATATGTTTATACACTATTTTAACATTTGCATTCCGTCGCAAACAATCAATTCTATATCACATTATTATATTCCAACACACAACATAAGTACCTATGCACTATCAATACAAACTTCATCGACCATCGCATGATGTACGATTTCTACTGCGTTAGAGAGAGACGAAACGATACTTCCCAATATCGCATCAACTGGTTTGCGTCTACGCTAAATTTCAATGATGATAACAGACACCTGCTATACGTTCCATGTACCTACTCACTATTATTTAAACCTAACGAAAATAAGGCGAAGGACATTCATAGTTCGGTATAATCTTGCCAAATCAGACACAGTCAATATTTATTTGAACATTAAAATCACTTACCGAAATGATGTGAATGTACCTGACATGACACTGGCCTCAAGCTGTATCGATATGGTGAGATGTGTGAATTTCCAATGCTTTCCAAAATCCAAAATTGAACTCATATGAAAATGTCTTCATCCATTCAAGCTAGAACATACGTTTGCAATCTAATAAGTTTCCATACATAAATACATTTTTATTCAAATTCAAAATTTCAATGTTTCGGTTCATTCACTTGCAAACAAATGAATAGTTGAGCAATACAAAATTACACAATTCTAAAATTCAATTTTTTTTTTGAAATAATTTTACCAATACTGGACTTGTAAAAATTGACTTTGTTACTTTACAAATAAACCTAGCAAAATCCAATTGAAATAAAATTTCAATAAAGTTGAACCAAAACTTTAATAAAACATAATAATTAAAACTTGACTAAAATCTTTACTGAATTGGATGTTTATTATAAAATTTACCCTTTTGACAATCCAAAGTTGCAAAATTTATTTATTCATTTACCAAAATTACGATAATACAAATTCAACAAACATTGCATGTGGCAATTAGTAGAAAAATTTATTGTGGTCAGACCCTTTTTATAACAAAAATTTTAACATGTGCTCCAATAATTTTACAATTTACCTACAATTTACAAAGTATCATGTTGCAAAAATTATGCAGATTTTTGTCACATTTACAAATTTTATAAAATTAATTTTACCTACCAACGACAAAAATATCATATGTTTTTGTCACATAATTTAGCAAAAAAATTTTTGAACATTAATTTACATGCATTTAAAATGTACTTTGATTATGCAAATTTTTCACATGGTTTTTACTTTAAAATTTTATTTAAACATGCTATTCCAAAATGTTATTCTATATCTCTTGTTACATATTCTAAAATGCTATTCTAATATACAATATTATTCTAAAATGTTAATCTAACATGCTAATCTAAAATGCTAATCTAAATTGTTAATCTAAATTGCTAGTATGCTAATATGCTAATATGCTAAAATGCTCTTTATACTTCTAAGTTGAAAGAATAATCTAATGTTATATATTTTTTTTATATAGAGGTGGAAATCAGTATGGAATGCCAATAATATAGGGCCCCACGTTGGGCGCCAATTCTGTGGCAGTTTTATATATTTTCCTCAGTCGGTAGAGCTTGAATTGGAAATCCAATGAGACCCCATTCATTACATACTAATCTCAAAGGCGTGGGTTATTTCCACCTCTAATTTGATAATTACCATTACTGAATATGATTCTAAAATTATTTGTGATATTTTCACTGTCAAGTCAATGCTACGCGGTCTCATTGAATACTCCACATTCATCATGGGAGTATTGATTTAATTCAAAGAAAGTTTCAAATAAAAATCTTTAATCCACTTCCACTATACACTGATAGTAGACAGCTGGTTTTCACAACTTTGTTAACAAACTTCTTAACTAAATTATTACATGATTATCAATTTTTATATACATCCTTCGTCACAATTATAACTAATTACACTTTGACTTGACCTTCATGTATAACCATGTATATACATGCTGAACCTTACATACTAATAGTGAAATGAAAATGTGACCTGTTGATTTCCTGGTGATTTTAATTAATTATGAAATTCGGTTGGCTGTATAGACGATCTGCAAAATTAGACATCACACTGTTCCCGCCCGTGTGGTTAGCCTCCATTAATCTTGTAGATTAATCTTTCCAGATTCATCTGCTTATGATGATATCATTCTATTTTAGCCTGGGCACGTGGTATCACTCGCATCAATGAATGTTAAAACCTCCCGAACTCTAATCCCCCTGGGTATTTACCGCTTCTTCATGTTTAGCGGTATAATATTTAGATCCTCGCTCGTCGCAATCAATTTTGTTCACAATATTAATTTACATTCCTTCTAAAAGTGCTCGCAGTTATGCGACACGACTTGGTAATAATTTAAAATGTAACACTCCACATGAGAGATTAAAATTTATTACATAGGTACCATGACCTACTAATGATCACTTCTTCGCGGTCAGACGTATAAAGAGACTTCTTCCTGGGTTACTCCCAATTAAATAGCTAATTATCCGCTATCTCTCTCATTACGAGAACTACATACGTCACGCCACGTTGTTTTTAGACCCGAATGAAGTTCGTCACACATACCGCGCTATTTCCGCAATCACATCCAAAGACAAAAATTAAATATTTTTCAGCAACCCTCTTCTTCTTTTTCTTTATTATATTTAACCTTGATAATAATTCTGTTACAATAACAAAAATAATTCCATTTTCTGAACAATAAAACAGAGAGTAAATATATTATGTTCCAGTGTTTGATCCAATACTATCTTTTATATAAAAATAACATAATATAAAAACTACGTATGACATCTCACGTCAATAAAAATAAAAATGAATAAAGCTCTCATAATCGAAATATGAAATCCAGTCAATAAAAATAAACACCTTTTTCGTAGACATTGCACTTTATACACGTTATGTTTTTTGGGGTAGAAAGTCTACATCAGGTGTACTAAACCATTGTAAAAATATTATTTAAGCAAAATTACAGGTTCCAAGTTAATAGCGAACAGGTTTAAAATTGAATTTGTGAAAGAATTAAATGGATGTGCAGATGAAGAGTATGTTGAGTAATATGCTTAATATCTTCACTTACGCAGGCTTAAAAATCCATTTAAATGCGAAAACTATATTTAAAAAACCAATGTAAGTTAGATAAAATTGTTGACAAGGGAATCAATAGTCAATTAACTGTGTATTTTCGTATTTCCCGTAAGTTTTCGAGTGTCCTGTAAAAGGCTGATTTTCGAAAAAATATACATATTATATACATACATCATTTCACATCATATATTATTACTATGCATATTTATTTCAATTAGGTATCTATGACGCGGTTAGATAATATTTTGTTAAAAGCTACAAAATAGTGATAATCTCGTCGCTGCATATCATGTAAATATTTTGTATTCCACATTGTTTACTAGGTAATAATTACTGCTTTTTAATGGTGGTTTGCATAAGGGACAATACAATAAATAAATTCGGCACTTACGTAAACAGTGCATCGTAAATGTCTGTAAGAGATTTAGAAATAAAAATGTCTTATTTTTTCGAATAATTGCTTTCTACGCGATACTCCTGTACTAACAGACCTTGTATTAGAACAAAATACATTCATTAATTTGGAACTAGCTCGATCTGTGTGAATTGTCTACGCATGTCGTGTTATGCTATTTATTCTTTATCGAGTGATCCACGGCTGAAAAAAAAAACAAAAGTACTTATTCGATTCGTGAACCGTAGGTTGTCGATTTCATATAAAGACAGGCAGGGGTGTATTATTATTTGTATCTGTGTGTGTGTGTGTGTGTGTGTGTGTGTGTGTGTGTGTGTGTGTGTCGCTGCAGCTATTTAGTATCAACATTAAGTTTTCGAGCAATAAAACACAATCCCAGGATTTGTCTTGCACCCCCCTCTCACACATCCCTCGCGAGGTGTTTTTCATTTTTACTTTTATTTTATTTACGACAACACTGTTGTACGGCTGATAAAAATATAATCACCCTTCGTGTTTTTGGCAAATGTTCCGGAAAAAGTAAAATATATATAGATATCTATAAAACAGGTGAAACGAAAGCATTTTTTTGATGCATTTCTTTTACAGTTTACCGTTCTGATGACAATATGGACGTTTGTGTAGTTTGGGATCGAAGGTGGAGTTTTTTTTTTTTTTTTTTTTTTTTTTTTATGTGGAAATATAACCACCCATCCTGTACGTCTTGGTTTTATGTTGGCACGGAGAGGACAGTTTGCATGTATATTTTTTTTTTTTTTTTTTTAAAAAAGATATATCTGGGTTTTTGTTATAAACCCAAATACAACCTTATACACCTTTCACAGTAAGCTAAAAGCTTGTGTCGTGAAAGGGGAGTTTGCCGGCACCTGGGATCGAACCCCGGACCCCTTGTTCAGAAGGCCGAGACTCTACCTCCAGGCTACCGACGAACTCTCGAACCCCGGACCCCTATTACATGCAGTTGGTCTGCTGGCTTATCCACTTGTGATATACGCCGTGATGGTTTAGTAAATTCTATTCTTCCTTTAAAGGCCATCCACTCGTCTACGAGTGACCAGGGTGGTATAGTTTATAGTATGTAGAAATATTCATTGTGTCGGAATTCTATAAAACTGCATTTTCCAAAATAGTCAACATTATTTTTAATATTACCTACTATATTTCGTGGAGCAACTGGCAAAAAATTGATCTACTCTTTTCCGTAGAGTTTCGAGTGACCTGTAAAAGGCAGGCTGGAGGAGGAGGTTGGTTTCTGCCCTGTGCTTCCAAGTGGAGCGTTGAGGGCGATGATGATGATGTTGATGTAAAATGCAGGGAGGTGTTCGAAAAAATAAAGACATTTAAACTGGTTCCCATTGTACAGTATATAAAGACTATATTTGTATATTATTATATATTTGTATGCTGCAGTTATTTGCAGCTGAGCATGATTATTGTTACCCATGCGACTAAATTTCTGTTATTAGTTTTGTTTCTTTTCTATTTGAATGTATTAGCGCATTTTTTATATATATTTATAGACTGTTATATTATTGATTTGTCATACATATGTATTAAACCTATTGTAAAAGGCAAATTGCCGTTTATTGATCAAATAAATAAATAAATAAATAAATAAATAAATTTTCATCTTTAATTCATCGATGAGATTTATTGCCACGCATCTTGAGAATGCCTTAATTTTTTTATATGCACGGAGAGGACAGTTTGCATGTTTATTATATCCTGCAGCTGGTTTGCTGGGTACCCCACTTCAGAAATATGCCGTGATGGTATAATAGTAGTAGTGTAGTAGATTATTAAGAAAGCACTTACATATTTTTTATTACGAAAGATATAAAATCTAGATAGTCAGTACATATTTCTGTAGATACATCGTAAACGAAAGCCTATCAATGCTGACATATAAATGTTATAAGAATCTGATATAAACATAATCAATGTACATAATAATAATATAACATTTTGTATCCTCATAACTTACATTTTCTCATGACAACTAATCTTGTAAATATTTGAGCGAGTTTGTTTGTGTAAATGTGTAGATGTACTTTACATAAAGCCAGCGGATCAGCTGCATGTTATAAACATGCAAACTGTTACAAACTGACATCTTGGTGCCAACAAAAAATTAAAACATTCTCAAATTGGATGACAATAAACCTCATAAAGCTTAGAAATGAACGAAAATAAATACTATACTAATGTTATGTAGGCAATGCGATATTTCACGAACTTTTTCGTGAAGTCAACGTAAAACTTTTCATTTGTTGTAAAATTAAACTCTCAAATAAGATATTACATCATTTGGAATACTGAAGTGCCGTGGACTACCCGGCAGAGCTGGTCTCCCACTCTATTCGTAAGTTTTCAAGTGTCCTGAAACGATAAAAATCTTCTTAGGTTGAGAAAATATTTCTTTTTTCTGCGTGGCGCGCTGGTGCGGAGCGGTTGTGTTTTTCGTTGCAGTCTCGCTGTGTTGATAAGTTTCTTTCATTTATTATTTACTAATTTAGAATTATTTTTTATTTTTTGACTAAGGGCCGGTTTTTCAATTTTGTTTTCTCGAATCAAACATTTTTAGTTTGATATCCGTTATTTTTTTTTTTTTATTTCTAATTTTCTTATTTTAAGGTATTTACCTTACTAGAGAAGGATGGACTGCCATCCTTCTCAACCCATCCCCCCTCTCCCTGACCCTCCGGATTCAAAAAAAAGAAAATTCGGAGAGGAAAAAATGGAGGTTTCCTTATCATCACCACATGATAAGCCATCGAGTCTCCCTTCTTCGACTCTGAATTCAAGGACTCCACCACCATCTACCTCGCTTAAATCTAACACTGTCAGAGAGCACTTCTACTCGTCAAAATCCTGTGGGCCATTCACAGTTTTCGCTCAAAAAGGTGAACAAGGAAGTCCTATTTTCCCTTTTGAATTTGGTAAATTCCTGTACCAAAAAAAGATCCCAAATATAGTGAATGGTTCAGTAAGAGCCGAGGGGAGATTCAGAATATCTCTAGAATTCTCAACCGCAATAGCGGCGAATTCCTTCATAAAAAATATTTTCATATTGTCAAACTCTATATATAAAGCATATGTTCCAACATACAATGTAACACGGATGGGGCTTGTTAGGGGAGTCCCCCAAGATATTACGGAAGAAGAGATAATCTCCTCAATCATCGAAAGCAATCCAGATGTGGAAAATATTGTCAAAGTCAGAAGACTAAATTACAAGGACAAATCATCGGGAACGGCGGTGTGGAAACCATCTCGAAGTATCGTGGTTACCTTTGAAGGGCAATTTCTTCCGTCACGCATATATATGTTTTACAATTCGTTCAGCGTAGAAACTTACTTCTTCCCTACCATCCAGTGTTTTGCTTGTTGCAAATTCGGCCATACAAAAACAAATTGCAGATCTGTACCTAAATGCTACAATTGTGGCGAGAACCACCCCGCTGAAGAATGCCCAGCATCTGATCCAAAATGCTTTAACTGTAAGGGGGCACACAAGGCAATCAGCCTTACATGTCCTGAATACTCCCGTCAAAAGGCGATTAAAAATACAATGGCTTCTGCTAATGTGTCATACATACAAGCATCAAAACGACACCCATCAGCTAAAACGTCATATGCGGAAGTGGTAGCATCCACTTCAACTACATCAACCAAATATACTTCTTTTGCAAAATCTTCTTCCAAAAGCCCAAAGCCTCACTCACCTACAGGATATGATCGAGCAAAACATAACTCTTTACTTATGTATACTAATGGTTCTCCCATATCCAATACTCCTGATGGTTGCGCCATTACTGAAAATCAAATTCCAAATGACTCTACCATCATCGGACAGCTCAAACAAAGTTTGACTTCCGATAACAATAACTTCCTTTTCTCATTGCTCTCAATTATAATACATGCAATATCCTCACAAAAAGAAAAACCGTCCAACGCTGCCAATATTACTTCTCTCCTTAAAACTTTACTCACCGAAAATGGCCAGTGTACAGAATCCAATAAATCTTTCAACAACTAAACGAGCTGAATTTACAATCCTACAATGGAACTGCCGTAGTGCGGTGTCAAATAGAGACGATTTAATATTGCTACTCAAAACTCACAAAATCGATCTTGCGTGCTTGTCTGAAACCTGGTATTCTGACAATTCTTTCGTTTCTTTTCCAGGATACAATTGTTATAGAGATGATCGTTCTGATGGTAGAGGTGGTTCTGCTCTTTTAGTTAGAAATTCTCTACCATCTAAACAAATATTTCTCCCTTCACACCCAAAAATTCAAATAGTTGCTGTTTCAATATTTGATATATCTTTTGTATCAGTTTACGCCCCTCCTAGAACACAGTTCGAGTCTGTTTTTTGGACAGATGTCACTTCCAAGCTCCAGAAGTCGTATATGATTCTTGGAGATCTTAATGCTCACTCTTCTTCTTGGGGCTGCCATCTTTCTGACACAGCAGGAAAAGCAGTTCTCAGTTTTGTAGACAGTATGAATCTATGCATTCTCAATAATGGTGATCCCACGAGATTCTCATCCTCACAACAAAATCAGAGTGCAGTGGATATTTCGATCTGCACAGGAGACATAGCTTCATCAACTACCTGGACCATATTAGATGATCCTCATTCTAGTGATCACTTTCCAATCATTATAGACATACGACATGGATCCAAACGTTCATCTCAATATCAGTCTAAAACAAGGTTTAACACTGGAAAAGCCAACTGGGAGAGTTTCAGGGAGCAGTTGATGCTTAATGTGGGAGGGCTGGAGGCTCAGAAATTTGAGGGGGATATTGATGGGCATGCAGTGATGGTTTCAAAGATTGTCACAGACGCGGCAAATATAGCAATTCCTATGTCAACCCCACGAAAATCTTTTACATACTCTCCCCCCTGGTGGGATAGCGAGTGCACACAGGCGGTTCATTTAAGGTCTCGAGCGGTTAAAAATTTCAAAAAAAACATGTCACTAGAAAATTTTCTGAATGTTCGCAGTGTGCAGGCACGCACAAAGAAACTTCTGAGAAGGAAAAAAAGACAGGGTTGGGTCCAATTTTGCAATTCTCTATCACCAGATACCCAAACTTCAGAAGTTTGGGATTCAGTCCGAAAATTTAAAGGTTCGTATACCCTCAGACCAAATAAATCTGATCTCTCTTGGATGGATAGTTTTATCGACCAACAGGCACCTCCATATGTCCCAACCCACCAGGAGCTTGAAAAAAGGTCTGAAATTCAGTCTCAAACATGTTGTCTCACTGTTCCTTTTTCTGTTGACGAACTGTCCATCTCCATAAATTCAACAAAAGACTCTGCACCTGGGCCAGATTCGATTCCATATTCATTTTTTCGAAATTTTCCAAAAGAATTTTTGCTAAAACTGTTAAATTTGTATAATCAAATTTTAAAGTCGGGAAAAATTCCAGATAGCTGGAAGAAACAAGCGATTGTCGCAATTTTGAAGCCTGGAAAGGATTCATCCTTAAGTTCATCATATCGACCCATCGCTTTGTCATGCTGTTTCTTGAAAATTTTGGAACGCATGATTAAATGCAGAGTGGAAAGATTTCTCGAAAGTAATGACATACTCCCACCATGGCAGTTTGGCTTCAGAAAGGGTAGATCATGCATTGATAGCTTAAGCATCTTAGTTACCGATGTTCAAATAGCAAGAACAAATAAAAATGACCTGATTGCTTGTTTTCTGGATATTTCCAGTGCATACGATAGTGTCATCCTTCCCATTTTACACAATAAACTAAGTTCCATCGGAGTTCCAGACTTGCTATGTTGTCTTATTTTTAATATAATGTGTGAGAGGTGTCTCATCTTTGAATCAGCAAATGGTCTGGTGGAAAGAAGGGCTTACAGAGGCCTCCCACAGGGATCAGTTTTAAGTCCCCTCCTATTTAATGTGTACACCCTGGATATTCGAACATCCATCCACTCGTCCTGCAATATACTTCAATATGCGGATGACTTCGTTTTATATAGTTCTCATAATTTGATGCGTCTTGCGGTTGAGAATTTAGAGTCATCTCTTCATTCTATCAATGACTGGTTGGAAATGCATGGCTTGTCTCTTTCTCCTACGAAGAGCCAAACAGTTGTTTTCTCTAATAAACACAAATCTCCTGGTTGTCAAATAAGCTGCAATAATATTCCAATTCCAATGAGCGAGTCAGTCAAATTTTTAGGCATGACACTTCACCGCAAACTTTCATGGAACTTGCACATTGAAAATGTTATTTCAAAATGTGAAAAAAATATAAATATCCTAAGAGCTGTAACTAGAGTGTGGTGGGGTGCTCACCCTTCTACCTTGAGAACCTTATACTTTGCCCTAATTCGCTGTCATCTTGAATACGGGAGCTTTTTAATGGACCCTCTTCCAAACTATCTGTCCTTGAAACTTGACAGACTCCAATACAAATGCCTCAGACTTATCCTAGGAGCAATGAAATCATCTCCAGTAGTTGCTCTACAAGTGGAATGCGTCGATATGCCACTGTCGCTCCGTCGGGAGTTTTTAGCCTTCAAATTTATTATCAAAAGAATGTCACACAACCACATCCTCATTGATAAATTACAATTATTACTGAGTCATTGCTTGAATGAGCCTTACTGGAGAAACAGGAAGTACCCTCTCCTGTGTTCTTCTTGGGAATATATATCTCAGAAATGGTTCTTATCATACCAGACCCGTCCATCAAATATCGCAATACCTCATGCCGTCATAACTTCGAATATTGTTGAATCAATAGGACTGGACAGATCCATGTCATTACTCGACCCTCACATTGTTAATCAGTTATTTCTTCAAATTGTACACAGTAGATGGCCGTCCTATGCATTATTTTACACAGACGGTTCCAAACTTCAGGACGGTAGGTGTGGTGCTGCCTTTTATACACCAGATCAGAACCTTGAAATGAAATTATGCCTACCGTCTGCTGCATCAATTTTTACAGCAGAGTGCCTAGCCCTCAAAGAGGCATTAAAATACATTGTTGGTAATTCTCTTCCACGTGCTGTCATTTTCACTGACTCGCTCAGTGTTGTATCCCACCTTCGTTCTAAAAATCACACTTCATCAAATAACCATCTCATCCTTGACATTAAAAGATTTCTGTGGGAGGCGAATGAAAAAAATCTAGACATAGTGATATCCTGGATCCCCTCGCATATGGGTATTAGTGGCAATGAGAGAGTGGACGATTTGGCTAGAGACGCTTGCCTCAACGGCTTGTCACCCCACGATTTTATTTTACCAGTTGACGATTGCATCAATTCAGCTAAAATAATAACTTTGGAGAAGTGGAACTACATATATAATAACTCAGTAACTGGCTCTCACTATAGGTCAATTCAAACAAACATTCCATCTAGACCCTGGTTTCTGGACGCCAAACTGCCGAAACTTGATATTACTCTACTTTGCCGACTGAGAATCGGTCACACTGTGTTGGCCTCGCACCTGGCTAGAATTAATGTTGTTGACTCTCCGGATTGTGAATGTGGAGAGGATTCTGAAACGGTCGACCACGTGTTCTTTGGTTGCCCCCTTTTGCCCAACCAAGAATTTATTTTTGAGATAAAAAAAATCTGCTCAACATTTCCTATATCAGTTCACTCCCTTCTCTCTCAAAATTCACCGATTATCAATCGAATTCTCATAAACCATCTTAAGAAATATAGTAAGAACATCTGATGAAAAAGAACAGATAAGATCGTATGGATGTTACATGAAATATCGTAGTATATATGCATAATCTTATATACATTATATAATTCATTCAATTTTGTATCAGTATTTCAATAATTGCATTGCGAAATGGGATAAAAAAGTTATTTATTTTACTAAGTATCTAACGTTCACTTAAACATATTTTGAAAAACTGTTCCCAGCATGTTATTGTAAACAACTCAATAATATGCTGGTAGGCTGGATTCATGGGAGGGAGCGAAACGGTAGATTCCTACTTTGTATAGCTCTGTCCCACTTCGACCACCGTTGTATATTATTGTGTGTACCTATTCTCCGATACATTGGTTCTGACTTGGTTTGTTTGCTTGATTTGTGACGAATATAATGAAAGGGTAAATGTATTTGATACTAAGCGTTGTGTTGACGCATATTGTTGCATCCTGATTGTGTTTTGTGAGATGTATTTTATTATGAAATTTAGGCATAATTCACTCGATTGCGGGTGCATTGCCGTAAAATGAAATAAGAAGAAGAAGAGAAAATATTTTTTTGGTTACGTACAAAATTTTGATTTCGTTACTCAAGACAAAGAAACTTATTCTTGATAGAAGATGTTTTTTTCTTTCTGTGTGGCTTTAATATTTAGAATGTTCGAATTTGACATCCCGTTGACTCCCATAAATTAGGCTTACCACTATTTTAACGTAAATTTACAGTTGTTTTATAAAAGGCAGTTGTTTGAAAAGATTTAGACATTTTACATCATATCATTGCATTCAGCGATGAGATATTATTATTAATCTAAAAATATCACCCTGCACTGAGACCATAACAGCTTTTGGCCAAGGCGATCTCAGATATACCACCCGTCCTAAATGTCTTAATTATTTTTTTGTACGAAAAGGACAGCTTTCATGTTGATTACATGTTTTGCTGGCTATCTTATTTGTGGAATATACCGTGATGGTATAGTATTGATAATAAATGCTTATGATTTACGAGAGTTTCAGTGCTGGTACAGAGCTGGGTATAAATACTAGTATAATGATAAATAGTTTGGTGATCTTCTCAATATATTGGGTGATAGGTTTATTTGAGTTATAACACTTGTGTGCCTACATGTTATATTAGGACTATAAGAAAAAATATATGTTATATTATTATGTAATATTAGTGTTATTATGAATATAAAGCCTCATCTGAAATGATGATTGAAATAATCTCATGAAAACTAGGCACATATACAAGTATATCTATCTGATACGAGAAATAAACTTTAATAAATATACTTGTGTACCCATAATTATTAGTATTAAATATTACTAGACCACCAAGTTATATCAGAAATGGGGTAACCAGCAGACCAGCAAGACGTAACAAACATGCGTGCTGTCCCCTAAGCGCAAATAAAATAATAAAACATTCAGGATGGGTGGCAAAACTCATCGTTGCATTTAGGATGTTAAGTGTCTTTATTTTTTCAATCACCGACCTTTTATAGGATACTTGAAATTTTACGGAAAAGAGTGGAGGTCAAATTTTTTGCCTGGGAACTAAAGATAATTAAAAACAATAATAAAGAAAACGAAAATATAGAAACAGAAAAAATAGAGATATCATGAGAGCAAACAAAATGTCACATAAAACAAAATGAAGTTCTTAATATTTTCCATGAAGATACTATTAAATAATTATGATTATTATGCAAGTACCAACATATAATCTTATTACTACGAGTGTGCGAAGATAAAATAAAGAAATAAAATAAAAATGTTATTTCGCATAAAATAATATAACATCCTACTATACTACGCTATACCCTAGCGCCGTATCTTACATGGGGTAGGCAGAGAGAACGGAACACCATTTTTTTTTCTCAAATTTAAAACTACATTTTTTCTTTTTCTATCGCCCTCAACGCCCTCCTCTCGGGAGCATAGGGCACAAACCAGCCTCATTTTTTTTTCAATTTTTTCTACATCAAAATTTAATGATGTTGCTTCTTGACAAATTACTCAGTTTTGGTGAAGAATAGTCTTATACATACATACATACCATCACGCCGCTTCCCTCGCGGGGTAGGCAGAAAGGATCGAGCGCCACTTCCTTCTATCCTTGCATACATCTTTCGCTTCCGTCACTGTCATACAATTCCTCATGCATGCTCTCCTGTTCAATGTGCTCAACACGTGCCCGTCCTGTAGGATTTGATTTAAATGATCTTGCCATTTAATCCTCGGACGTCCACGTCTCCGAGCACCATTCCTCTCAGCCAAATATATCTTCTTAGTCATTCGTCCTCATTCATTCTTTCCACGTGTCCAAACCATCTTAACTTATTTACATTCATCCTTGTTATTACACCAACTTTCATTCCACATTCCTTTCGTATATCACTGTTACGCACTTAACAATAGTCTTATAACAAAAAATAAATAAATATAAACTAAAGAAACGTATCAATTACTTGAATTTCCTGAGCAATTAGCTGCCCAGTACTCTGTGACGGACTTATGAGGGCAGTCAAGTGCCTAAAGGTTAATCCTACTGTCTTAAGAATAATATTATAACTACTTATCTATTCTATTCTATTGTATTGTATTGTGTTGTGTTAACTAACCGTGTAAGGCGCATTATTCATTTGGCATTATTGAATTAATTTGTGCGTGTCTGATTCGAGTACTCGGCAAAAAAAGGGTAGGTACCCCTCTCTTTACGAATATGTGTAATTATTCGAGTGATATCAAAAGAAATTTTTTTGACATCACATGATTTCATGAAGACACTGAAAACCTTCGATTCGGTGATTAGGAATGAATGTCTTATTTTCATCACTATTATTATCACCATCATCCCTATCACGCTGCATCCCTTGCGGGGTAGGCAGAAAGGATAGTTTACCTTTTAAATACTTATGCTTTTTGCTACCGTCACTATTTTACAATTTCTCATGCAAATTTTCTTATTCAATGTGTTCAACACGTGTCCGTTTGGGGGGGGGGGGTATGGTTAATTTGCTCTTGCCATTTAATCCTCGGTTGACCACGTTTTCGAGCACCACTCCTCTCAGCCATATATTATATTTATTCATCATTCTGTCCTCATTCACTCTTGCCACGTGCCCAAACCACAGTAGTGTGTTCAAATTCATTCTTGTTATTACTCCAGTTTTCATTTCAACTTTTCGTCCTGGCTGGGTCATGTTCTGAGAATGCCCAATGATAGTTGGCCAAAAAGAGCACTGTTCTTCCGTCCGCAAGGGTTCCGTCGGCCTGGGTGTCCCTCTTTCACAATACATCGTTCCTATGACAACGACATCAGAGCGCGGAGAATGTCGTAGGAAGAGGTGACGCAGATGGCACAGAGATGCTCTGTTAGTTTCTGTGCCCTGTGCTCCCAAGAGGAGCGTTGAGGGCGATGATGATTCATTTCAAAATCTTTACAAATGCAACTTATTTTTATACGTCACCCAATCTTTACTTAGGTATATCCATTATCTGCACTCCTCAAATAGTTACATTATCTGTGGGAGAGTCTCTTAATAAAATCTTAATATGGGAGATGGCTTGGGGATATACAAAGATCTAATAGAAGCAATATCTTATCTATCTAGACAGAAGATTACATTTTGTCTATTCAACCTTAATTTACACGCTATAAATTATATTGAGTAGAAACGCTGAAATAATTCATACAGAAGAATAGTATTTAGTAATACAATAGACAAGTCTAATTACAATGTGTTTTTGAAACAATCGCCAAATTAAATTACAAATTAGGTGCCTGATAGTAACATTAGGAAGATATTAACAGCTATTGTACACTACATAAATGCAGAAGTTTACAAACTTTTATAACAAAATACTTTTTTTTTAATGTTACTGAGCCTCGTTCATTCTTTTTATTGTCGCTCACAATTTGACCTCCGAATTCCGCAGACTCTAGATCGCGTCGTCTGCAAGATCAGAGTAAGTCCTGAAGATCTCTCTGGAAAGTGTATGTAGAGCACTCGTTTATCAGATGGTCGATAATTTGAGTCTTCCACTTGTGCACGTTTGTGAATCAATCCATCTCCATTTGTATAAATTAGAAGCAATATAGCCTACATGAAATCTAATCCGATTATTTTGACATCATATTCCTGAGCCTAACAAATGGATTCAAAACAAATATTTTGCATTAAAAAAACGATTATTTTATATCTAAATGTGCTTCATTTTCAAGAGGACAGAGCCTCTGTCATTGTCAAATTGTGTATCATTTAAAGTATGTACATAAATAAATAGATAATTTTTCGATGGATTATTTTAGTGTCCGGTGAATAATTGCATCTCTCATACTAATAAAAAGTTACCTATCATATTTATAATGCAATTTGAAACAAGTGTTCCTTTCTACTATTGTTTGTTAATTCGCAGAGAGACGTCTTTCGACTTGTAAGGTCATTATCGATTGATAATGACCAATTAATATAATATACCTATCATATTTATTTCTTTATTAAAAAATCAACGACCATAGTCTTCTAAAAAAATAAAAAGATTATTCAGCGATAAGGTTTACTCACCATCCTGAATATCTTAATTTTAAGGTGGCAGGACAGCTTGCAAACATACAGTTGGTCTGCTTGCTACACCACTTGAGGGATATGCCAAGATGATTTAGTTTATCGGTATCCTTGAGGTAGAGTCTCGGCCTCGTGCATAAGACACGTGCGATTCGATCTGAGGTGCCGGCAACATCCTATTTCATGACCCAAGCTTTTAACATACCGTGAAAGGTGTATAGGGTTGTATTTGGGCTAATAACAAAAAAGCAGATACATATTTCATAAAAAAATAATAGTTATCTCAACTGTTGACGACAACTGATGAATTTCGTGCACTTTACTTATTACACAAAACCTGATTTGTAAATTTATTTACCAAAATAAAATTATACATTAAATAATAATAAAAATCTCCTCAATTAGCGGTTTATGAAAAGTTCTCAATATTCATTATTTGATTTATTATTGAAAAATAAAACAACAATTTAAAATAATTTATTAGTATACCAAACTGCTAACTTAAAATATATTACAACAATGTTGAGTCCACTAACAAATACATAGGTACATGGCGAAAACAATAATTATAATTGCAATAAATATTTAAAAAAAAACTTGTTTAGGTATATGTTCGATATCAAATTAAATAAACTCCCATTATTCTATTATTTTTCACGCAATTACAGTTTGTTAATCGTTTGTTGGGTACCCGAAAATTAAACATCTAAAACTTTATTATTAACTTGGATTTTAAATATTTTGAAATCGAATGGTGAAGACGGACTTTAAATTAAATTAATAAAGTCAAGCACTATTTATTTTTGCATGCAAGCACTTTTAATTAAAACATGCATGTTTCTTACGTGCTGTTGGTCCGCTGGCTACCCCACTTGTCAAAGATACCATGAATGTATGAACAATTAATATTTAGTAAACAAAATCATAATTTTAGACTCCCTATACTTGCAAAGCATAAAGAATAATGTATCATATCATACTATACCCTCACGCCGCATCGTAAGTGGGGTAGACAGAGAAGACAGAACGCCATAATAATCTATCTTTACATACTTCTTTCGCTTTCTCCACATTCATTTAATTTCTTATACATGCGCGGCAATTTTTCCTACTCAAGACACGTTCATGCTTAAGAACTTGATCCATACGGTCGAGCCACGTAGTTTTTGGACTTTTGCGCTTTCTTACACTGAGAAAAATACTCAAAACGAATCATTGGTACAGTACTATCAGATTAGGACCAGAGATCGTACAAACGATTCATTGGTATAAATCTCTAATATTAACTCTTCGCAAACAAATCATTGGTAAATTTACCAATAACTTGTTTGCGAAGAGTTAATATTATAGATTCGTACTAATGAATCGTTTGCACGATCTCTGGTCCTAATCTGATAGTACGTACCAATGATTCGTTGTGAAAATTCGTTAGTATTTTTCTCAGTGTACACCTCCTCTGAGATAAATATACCCTCATAATCGTGCTTGTTATTATTTGCTCCACATGTCCAAATAATCACACTTTTTTTATCACAACTTCTCACAACCACTCATTCTCCTAATCATGAGAAAACATACAAAATTAAATAAATAAAAAATTATCTATAAAACATTACAAATGTACAATGTAAAACACACAGAAAACAACTAAAGATCTAATATTTCGATATTGTTATAAAAAAAAAATGAGTAAATAAATAAATGAAATATTAAATAAGTAGATAAAAAACAAGTTTTATTTTTTTGATATACATATAGTATGATAATTAGTTATTCGTTCCCTCAAAAATAATATATTTGAACAAGTTTTGTTTATAATATACCAATACACTATATCACCAAATTACGCTTTTTTTATTCATTTCACCACAATACACGGTTCTTATGATAACGATATTAGATTGTTAGGAATGTGACTTAGATAGCGCAGATTTGTTTTTAAAAGGAGTGGAATTGTTTATATCAGGGTTTTTGTTATAAACCCAAATACAACCTTATTCACCTTTCACAGTAAGCTAAAAGCTTGTGTCGTGAAAGGGGAGTTTGCCGGCACCTGGGATCGAACCCCGGACCCCTTATTCACAAGGCCGACCCTATACCTCCAGGCTACCGACGAACTGAAGAATTGTTGAAATGAAGAAGTAATAGAATAGGTAGGTACTATTGTTCGTTGAAAGAGAACATAAGATTTTAAGAATGGGTGACTCGAGTGATTTCTTTTCAAGTTAAAATATTTTCAAATTTCAATTAAAATCAAATACGTCCCTTCAACATGACATTTTGAATTTGTGATCAAATATCAAAATAAGCAAGGAGCTATCTAGCTCAAAATTATTAGAGTTAAAAGACAATAAATGAATATCTACAGTTCAGCGATTCAGCACACTTTTCATCCCGAATGTCTATTTTCTTATCGATATAGAGAGGAAAATATGTGTTTGTTTCATACAATTTGTCTGCTGGAAATTCCACTTGTCAAGATATTACCTATAGTTGTAGCAGTAGTAGAATTTTTTTATAGCTATTTATGATTGGACATCATAATCGAGGTTGTCCTGTAGTCGTAAAGTGAGTAAAAACTATGAGAATAACAAACAAAATGTCTGCGTTATAATTAATTCATTAAGTACATGTGTTTTATAATATAATATAACATTAACAATAATACATTGTTTCAAATTAAGCCATGAATTTGATATTATTTTTAAAATTAATATTTATTTGCATTTTATCTTACTGACTAATCGTGTAGTTACATTTGTTTATATAAAAAAAAAATGTTTGAAGAGATATTTATTTATTTTGTTGAATACACAATACTTAATTTTTTATATACCTATATATTTCGTCGTTTTACAAATACCTACTTTGTGTGAGGTCCTTGTTTAATAAATATGTTTTAAGTATTTCATAATATCCTGTTTCATTGTATTTTTAATTAAATGCGTTGAGTTCATTGGCTACCTCATTTGTATGAGATGATATGATAAATAAATTATGATGATATGATGAATAAATAAAGTTTTTTTTTTATATTTATTATACTCCGCGGAGTCCCCGGTTGAGAAGAGGTCTCCCGCTTATTTTTAAGTTAGTTATAGAGCAGTGGTTCTTAACCTTTTTGGAGGTACCGAACCCCACCAGTTACATATTATGCATTCACCGAACCCCTCCTTATTTGAAAAATAAAATTAGATTTTTACAAATTCAAAACATGGTAGGTATATTTTTATATATAGGTGTACAAAATGTAATATTTGGATTGTTAGAATAAACTGGCAACATTGTTTTTCAAACTTGTGATGGCGGTTTGAAGGAATTATTGGAGTATTTTTTTCTTTTTCCAACTAGCAAAACTATCTTGCCTTTAAAATGATTTTCACCGAACCCCCAAGACTGACTCACCGAACCCCTGGGGTTCGATCGAACCCAGGTTGAGAACCACTGTTATAGAGTGTCCCATAAGAGGTTGGTAATCGTAAAACCTTACGTATCAACATATCTCATTCATTAAATTTATTTTATATAACATATACTATTTGATTAAATACATACATAAACATCCCCCTAATAGAGACAAGTCTCGTGTAAAGGAGGGAAAAATATATACCCAGGTGTAGAATATATACCCAATTCAGCAGCGCTGAGGCATGCCACTCATCCTAAATACTTATTTTTTATTTTATTGGCAAAAATGGACAATCTGCATGTTTACGTCTTGCAAGAATCTCGCTATCCCATTTATGGGATATGTTGTGATGGTATAGCGCGCTTGTACACGAGTTACAAAGCGATACAATAATCTTCAGAATCATAATATTTGTAATATTCATTAATTCATACCATCACGGCATTAACCTACAACAATTGTCGTAGCCAACGGTACAAATAAGTGTAATATAATTATATGTACTATATTTTTTTTTTCGTGTATCCAAACACGATGAGCAGTTCCACCCCATCCCTTCCATTTTATCCCATCCGTCCCTACTCAATATCTGTGTCGAGTCGCTTATCCGATGTTATTTCTTTTGATGTGTAAATTTATTTTGGTATACATATGTGTTTATTTATATATTTATCTATATATCTTAAATTATTTTATTTTGTTTTACTTATTTATTTATATATTATTATTATTACTTGTTTTTGTTTAATGGGTTAGTTGGAAGATATTGCGCTTCAGCAATAAACTCGCCCATTGCACAAAATTATGTATTCTATTGTTATGATACCATGCTTTTTTCTTCTTCTTTGAATACTAATTTTGTGCAATAAAGATTATTATTATTAATAATAAACATGCTAATCATCCTCTCCGTGCTTTTAAAAGTAAAGACTTTCAGGATGGAAAACATATATCATCCTTGAATAGAAGATGCAAAATGCCTTAATAAGTGATATTTTACGAATATTTTTACAGGACACTCGAAAATTCACTAAAAAAAGTGGGATATATTTTTTCGCTGGGCAATCTGACATAATCATAATATATATTTTAAAACTTAATGTCTAAAGAAAGGCGAATTTAAATGAAAACTTAGATGCTCTGAATAAAATATGGATTTATTACCTCACAATGTTCTCAAAAAGAATCATTCGGAAAACGAATGTAAAACTTTAAAAAAATTAACAATATAAAATCCAACCACTGGGCCATAAAATTTTAACATTTTAATCAAGGTTAATGATATTTTACTAATTTAAATTAAATTTTAATACACGTATGTAAGTTCTCATGTAGGCATTTTTTAAAATATTATTATTCTCTCTTTATCTACTACATATTGAATAAACAAAAAAGCCCCTGGGCCAAATACAAAATAATATATTACTTAAGAATAATCGAAATAATATTCAAAATAATAATTATAATAGGTAATGTTTTAAATTGTAAAAACAGTTTTAATAAAGTACAAAGTATAGGTACTAACAAAAATAATCTATACATAAATATTTTAGTATGTTTGTTAATATGTATGTTCCATTTGGGATCGAAATCGTACAAATTAATCCATTTGTACTAAAATGACAACAAGCGAACCCCAAAAACTAATTAAGAAAAATTTAGTGTCGCTTTTGCATTTCGCTGAATTTTCACACTGCTTTAGTGAAGATATTCAGAATATTGCTCAACAGAGGGGACTCTGTTCAGATCCCTTGTAAAGCTGTAAATGAGTTGATGGCATTTAAAAAAAGAATAATATAGAAGTGTCTATTTAGCAATAATCTAAATAAATAAAGTTTTGTCTGTTTTCAATGCTAATTTCGAATATTACTGCTATTTTTCACGCATACTTCATAGGATTTGACTGTTTTGGCAAAGTCAGTTTAATAGAACTAAACACAAAAAATATTTCAGTATAATAAGTTAAAAAAATGGAATTGTCCGATTTTTATATCAAAACACTTGCATCATTTATGCGAGATGTGTGCAATAACTTGATACGATAAACTTATTTATCTATCAATACTATCACAGGAGAAAAACTGCATGTATAAACAAGAAGATCATCTTCTCTATGCCAATAAAAAATAAGACATCCAGAAAGATTATCCATTTTTTTTTAAATTATTGCTTCTTATTCTGTTCTCTTGCAGGAAGACCGTTTGTTAATCCTTATAATATCGGCTTGGTTTTTTTTTTATTCAATTCAATATTTTTTCCTGAATAAAACTGTGGTTACGGCTAGTTTAGAACATTATGCAAATAATATATTATTATATATTTTTTAAATATAATAATTATAAAAATGGCGAATTTTTCCATATGACCGTGGTGTAAATAATTAATGATTTAATTAATAATAATAATAATCAAAAGATGAAGAAACCTGTTTTGTGTGTGATTTAATTTTTTAATGTTCTCCATTGCGAAAAAAAAATGTTAAATGACTTGTGTGCATTGTGCGTTAAGTCTAGGAAAAAACTAGTAGCTGGATAACTAGTGTTGTTTACTCGACACCTTTTCATTAAAAAAAATTGGCAACCAAAATTTGAGTTTATCTGACGATAATTTTTTTTTTTCAACATATATTTAATTAATGGACGAGTAAATAATATTTAATATTCAGACGATTCAATCCCACAAATCCATGATACAGAGTCTCGATTTTAAATCATTAAAAAATATAAAAGAAAAAATCCCCGATATTTTAAAGTCTTGTTTAAAAAATAAGTATTCAGGAAATGTATTTTGCTTCAAACGATACACTTCTGATTCATAGTCCAAGTTGTCAAAGTTTATCCGTCACAGATAAAAAACAATCGATGGCAGACTCGTCTGAAGTACATTCAATTGTATGTATTAGATACTACTACGAGTATGACGAACCGAGTTATTGTTACCAAAAATAATATAATAAAAAATAATTTAGATGTTATTATGAATTATGTGTTTCCATTTATTTTCATCTATTTTTTGTATTATCTTGTACATAAAATAATAAAATTACCAAATTCACAACACTCACTCGAACAGACAAACATATACACAAAAAACACGTGTGAAATTTTATATAAAAACATTTTTATTAACTTTTGCACTAGATATGCCAAAATCATGTTGATGATTTATAGGTAGACAAAATATTTACGCTATTTATTTTATTTTCAAATTAATATTGCTAAATAAATAAAAATAATAAATAACAATGCATATTAATATACCAAATACTGTTTTAATTAAGCGATAATGATATAGATATTATCAAGATTTTATTTCGTTCTTATTTTTAAAACAAACTTTTCACATAGGAAAATTTATGGGAGAAATTATAATCTATAAATAGTGTTATACATACCTAGTATTCGGAAGCTATGTATGTATTCTTCATAACAAGATATTATTTTTATTATTTTCTTACTATTAAATTCCGCCCCTTTTTGCTCCATTGCCGCCTTTTGATTTTGAATTAGTTTTTGTTTATTGAAAATGATATATGTTTTAATTAATAACATGTGAATATTATCTACTTAAGTTAATTAGAATGCGTTCCATACAGTACCTACCGTGAAAAATATTTTTTAATACAAAACACATTATTTGAACTGTTTAAAGCAACAAAGGTCTAGTCCACAATCTCGAGATTTTTTTAGTTCTATCGTCTATAGAACATCTCATACCTCATATTGCAACTGCACAACAAAAAACCTAAACTAAATTCGGTACAACAAATCCAAAGCAATCATCATCTCTGTCGGTCCCTCAATCCTGAGGATCGTGACCATCATGCCTCGTCCTGTAAACGATCTGTCTCCATGTTGAGCGATCCTCCGCCATGTGTAAGGCCCCGTGAAGTGAGCTCTGTGTGGCCTCCTTACGCACGTTGCCAATTTACACATAATTATACAGTCCACTTAGTTCGTGCTAAATCTCGTGTTGCTCCATTAAAGCCAGTCAGTTTACCTCGTTTGGAATTGTTGGCTGCTCTTCTTATTGCCAGATTAATGGATAAAGTTAGTAAGGTATTGAATATTAAGTTAAGTAATTGTTTTTATTGGACAAATTCAAAGCATTAGACAGTCCAAAGCAATAATAAGGTTATATTTATTTTGGATTGAAAATTATTTTGTCATATTCTGAGAAATTTATCGAGATGATGATTGATTATTTTAATAATTTTCATATAGATATATTTTTTATATCCTTGTCAAAACTTTATATTTTATTGATCAAAATGAACTAAAACAAAACGAAAACTGATGATTTTTTTTTACTTTTATATCTCAAAATAAACCTTAAAAGGATTTGGCTTTTAAACTAAACAGCTGATTTGAGCATCATGGGGAGACAAATTCTAGGCATTAGCATAAGAAATGAAATCATACAACAAAAGACAGCAGTCTTCGACATTATTGACAGTAGGTATATTCAACATCTTACAATCTGCATGTAAAAAACAAGCAAACTGTCTTTTCCATTTCAACAAAAAATTACGAAATTTAAATCATGATAGGCAAACTAGTGAATTTAAGATATCAACATTTTTAATTTATCGTAGATAGGTATTATGCTAGAAATAAATATCACAGCGAAAGTTCACATTATTTCTGTCAATATAAGTATATAAGATTCAAACATTGGATTTTTGGTTGAAAGTATAAGACGTTTACAACCATTTTTTACCACCTCGATATTATGAAGACCTATATATATTTTTTATAAAACCATAAGGACTGTGGACAGAATGAGGTAATAAAGAATGATAATAATATGAAATGTAAAACGACTTTGAATGGTATCTACATATGTATGTATGTATAAAATTCTATCTCCATTCATTTGTAAGGATTGCGAAGATCAAATATCATTCCAGACCACACCAGACTACTCCGCCATCCTTCACCATGCACACAACTATCTTTACTTTATCCTTAACACTCAATGATTCGCGTGTGATTCTTTTATCTTAATGTTATTTTCTATAATATCTGTTGAGTGCTTGACAGTTAGAGAATTAAATACTTCTATACCATCACAGCGTATGCCAAAAGTGATATAGCCAGCAAACCAGCCCTTTTTTTTCAAAAAACGGAAGACTCTTTTTCCAAAAGGATGACGCTTGGTCACCTTAAAAAAAATATCTCCCTATGTAATTTAATATATATTTTATAATTTGTTTTATTTATGTTATTCTCTGTTCATAAAAAGAGTTCACATTTATATACAAGTTTGTTAGAAGAAACTACCTCCAGGCAATAAGCACGCCAATTATCTGCATTTTTTTTATTAATTACAAGAGTAAAAAATATAAATATACGTATAATTTTAAAAACTGTGTTAGTTGGGAAACATCGCATTCTAGCGGCAAACTCGCCCTCTGAACATTGAATTGTATAACTGATATTTTTATGATACTTAATATTAATTTGAAATATTGTAATCAATGTAGCTACAGTGAAGAATAAAATACATAAATTAAAATATTTTGAGTCAAAAAAAATGAACGATTAACTCGATATGACAATGTTTTAAAAAATAACTGATTATTATTTTGAAGTTAAATGAATGTTTCTTTGTAAAATTGCTAGTAATCAATGCACAGGCAAGAATAAATGAATAAAATAGCATAAATATATTTTGGACATAGTTGTAGGTATTACAAAAGTACAAAATATTAGCTCGGGACGCCTTTCTCACTTCTTCCCATTGGATTGTGCACAATGTTACATGGTTCTCCAATTGAGATGGCTGATTGAAAATATTAGCCGTTACACTTGTGAGAAAAAGTGTCCTTAACCGCGTGTGATTCAAACAAAAAGCAAGCGTGTATCATAACGTGTTAATAATATCGATGCATACTGTACATAGTTATGTTTTATATCCTTGTAAAGCCAGCCTGTGCCTGTTGCCAATGATGCATGCACCAGAGCACAACATGACAATGATAATGCAAGTTACAAACAACATACGTGCTATACTACACTAACTTACTTACCTCACTCACGTAACATAGGAATCACGCTTCATTAACTTAACTTATAATCATTTTTTATAACGCAATCGTATTAAATAACATTTTTTATTAATTTGATATTGTTTTATTATTTTAAAATAATAATGCGTTGTAATATGATTATTTATTTCAATTTTGTTATGTTAAGTCAGCTGGTTACACATTTAATACCTACCACTATACCATCACCACATATCTTACAAATGGGGTAGCCAGCGTACTAACTGCATGTTAATGAGCATGCAGTTAGCCCCCTTTGTACCAATAAAAAGTACTCATTCAGGATGGGTGACAGGTTAGTTGACACATTTATTGTAAATACATAATTATCATAATACGATGAATAGGGTTTTTAATTTAAAGAATTCATTCATCGATAGTAGAGTCTTAGACGAAAACAAAATTTATGATTCTCCACTGAACCTACTCCACCTTCACGATACTAGCATATTACAAACAAAGATGGTGCTCTGGGGTGTATTTATTAAATTAATTGAGATACATGTATTATAAACATGTCCGTTTTCATCGCTGAATACGGAATTGAAATATATCTCAAATTTTAATTTAATTTCCTTGAAAATTTACGGCAAAATTGCCTTTAATTACCTACATATTGATACGTAAAATAGAAGTACTACAATATTTAAAGGATCAAAAATTTAATAAAACAATGCAACTATAATACACCTGATGCATAAAAATAAATAAATTAAAACATAAAAAAAAAATTAATAATAATTACCTAAATTTCAAAATAATTCCATAATGAAAAATAACAATTCTACAATAAAAATTCCAAATTCATGAATTGCACAACATTACGTGAAAAAAAATGATAATTTTAATCCACATATTATGTTAAAATTTATTAGTATCAATGTGATCCAATGTCAAAAAAACATCTATAAAGGATAAAGGTAGTGGCATAAACAAAAGAAAAAGGCTTAAATAAAAAAAAGGCTTATATTTCGACGAAACGAAACCATCTGTCGATAAATAGTAATAATAATAATAATTATTATGTTCCCGTTTGTAAATTGATTCATAATAAGAAATGCACCGCATCGCTGAATAGGACATTTTTATACATGATTGCATGTTGCATCTTAATATATTTAGACTTGATATTGCTACGTGTACAATACTAAATATCAGATTACATCAAATCTATATTAATTTTATTAATTTTTTTTACTTTAATCCCGGTTTAACTAAGAATATGATAAAAAAATAGAAATTATGAGAGCGGAATGTTCATTTTTAATATAAAATTATTTTTATATTTTATTCTTTTAAAAAAAAAAAAAAAGGCAACTCCTTAAGAGAATCAGCCAACAACGAGCTAACTGGATTGGCCACAACATCAGGCATCCAGGACTACTCATCGCCATCGCAGAGGGTAAGACCGAGGGGACAAATGGCAGAGGCCGACCAAGAGACGCATATATGGACCAACTGAAGAGAGACATGAACTGTGGCTCATACGTAGGGCTAAAAAGACTGGCTGAGAATAGAGACGAATGGAGAAGAAAAACCAAACTCGTTGCAGACCAATCCAGTGGATTGTAACTCATTATATATATTCTTTAGTGTACATTGGTTACAATATTTCATATTAAAACAAATTATCATAATAAAATCAGTTATACAATTCAATGTGCAGAGGTTAAACTTGTCGATTTGCTGTCGAAAAAAAAATACAACTTTAATGCAGACAAGAATTTAATTTAGCAAAACACACGGTGTGAACCTTTTGCATGCCAAAAAACAATATATGGTTAAAAAAAAACAATGTGCAGAGGTTAAACTTGTCGATTTGCTGTCGAAAAAAAATACAACTTTAATGCAGACAAGAATTTAATTTAGCAAAACACACGGTGTGAACCTTTTGCATGCCAAAAAACAATATATGGTTAAAAAAAAAACAATGTGCAGAGGTTAAACTTGTCGATTTGCTGTCGAAAAAAAATACAACTTTAATGCAGACAAGAATTTAATTTAGCAAAACACACGGTGTGAACCTTTTGCATGCCAAAAACAATATATGGTTAAAAAAAAACAATTTGATAGACAAAAATACATTATGTTAAAAAGCTACAGGTACAAAATCTATACCAACAACTGATTCTTCTATATATATATATATATATAAAATGTCAATAACAGCGATAATAGAGGTAGAGTTTAATTACATCATGCATTAGTAGGGATCTGGTGACAGCATTTGTTGTCTCAAGATTGGACTATTGCGACGTTGTTTATGCTGGACTACCTCAAAGCCTTCTCAATCATTTGCAGCTGGCGTTCAACAGTGCTGCGCGGCTCATTTTCCGAGAGGGCAAAAGATGCCACATCCCTCCCCTCTTAGAACGACTACACTGGTTGAGGGTCGAGGAAAGGGTGACATTTAAGGTGTGCCTTTTGGTCTACAAGGCTATTAACAAAATGGCACCATCGTGCCTCACAGAGCTTTGTCCCCTTGACTCGACCACTAGAAGACCTCTGCGCTCTATGGAACTGGCCGTGAATAGACTTACTGAGCCCAATAGAGCCGGTAAGTCCAACTTCTTCGAGAGGGCCTTTGGTGTTGTTGGACCAGTTATATGGAATCGCCTACCGCTGCCATTGAGAGATGGTCAGACGGTCACTAGCTTCAGAGGCAAATTAAAAATTGAATTCTTCACTGGCGCCCTTGAGACGGTCTAGAGACTGTAAAACGGCGTCATAAATAAAATAAAATCATCATCATCATCATTATTTAACATTCTGATTGTCTTCTCTGTACCAGTAAAAAATAACACATTAAGGATGGGTGACATGCCTCATAGCTAAATTGCAGATATAAATCGTCTTGTTAATGATGTTTCACGAAAACTGGCCTTTTACAGGACACTAAAAAACTTACAGAAAAGAGTGGACGATTTACTCTTTACCGGAGACTCCACTGGATAGAGTTTAATGCCTCAATCACGCTATTCTGTTGTTTATTAAATCCTACAATCCTAAAAAATCCTACAAAAGGCTGTTAATAAATAACGTATAAATCCGTTTGTCTCAAACGACTCATAACAGTGGACTGTAAACACTCTTTATAATATGAGGAAAATAATTAAATATATTTACAATCAGTTTAATCCTTTGTTTTGATCATACATAATATAATGAAAAACCTTTCTAATTAGTATCTACATCTACTATGGACAATTCCAGCGTGTATGGATGGTCAGTGAAAAAAAACTTCGATAATCCTTCTGTATGGAATAAAATCATATTTACTCGACAATAATGCCTCTCTCTCTGTTGTTAATTTTATTTTAATCTAATATGCTTTGAAATGTAGATACCTGTCACAATTTTCAAACAATATGTAATTTTTATTAGGATTTGTTAAAATAACAAATACCTCCCGATACTTACATAACAGACTTCGGATTGTGAAAATAAAAAAAAACCTTATATGCAGAGAAATTAAAACAAAAATTACAGAAAAGTAACTGTTAAATATTTTTATTTTATATTTATCAAAAAATTAAAAACACTGAATTTTCCATTTTTATTTTTAATGAGCTTAATGTCTTCGGAACTTTTTCATCTTTAGAACTTAATTTCTGTTAGGTTCTGTTAAGTTCTAAAATGAAACAGAATGTTTCGAAAACGTTAAGTACATTAAAAACAAAAGTAGAAAATACAGTGTTTTTATTTTTTGAATTTATACAAAATATAAATATTTCACAGTTAAAATGGAATTCCACAACATTATCGCACAATATTTCAAAAGTTACAGAAAAATAATTCTCCTTTTGATGTATATCATGCTCTTGAAAATGTTGTGAGATGAAGATAGAATCCGAGTTTTGAAATCAGCTGTTCAAACGTTTTCAGGTTTCTGTGTAAATAGAACTTGAATAATCATTAAACCAAGCGTATATGTAAGTTTGTCTGGAAAAACAGCTGGAGTCCAATGTGCACAGAGACATGCCATTAGTTAAAACAAACATTTGAAAGAGATATCATATCCCACTGTCCTAGTTATTCATTTGAATAGGAAGAAAAACGTGAACGTTTTTCTGTTTTCATATTTGCACTGTGTGTCTTGGATGCAAATGGTTTCACGTTTTTACCATAGCTCTGCATCAGAATTACATAAACAACAGTTTGCTTTTTCAAATTCACAATTTCAATAAAATCCTTCGAATTATTTAGGTTTCTTTCTATCATATTTCTCTTAGAGGAAGTTTAAAAAGCGAAAAAAAAATATAATGTCAAACAGCCAAAAATAAATTTCAAGTTTCTCTTTTTTTTAAAAAAAAAAAAAAAAGATATATCTGGGTTTTCCTTCAAAACAAGGGGTCCAGATATATCTGGACCCCTTGTTCTGAAGGCCGAGACTCTACCTCCAGGCTACCGACGAACTCTTATTAATAGAAAACGTTTCTTATACATACATGATAATAGTAGGTACATTATTTGGTTATTAACAATGTGTTGTTGCTGCCCTACTAGGTACAATGCACCTCTATTAATTGGGGTTAACCATAATACGACAAAAACATTAAAAAAGCAAAAAACACACAGAAAAGTTTTAAAAAATCCTGTATGTTTTGTTTTGCTTGGTGTTTAAAACATATGCGTTTTGATTTTTATTCAGATAATAATTATTCATACTAATATCTTCTTTTTATCACACATGTCTATTGAAAGACTTGGTTTGAAGTCCTGGAGGTAGCAATGGACTAGAATCTCTGGAGGAAGAACCTATACGATATGCCCCAACCCCCGACTACACTAGGACAAGGAGAATATGTTAAATCACGATACAACAGCAGTGAGACATGTCATCTGCTTTGGACGTCTTAATTATTACACAAATCGAGTTGTTGTCATTTGTATAAACATTCAAAGTCCTAAACGCAAAACTTTTTAAATATAAAAAAAATATAAGTGTTTAGGCTATTTTTGCACTACCGGTTGTCATTTCATAAGCAAATAGTAAATACTATACTACTTGGGGCAAGATTCCACATACATACATACATATTAACCGAACGTAATCGTCCTTTTCATTACTTCTATTACTATTTATACAGAGGATGCGAGGGTCCCGTGAAGGCAGCCAGGAATTACGAATTCTAAAGGCAAATAATTAAAAGCAGGGAGTCAGTTTGTTGAAGAACTGCTACATATGTATGTATTAATCTCTTGAGTTGAGTCTCGACTCCAGTCATCTTACTCGAGATTAGATACTTGAAAATTATTGTGATTAAATGTTTTTTTTTCTATGGAGACAGTATAGTATAGGCACAGTGAATCCTCGATATTAGATGATGAGCATAATTGTAAAAATCGCATGAGTTGCGGTAGAACTAAGGGCTTTCACAATTTAAATTGTAGGTAGGTATACTTGAATCTTTGCGAGACATTAGTTATCTAATTGGCAAACCGATATAAAAAAAATCTAATCTTAGTTTTCTGTGACGGAATGCTAACTAAAATTAATTAAAATGACGTCACAAATGTTCTTTGTACCTACTTGGGATAAGGCTGTTGACGAGAATACGCTAATAGTGACGACAGAGTAATGTTATTTTCACTTGTTAGGAATAAATCGCGCCTCTCCTATAAACTCTCCCTATGTTGATTGTTTTTGATATTTTCATATTAATGTGTGAAATTGCTTGAAATCAATGTATACAGTGAAGAATAAATAAATAATAATATAGTAACCAATCTTATGTTAGAAATTTTAAATGAAAAATCATGTGACCTAATCGGGAATGGAACCCGAAAAATAGATCATAACATCAAATTATCGGTTATACAATTCAATGCATACGAGACGAGTTTATCTTTGTTATCAGGTTTTACACAAAAATATATTTATGAAGAGCAGGTATATCAGAGAAATAGGAAAAAACAGCAACGAAACGGAACAATAAAGAACAACGTAATCACGAGCAAGCGTAACTCAGGAGTTTTGCTGTATTTTAAATTCATGGAGACGGAGAAATTGGTACTAGATAGAAGTTGAACGTCAAATAAAAGACTATTGTGTAGAAAGGTTATGAAGTGGCTATACAAATACAACAAGAGATGTCTATCTAGGGATATTATTTTTTTATGAATGTTCATTATTTTGCTCATATTGCTATGAATGAGGCTACTACACTGCATTGAATTGGCTCTCTTAAGAATTTTAAGAAGAAATAAGACTCTTGAAAAAATAGCTTTATTGTCTTCGTATAGAGTCCCAGTAGAGAATCGGGCATCGACTTTTTCCATAAATTATGAACGTCACAGTAAGAACTTGGAGAAAAGAGTGGGAGATCTGTTATTTTCCGAGGACTCCATGGGGCAAGAAATTTAATACCTATTGCAATATTTCTCCATAAACTTTGTTTAATCCATTTACTTAACTTAAATGGTAATTTGATCTATTTTATGGTAATTCAGTGTCCGTATTACCTTATCTTAAAACAATTAGTAAAATATGGTTTAGTTATTGTAAGATGATAAATTCAAGTTAGAGATGTAGAACGTAGTCCTTTAAGAGGGCTCAACACCCCTTCTTTGGGATTTCATGCAAACGAATTAGCAAAATTACTATAATTTTATTTTTAATATATTTTAAATTCTGGATAACATTTATGTTATTTTTTATATTTATATAATATTTTGAACATTTTTAAATGCGATTTTATCAATTTAGTTTTATTCACTGTGTCGGTGTTTAGGTAGTAGAATTCCATATCGAAACAATAAAACAGGTGTTTTATTCTGTTAAATTTAATAACTTACCATAGACGTGGGTGCTGTACGCACTGGTTTCTCAGTCGGGCAACACTCGCGTCTAAAAAGGTATAAAAGGGGCGGCCATATTAGCTTTCTTTCTCTTTGGTCATATCCGCTTATAAACTGTTGTAAACTATACTGTGTGCTTGTTCCTTCAAAATAATAAATGTTTTAATCCGATCGTGGCTTTGCTTTAATGGACCAAATACCCGTTGATTATTAATTCAACATTGGTCCTTCGTCAGACCGGGAAAGCAAAAATATTAAATACCGCGAAAACAATCGGATTACTTCAGATTACAAAATACATCATGGAAGAACAAAAATTACTAGTCAAAAAGGCTTACTCAAAAGGCGCTTTAACACGCTTAAAAAATAGCCTAACTGATGACTTTCTACACACCGCAACAGTGGAAGACCTAAAAATTAAAGAGCAAAGATTGATCGACGCCTTCAGACGATACGAGGACCTGGCAATGGAACTTCAAGACGATGGAGACGCCGAAGCAACTGAAGAGGTTTACTGTCAATGCTTGAGCCTGGTGAGATCCCGAATAAACGCAGCATCAGCCAAGGACAGGGACACGCTGAGAGACGAGTCCATGGCCACACACCATGTGCCTAACATTAAGCTGCCGAACATCCAAATACCGGCCTTTGACGGGAAGCTGGAGGACTATCGCCCCTTCATCCAAATGTTTGAGACGATGATACACCAAGATGACAGCCTTAGCGACCTGCAGAAGCTGTTTTACCTCAAGCATTTCTTGAAGGGGGAAGCCTACGACCTTGTCAAGAACCTGCCGACCACCCAAGGAAGTTACGGTGAGGCTTTACTTATTATTAAGAATACTTACGATAATTTATTCAAATTAACAATTAATCATGTGGAAACATTGATTGACTTGCCTACAGCTAGTAAGGCAGATTTCAACCACATGAAAAACATTGTGAGTGCGACTAGGCAGAATTTAGCAGCGCTAAAAAATTTAGGACATCCCACACATCAGTGGGGTGCATTTTTAGTTGTTTTATTGCTTAAAAAATTAGATGTTTATACCCGCAGGGCATACCACCTTGAGAAGGTTGAGGATACTGAGTTTGATTTAAATGAATTTTTGAAATTTTTAGAACTACGTGTAAACGCTTTCGAAAGTTCCTCATATCAACGTAATAATTTAGAGAAAAGGGATTTTAAAACTAGCAACACCAAGGTGACATTGACAACTCAAACGTCAAATATTTGCGACTTCTGTCAAGCGCGTAAAAATACGCACAGACTTTTTGAATGTCCCAAGTTTGTGGAATCCTCCTTGGATCAAAAAATTAAATTCATAACCTCACAGAAGAGGTGTAGGATGTGCTTAAATAAACATTTCTCTAGGTGCAGGTACAAAGGAAAGTGTGCAATATGTAAACAAAAACATAACACCTTACTACACGGGCCGGAGGCCAGTGTCGTAAGTGATGCCAGCGTAAGTCTCATATCTCAGGTAGCAGAAAATGTAAGTATCATTCCTACAGTTCAAGTTAGCATTGTTTCAGCCAATGGAAGTCGCATATTAGCCAGGGGCTTATTAGACACTGCTAGTCAAACATCATTCATTACATCAAAATTGGCTAAGCAAATAGGCAAACCATTTAAAAGATCCAACCTTAAAATCACAGGAATTTCACAGCATACGACTCGCGTAGAGCATTTTGTTAACTTAGATATACACTCAATAGTTTACCCATTTTCATTGAATTCTGACTTTTACATAATTGACAAAATAACCTCTAAATTACCACAAGAAAAATTTGACATAGCAAACTTAAAAATTCCCGATGGCATCGCACTGGCCGATAGCCAATTCTCTGTACCTTCTGATGTGGACTTGTTACTCGGATCTGATATTTTCTTTCAGGTTCTGCTGCCAGAGGACACCTCGATCAGTGAGTCAGGCAGAGGCGTCGTCGCACCGAGACTTGTACACACCAGCCTTGGATATGTGGTCGCTGGGAGCCTTCCGCTGTCGGATCGTCGGAGCGCAGTGACGCTGCATTGCACACATCGGGGTTGCGACATTCAAGATAGTATCAAAAAATTCTGGGAAACAGAAAAGGTTCCAGAAAAATTCAAAGAACACGCTGTTGAGGATGAAATCTGCGAGGAATATTTTTCATCAACGGTAAAATTAAATGACAGATTTATTGTATCAATTCCTTTTAAGGTCCCAGTAGAAGAGATACCTAAAACGTTGGGAAACTCTTTCGCTATTGCTTTGAAAAGACTTTTTAATTTAGAAAAAAGATTTGCCAAAGATCCTCAGCTTTTTGATAGATACAGGGATTTCATAAATGAATATCTGCGACTGGGACATGCTCAATATATTGACATGAGTGAATGTAATCAAAATGATAGGTGTTTTCTACCTCACCACCCAGTAATAAAAGAAAATGCTTTGTCAACCAAGTTGAGAGTAGTCTTCGACGCATCTGCGAGGGCTGCTGGAGGGCTCTCGTTGAACGATTTAATGCTTAATGGACCTGTGGTCCAAAGAGACCTCTTTGAAATTTTAACATTGTTTAGAATAAATAATTGTGTCATGACATGTGATATTAAACAGATGTATAGAAATGTACTGGTGGAAGGAGGCCAAAGATGTTTACAGAATATACTCTGGAGAGAATCTAGTAGTGATGAAATTAAATGCATCCAACTTAACACTGTGACATACGGTTTAAAATGCTCTAGTTTTTTAGCGACCAGATGTTTGAAAGAACTAGCCTTAATGTACAAACATGAATATCCTTTGGCCTCCTTCGCACTATTAAATTATACATATGTAGATGATATTCTAGTAAGCGAGAGCTCTCTAGAAGGTCTTGTAGAAACACAAAGGCAGTTGATTGAGTTGTTAAATATTGGAGGGTTTAAACTCCATAAATGGGCGTCGAACAACCCCGATGTGCTGCATAATGTCCCAGGTCAGTCACAGCGATCCGACGACATTGAATTGACTAATGAGTCAATAAAAACTTTAGGTCTAGTTTTAGACCTTAAGTTAGATCAATTCAAATTTGACCCCCCCCTATTGACACAATCTGCCTCAACCAAAAGAGAGATTCTTAGCTTCATTAGTAAATTTTATGATCCATTGGGATTAATTAGTCCAATTGTAGTGATAGCAAAGCAAATAATGCAACAAATTTGGATCTCAAACATAGGATGGGATACAGTTCCCCCGAGTCACATCTTAGATGCTTGGAATAAATTCATTCAAGACATCAAACAAATGCCTACTATAAAAATAGAAAGAACATTACATACAGAAAACGCTATAGAATATCAATTAATAGGTTTTGCTGATGCATCTTTGGAAACTGCACATGGATGTGTACTTTATTTGAGAACTATCCACTGTGACGACACCGTAACCATGACATTATTGTGTTCTAAATCTAGAATGAATCCTATACAAAACAAACTTACAATTCCAAGATTAGAATTAAATGCTTGTGTCCTTCTGACAAAACTAACTTGTAAAGTATTAGAGATTCTTAATGTTAAAATATCTATTCAAAAAATATGTCTTTTTACAGACTCAATGGTGGTGTTATCATGGATAAAAAATTCTTTATTTAAATTAGAAGCTTATGTGGCAAACAGAATTCATTTAATAAAAGATCTCACAAAGGATTTTCACTGGTATCATGTTAAAACTGATTTAAATCCTGCGGATTGTGTCAGTAGGGGAGTCACCCCGAGGCTCTTAAGCGTCCATAGTCTTTGGTGGACTGGTCCCCAGCCCCTGCGGGATCGGCAATGCAATTTTGCAAGCATTGGCTTTGAGCCCGCAGGAGAGGAGCTTGTGGACCAGCGAGTCTTTGTGTGTACGACCCCTGAAAGAAATGATATTTTTGAATATTTAAAACGATTCTCTACCATTCAAAAGATGCAACGAGTTCTTGCTTTTGTTATAAGATTTTGTAAAAATTGTAGAAATAAAACTTCACGTTTTAAGGAAAAATTTTTGTCATACAAAGAATTAGATTTCTCATTACTTTTGATAATAAAAAATGAACAAAAAATACATTTTCATGAAGAAATTGACTCACTGATCAGGCAAAGGTCCTTAAAGTCAAATTTAAAAGGTCTTAATCCTTTTCTTGATTCCAATGGAATATTGCGTGTAGGTGGTAGAATTCAGGGTTCAGCCTTGTCGTACTCACAAAAGCATCCAATAATTTTATCAAAAAATAGTAATGTAACCATGTTATTGATTGTAAGGGAACATTTGCGACTGCTTCATGCTGGCAATAGGCTAGTACTTGCAAATTTAAGTTTAAGATATTGGATTATTAGCGGGGTCAAACTTATCAAGAAAGCCCTGCACAGTTGTATTACTTGTTTTAAATTAAAGGCTTTGGCATCTAAACAATTGATGGGATCTCTCCCATCTGATAGAGTCATTGAATCTCGACCATTTCAAAAAACGGGTATAGATTTTGCAGGCCCTGTCAGCGTGAAGCAGTCCCGAATCAGAAAGTCCATTGTTACTAAAGGGTATATTGCTGTATTTGTTTGTTTTACTACAAAAGCTATCCATCTCGACCTGGTGTCCGACCTGACAACGGATGCATTCTTGGCATGTTTAAAAAGATTTATAGCCAGAAGGAATCTCCCATCTACTATATATTGTGACAATGCTTCCACCTTTAAGGGAGCTCAGAACGTTTTGCATGAATTATTTAAATTATACAATAACAAAAATAATCAAAATATAATTCAAAATTACGCGTCAAATGTTGGAATAGATTTCAAATTCATACCAAGTTATTCTCCCCATTATGGGGGTCTATGGGAGAGCGCGGTACGATCAACAAAACACCATTTGCGTCGGTCTTTGGGAGGTTCTCTACTGACTTTTGAGCAATTAATAACAGTACTGGCACAAATAGAACAGATTTTAAATTCTCGTCCACTCACACAATTGTCTTCCGACGTAAATGACATGTCGTATCTTACGCCTGGACATTTTCTAACAGGAGATATTATGACCGGCATTCCTGAACAAAATTTGTGTACTCTACAAAATCGACCCAAGTGGAAGGAAAATCTTCCCAACATAAAGATCGGAGCCCTAGTCATTCTCAGAGAGGCAAACGTGCCACCTTTAAAATGGCCTCTTGCTAGGGTGACTGAGGTTTTTCCGGGTCGAGATGGAAAAGTGAGAGCATTGGAGATTCGCAAGGCCAATGGCTCAAAATTGCGAACCTCCATTGCAAAAATTTGTTTATTGCCTATTGAATAAAATGTATGTATTGCCATTGTCTTTCTGCGAACATGCTACCTTGTATAATTTTATTTTTCTTGCAAGGTTGAAGCCACGATTGGTGGCCATTTTTGTAGTTTTGAAGGAACAAGCACACAGCGGATGGATATTTTAAATTTTTTTGTATTAGCATAAAGGATGCTCATTCGTGGAAGGACAATGGCACTTGTATTTTGCTTTCTATTAATTCCTTGTTGATATGTTGTGTTTTTCATAGTGATGAATGAATGAACATAATGTAGCAATGAAAATAATATAATTTGTATATGCAATAATTGCATGCCTTTTGTGTATGTAATACAATGAAAAAACTTTTGCTTTCTATTAATTCCTTGTTGATATGTTGTGTTTTTCATAGTGATGAATGAATGAACATAATGTAGCAATGAAAATAATATAATTTGTATATGCAATAATTGCATACCTTTTGTGCATGTAATATAATGAAGGAAATGATATTTTTGCTTTCTATTGATTCCTTGTTAATATGTTGTGTTTTTCATGTAGTGATGAATGAATGAACATAATGTAGCAATGAAAGTGGTATAATTTGTATATGCACTAATTGCACACCTTTTGTGTATGTAATATAATGAAAAAACCTTAAGAAAATATTTCTTTGTAACATGTGCAAAAACATAATATAAATATAAAATATATGTACAGGCTACAACTGCATACCTTTAGAATTCAAAGACCTTTTTTCAATTTGTTTAATGTTTTTTGTTTCTTAAAAAAAATAAATAAGATCAATAAAACTAAAATTGTAATGCAGAACTTAGAATCAAACCATATGTACACATATGTAGTTGAAATTTTAGTATCTTTAATTGGCAGTTGCCCTTCACATAACACTTTGCATAATATTAAGAAAGCAATGTAATGTAGCTTTACTTTGTCAGCTTCCTTCATCTCCTTCGGCACTTAGACGGGAATAGTAAATCTTCTCTAGCGCCCCAAATATGATACAGTCCACAAAAAAATCGCAGGAAAACCCGTCATTTGCCCAGGGAGAGGGAGGAATGCTTGACTTACTCAGCTGTCACTATGTGCCCCCCCGAGTTTATGTTAAATTTAATAATTTACCATAGACGTGGGTGCTGTACGCACTGGTTTCTCAGTCGGGCAACACTCGCGTCTAAAAAGGTATAAAAGGGGCGGCCATATTAGCTTTCTTTCTCTTTGGTCATATCCGCTTATAAACTGTTGTAAACTATACTGTGTGCTTGTTCCTTCAAAATAATAAATGTTTTAATCCGATCGTGGCTTTGCTTTAATGGACCAAATACCCGTTGATTATTAATTCAACAATTCTACTAAAGATTTTATTTTGTGAGAGAGACGTCTTTCGTCTTATGAGGACATTGTCAATCTGATTTTAAAAATACAACATTATTCATATATATAAAATATTTACAATAATAATGATGAGAGAGTACAGTATAGTATTATAATGAAGTATGTATCAGTAACTAATTCTAAGAAATCACTAATTACCATGCAAGAGGGAGAACAATATGTATATGTATTTATGTGACAAGGACAAGCATAGTGTATTGTATTAATCTGGTTTTTATTATTATTTACCAGATTAATACAATACACTATTAACCAGGTATTAACCAGATTAATACAATACACTATGCTTGTCCTTGTCACATAAATACATATACATATTGTTCTCCCTCTTGCATGGTAATTAGTGATTTCTTAGAATTAGTTACTGATACATACTTCATTATAATACTATACTGTACTCTCTCATCATTATTATTGTAAATATTTTATATATATGAATAATGTTGTATTTTTAAAATCAGATTGACAATGTCCTCATAAGACGAAAGACGTCTCTCTCACAAAATAAAATCTTTAGTAGAATAAAACACCTGTTTTATTGTTTCAATTTAGTTTTATTTTGCTGCGAGAAATATAGTGAAAATAATTTTTGAAAATTACCCGTCGCAATGATGATAGGTTGAGTGGTGCTATTTTAAACAAATCCTTAATAATACAAGAGTGTCAATAAAATTTTAAAACCAAGATTAATCTTAAAATATCGTGAATTTTATTAATTTATTTACAACACTTGGATTTCCTTAATTATTATGACAAACTGCACAGGTACACATAAAAAAAAATCGTTATCATAAAAATTATAGAAAATGTTTATAATTCTACCATTTGTTTTATTTATGTATATAATATTATGGAACGTTGTTTACCGTGCATACTACATATATAACGTCATTATGTGCAATAATCAAGAATATAGCGAGTTTCACAAGCGAGTTTTTATGTAGATTCAGAAGGCATACTCTGTGCCGAGCGAGAGCATGTGGGGGTGTAGGTACTCGCTCCGTCTCTGAATTAGGAAATAAATAAATTCAATTTTTAGAATAAACACAACTTAAATTTTATTTATATGTGACAACATACTATTTTTTTATACTCATGAATATTTTTGCATATACAGTTTTGGCTTATATTTATTAATAAAGCTTTTTCATTTATTATTTAAATAATTTTCTCTGCGACTACTAAAAATTGTTGCCTGAAACCACTAGAGCTGAATCTGATTTGTACCTTAGGTAAGAATGGCTGTTAAGAATAGAGCTAAAGAAATAATGTTATGATCACTTTTAATTTTAACAAACAAAAGATTATACACACTTTTCTGTTAGTTTTAGAGTGATTTGTTTTCATCAAAAACACTTTTATTACGCTTAACATCTTCAAAATGCCACTCATCCTGGTGTCTTAGTTAAAAAAAAATATATTAAGTTGGAAGCAAGACAAATCGAACCCCTGATGTTCCGATTGATAAGATTTTTAACATCAGATAACCGACTACATAGTGTGTGGTTTTGTATCGAAATTAGACTAATCCAATTTTTTTTGTTAACTTATTATGAGAAAAAAATCCTTTAGGCCTAGACAAAACACATTTTAGCGTTACGTTTTCAATTCATTTCCGTTTTAATATAGACGACGTTGCGAGAAAGTGTCAATTTTCCTAGCTACTTGTGTATTTCGTCATCGTCATTGTCGGTCGGTGGATGGCGCTGGTAGTAGCTGCCTGAAACATCTGACGTCTCATTTTTCAAAATTAAATATTATTATCTTATAATTGTTCAAATTAACTAAATTTTGATACATTTTTTTAGTTTCAATAGTTTTATAAAGTTGAATTTTAGGGTGTTATTATTATTTTTACACTAGTTAAAAATTTCAAATTTAAAAATGTGAATTAGCGAATAATATTAATTTGTGACAATTAATAATACCTTCAATTGAAACTCACATAAAATTCTCACATTTTAGTCAAATTTGTGATAATCACAAGTGTTTTCAAAATTTTATAATAGTTAAATAAAGGTAGCCTGGAGGTAGAGTCTCGGCCTTATGAACATGAGGTCCGGGGTTCGATCCCAGGTGTCGGCAAACTCCCCTTTCATGACACAAGCTTTTAGCTTACTGTGAAAGGTGTATAAGGTTGTATTTGGGTTTATAACAAAACCCAGATATATCTTTTAAAAAAAAAAAAAAAAATAGGCGCCCTTGAGGCGCCGTCTAGGGACTGTTAAACGGCGTCAAAACAAAATCATCCATAATCATCATCATCATCTATATTCGAGCGAAAACGTAACACTTAAACGTGTTTTGATTAGGCCTTTTTATGTTGAGTTCTATGAAACAGAATTTCCAAAACAGTCGAATCCAATGAAATTTATGTGAAAATTAATAAAAAAAAGTAAGTAAGTAAGTATGTAAAAATCTAGTTAGTTTTGGCATTCGACTGACAGTTTATTACAAATGCATTATTGCTTATTTTCAATTCCAAGCCACTCAATATCTCAATTAACTTAGAATTTCGGAGAAATCATTTTCCACCCTCGTGCAACATAAGAAACAATTTAGTTTCGGACAATATTGCATATAATGCTTATTATTTTCACATTACAATATATAGAAACAATAACAATTTAATAATATATTATAAATTCAAGAAACCTATGGATAGTAAACATATAAACGTATCAAAGCGTTATCATATTATGCAAAACAGTTTTCCAAATCTTTAGAGTAAACTCCAAGCGGAAAATCGCCTCATCTGTACCTGCATACAATATATACCTATAAAATGACCGCATGCGGCCAATCTACCCCACTATGTTCTTCATTTCAATAAAAAGGGTTATAGAACATATTAGGTATACACCCTCTCAAATAATGCCCACTAGATACATGTACAACCCTTAAGAATATAATATGTACATTTGAATATCTGAGACTTGAGGGTGAATGCAGTTTGGTAGGTACTATTGTTATTATTTTAACTGTCTTAAAATGTGCTGAGAATATTTTTTAATTCTTTATTAACCCTTTAACGCTCCGTTTGGAATCACACAAAGACATCAAAGTTTTAAATAATATATAATTTATTTATTGATGTTATTTTTGTGTATCACGTCGGTTCCTCTTACTCGTGTTGAGTAAGAGGAACCGACGTGCGTGTATGAGGAACTGTATGAATGTGGAGGAAGCGAAGGAAGTGTGTAAAGATTGATCTGTTTGGCGTTCCGTTCTCTCTGCCTACCCCACTTGGGACACGGCGTGAGGGTATAGTATAGTATAGTATGTTATTTTTACAATTAACCATTTGGTAGTATTCAGCATGCGGTACACATACTGGGTATCTCAGACTACCTGCACATGAAGCTGTCGTCGGGGTTTATCAGAGCTTTCACCATGTCACCCGGAAGCTTATTAATTGTAATAAGCACACCTCGCGCAAAGGATAGGTTGAGGGTTCAAATCCCGTCTGGGGCACTACCAAATAAGGTTACGTTGTCTTTTCTAAGCCTTATACATGGTAACTTCATGACGTGTTAAATTTACATGTAGGTATAGTAAGTTTTTGATTTATTTTTTCCATATCTACATCATTGGTGACTGATTAAATGCTTTGGTATTCCATGAGACCTTTACTTGTTTATGTATTGATTTGTATGAATGGTCTTTAATGTATTGTTTTAACTGTCTGTGTCTCGTAAAACTTGTAAAATAAAATATCTAAAATCTCGTTCTACACTGGCACACTATCTCCCTCTAGTGAGGTTCCCAAAAAAATTGGCCTCCTATTCTTTTCCGTTAGTTTTCGAGTGTCCTTTAAAAGACAGGTGGATTCAAAGGAAACGGCAAACTAATAAATAAATAAAAAAAGATACCTAGGTGAAAATATTACTATTATTAACAATAACAGTAAAATATGTTTACATCCGTCAAAATTATAGTGTTTACAATGTCTAAAATTACACAACACCACAACGGCAAGACGAATACTACGAGAGGTAGGGGTGGGGTGTTCAATATCTAAGGTCCGTTTCTTAGTCGTTGTTAACAACAACCTCCTCTCTAAATGTTAGTGATACTGATACTGTGTGCACCCCCCTCCTCCCACCATCATACACCCAAATACCCCATAAATGTGGGGGTTTCTGTTGTTTTGGTACTCTGTATTTATGCAAAGTACAAGATGTTGTTAGCCGGTGGCCTTTTATGGCACACACATAACAGCAACAAATTAGTTTCATGTAATGGGGTGCTGTATGGGTGTATTTTAATGATACCTCGACCAAACAATCCTTACACATGTCGCTGTCCTGTCAAATTACGAACATTTTATAGTTTTAACGCAGATAAAGATTTTATCACATTTTCTAGCGGATTCCTAGGCAAAGAAGAGGTCTGCTACTATTTTCGGTCCATTTAACGCCTTTAGTTCAGCGATGAGGTAAGCCCCCCGTTTGGAATGTCTTTACTTTTGCTAACACAGAGATGCCGTAACGGTGTGAATTCACATTTACTAGAGTTAAAAGTGAAGAAGCCAAGAATTGAATGGTTGATAATTTTCAATAACTCATTAATAAACAATATTATCAGCTGATACGAAAACATCGACGTTTTTCTTATATTTTTTATTTATACTTATTTTGGAAGCAAGTTAAATTTATATTCCAATTAAAACCAAGGCATGCATATATCATAAATAATTTGTTACAAGTATATTGCATTATACTGTATTCACATTATTTCCAAAACAATAAATGAAGAACATTCGAAATAAATTCAAAATTATGACAAGGCTCAGGTACCTATATTATATCATCACCAATTATTATTATTAGTTCAATATTTCTCCGCGTGACTAATTGAGTTTGTCAGACTTAAAGTAGATTGTAGTAGGTATTAAAATGTAATAGTAGGTGGTGTGTGTAAGTTAAGATAAGGGCGGGGTGGGGTGAGGGGTGGAAGAAGGATATTTGAATATTGTTTCCAAAGGAGATTTGTCCAACAATTATTATTGTTGTAACGTCCGGTCAGAGAATGTCAAATTGTTTTGATTTCAAATCCCCAACATATTTAAGGGCGATACGATATTTTGGGCTCAAACCACTCGACAATGAGTGGATAGCTGAAAATAAAATGAAAATGTATATTTTCATAGCATTTTACAAAAATGATTTCATTTTAAATAGGAGTCCTTGGACTCCTGCAATATCCGAGAAATAAAGTTATTTCAACATTTATCATATACCTACCTATGTTTAAGTAAAAATGATTTCCAATTTTCTTCTCTCCATCCATAAGTGGCACAACTGGTATATTAATAATTGTATATAATTTGTTAGTTTTTGCTACATATTTCTCAATAACTCAAATCGAAATTATTGATTTATACGCTTGTTTTGTGAAACGAAAAAAAAACATATTCATGAAATTCGAAAGCGTAAAAAAAGAGTTTTTGTTTCTGTAGTCAAAAAACTTACAAATGTAAAAACAAACTTTCCTGATCTCCTCAAAGAAAATCCTCCTCTAAGTCCTAAAATATCTTATTGGATAATATTTAAATTTATAGGTACAACTATTGTTTTTTTCTACAGGAACCACACTTTAAGAAGCGTCGACATTAAGAAGAGAATATTATAGCACAAGATGGTTTCCTCGCTAACCCTTAGTTACATACGTAATGAGAAGACCTCACATGGAATAATTATACTTCGGTAAATATTTGATTAAAATTTAATCACAAGATGTTGTGTTGCTACCGTTGGTTGATATAATATTACGTTTTATTATTATATTGCCGTGTCTTGTCTTGTCTTGTTGCAATGAAGTACATACTTTTATGATGGTAGGTACCACTGGAATTTCCATTCGTACCTTACGAAGTTAATATTGATAATATTGCTAACCACCCTAGATTTTACTGTATGGTAGCAATTTCTATCTCTAAGAACAAATTAAAGCCTCAATTTGAATCTGACCTTTAATTTACTTATTAATAAAGTTTATGAGTTTTCTGTAAAAAGCAGATGTTCGTAAAATATTACGTAGAATATCTTCAATTTGGCCATGAGGTATGGCACTCACCTTGGATGTTTTATTGTTTTATTAGCACGGAGAGGACAATCTGCATGTTTAACACGAGCAGTTAAGCAGTCACCTTGTTGGATATGCCTTGATAATATTTATTCTTTTTTTAAATAGGTCAATTGAAATTTTACACAATTCGAAAAATTAACAAAATATTCATAACATTTGTAAACACATAAAATCATCAGATGAAAAATAAATAATAGGTTAAATTCTAAAATAGTTTGTTATTTTAACTCTGAATTATCAAGTCAAAAATCACAGAATGGCTTGTTAATAATAAACACATTATTGTCAAAATAAATTTGTTCAAAAGGCGTACATATTGCCTTGAGGCAATGTCTTCCAGTAAACCTAATACAATGTGTGATAAGCATGTTTTAGTATAAATTAATTAATTTTATCTTATTAGATACTATTAGGTAATTTCTAATAATTAACCACTACTACTACTAGAGACGCAAACGGTAAAAAAGCAAACTACTTTCACCAAAATGTACACAACAAAGCCAATGTCGACAAAACAATAAGATGTTCAAGGTTTTAACCTTTAGAATAGGTAAAAACAATATTTGAATTTAGAATCGGGTAGCTAATATGTTTTTAGTATTATGTACGAAAGTAGGTGAAGCTATTGAAATTTAGAACCTTTAGAGGGTGAATGTGTGTGTATGTGTGTGTGTAGTTGAAGGGTGAGGGAGGGGGGCGGGTTAGATAGTTAGGTACTATTAGATTCGGTAGTTTGTATGTATGAAGGCGTAGTTTTGAATCCAAAATCCACCAACAAACTCTAGAACACATCTGGTTTTAACACTCATTAAGATTGTTTATGTCCAAAACACCTGAAATTGTCTATAGTTATTGCTGTGAAATATAACTATTAAAGGTATTATATGTATAGGTACCTAGTGTAATAGTGGAGATAGTGGATTTTGTATGTAGATGGTATATTAATTTCGTACGCGTGCAATATATTGCTTTTGAATCCACACCCGACATTATATTGTTATATTATTTAATGTACCTACGTATTTATTAATATTATTGCTTTTTTAGACTTGGGGTAGCCAGCAAATGATCTGAAATAAAGAAAAATTGAGAAACCATCAAAATTATTGATCTTAGTTAGCTAAAAAAATGTATTTAAAATATATAAAATTTCTGTATCTTAAAGAGCATTTATTGCTTGATTTGATTATCAACCTTTTAAGTCCCGCACCATGACCTCATAATGAAATATAAACTTTTATTTGATATGATTATAACCCCCTAAATCCCCCCACACACATTTATATTGTGACATTTATAATGAAGAAAAAACATTTCCATTAGTGTCTTTCTTCAAATTATACGTTTCAATTACTATTGTTCGCGATTCGGTTATTACGATTTCCGTTTTAAAATAAATTCGTTTATAGTGATAATAATATTATAAAATACAAATTAATTACTTGCATTATATACTTAATATACTTATTTATTCGTCTTGTAATGCTTCTCTTGGAAACACAGGCTAAAACAAGACTCTTGATTATTGTAACATGTACTTATAAAAAATTCACACAGATTGAGTTAGTCCCAAACCAAAATAAGAATCTTGTATTATGAGTACTTACAGACGATACACATAATGCATACAATACACAAAACAAGTAAACACTTAGCACTCAGACTCATAACATTTTGAATAAGGGCATTCTTAATTATGCCGTGGTCGGGAATGGAATCCGATACCTTGTAACTCAAAGGCAAGAGCGTCACCTCCGCTCCACATTGGCTGTCACTTTTGAGTTATTTCACTCAAGATATTTGTCAATACTCTGAAATTTTTGTCATAAAAAAAGTATGTTGTGGAAGAAAATCATGTTGATAAATACGATAATCTTTAATTTACGTACATAGATTAAAACAAGGACCGAATTTATTAAGAACATATAGTTTGAATTCTCTCTAAGCCATCACCGTATTTCACAGGAGTGCGTGCAATAAGCACGCAAATCATCCTCTCTATATAAATATAAAATAAAACATTCAGAGTAGGTAGAAAACCTCATCGCTGAATCAGTTAGATATATTCATAAAATACAAAATGCGAATGACTAAATTGCAGTTATGTAATTTGATAATCTGAAACTATCTTCAAGTAACATATCATTCGTTATAAGAGTGTTTACATTAAAAGACATTCGTTTTAAAAAGAATCAAATGAAATAATAATATTTACACAGAGGCGCTTGTCTATTTCTATAAAGGGGAAGGTTGGAGAGATACACGATACGCCACTGGACATTTTTGGGGCTTATGTACATTGATGACACTGATGATGATTATGAATTTACTTTACAAAGTGACGACCTAGAAATGAAAATGACATGGGGAGTGTTTGGAAGAAAGGGGAAAAGGCAAGAAGAGAAAAAGTAGAAATATTACATTATGTAATAATAATTTTGAAAAGGTACTGAACGGCGATGCGTTTCATGAGAAATGTCCCGATTTTTTTTTATTAAGTAAAGTTATTCCAAATTTGAACATTCATTTTCATATTTTATTTAAAAAATATGCATCAAGACCTACATCAGCAACATTTAAAATCTAGAGATATCACTGATTTGCTTTATTTCAGAGAGGAATCTTTAAGGGTAAAAATGACGTTACGTTTTTTTTTTAACATATGGACAATTCAAATAAATCGAGTTTATCCCAAATGAAAATATGAATCTTGTATCATGGGTACTGGCGAGACGGTGTAACCATACCTACAATGCACCAAACACAAATACATGTAACCTAACCTAACCTAAACTAGACCCAGGACAATTTGAGAGAGGCAATTTTTATGTTGCCCTGGCCGGTAATCGAACTCGGGACCTCGTGACTCAAAAGCGAGAGCGTTGCCTCTGCGCCACACGGGGCCTTTGTCAAGAGAATAATGTACTTAGGTACCTTAGTATTTTTTTTTTGCAAATAACAAATACTAAACTAAATTTTCCTTAACTAAGCACATTCTCATCGAACTAAGTGTTTTCAGGTAGGCACCATTAGAATCAACAAAATAAATTGGTTTCAAATTGCTGAGACGTAATACAAAGGCGCACAATATAAATGCGCTTGGACAAATATTTGTAAAGAAATTATATTTCATTTCATTAACTATTTTTGGCATTCACATTTAAGTCGTTGTTCCCTTTTCGAACAATATTTTTATAATGTCTTTAGATTTGTTTTACTATAACGACACTATTGTAATTAATTTTTTCTTTAACATATCTTCAACAACGAAGCAAGTCAATCGTAGTGACAACTTGTATGTGTGTTATATTCAGCAGATACGCTGACTACACCACTTGTGGGATATACCATGACTGTATGAATAAATTTGTTTTTACAAAAATTTCATATAAAATCTTTTTTTAATTTGTGAAAATCTTAAAATGTAAGATATTTTTAAAATAGATAAATATGCGAATAAAAATAGCATAACAAAGACTACATTGTTCATAATTTTCAAAAATTTAATTTTCAAAACTTAAAAACGCCACAGCGGGTGCCCTGTGTAACTCACAGTAGCTTGTTTTTGCACTGTTTGGTTTGCGACTGCGATTTCCCCAATTCCTCTTATCTTCCATTCCCCCGTTTTAGAGCGCTATTCTATTTTTTTTCTTTGCCAATGGACCACTACATGTTCATGTTATTTTTATGTTTTTAGAATGTTATGTAAAGTGAATATGATTGACCTCATATCATACTGTTTTTTTTTAATTTCTTTTTGTAGATTTGTAAACATACTGATTTATTAGTAATATTCGCAAACTTTACTGGTCAAATATTGATTTATTATATTTTTTTTTTGTAATATGTATGTTTGACTGACTGTATGTTTTGCTTGGTATATAAATAAAATAAAAAAATTAATAAATCATTTTGATCAAAACTCTACATAGAGCAGTTTCGCTTCTACATCCAGATATGTACCTGCATACAAACGGATTCACATGTAAAATAAATTTAGTGACAGAATTCGTTCAATTAAAAGGAAAGCAGCAAACATATATAGTCTTCTCTTTCATCCTCCAACCACCTTGATTTGAGGGGGTGGTCATTGGTCACTCACTCCACATCAAGTAGTGGTGATACCTAGAACCCTCTCTCCATCTCTGCTTTGACGCACCCTCAGGGTTGAATTAGAAACACAATACAAGTTTCAAAATGATGCCAATCTATTGAATCATAGATTCTTAAATATTTTTTTAGTAATTTGTTTTACTTATCCATATCTAAATATTTAACCTTTTCAATTCAGCGATGAAGTATATGCCACCCTTACAGAATGTCTCAGATTTCATTGGCACGGAGTGGATGACTTGCGTATTTCTTCCAAGTAATTGGTCTACTGGCTATCCAACTCGCGTAAGATACCGTGATGGAGTGGATGTTTTAATCTCTTTGCTAATATATATGCTATAAAATTTAAAACAAATCTACTTACGTTATCGTCTCTGGCTACCCAAAAGGTGTCAGATGATTGGTGTATAGAAATATAACAGCTATTTACCTGAAACAAATGAAAAAAAAAGTTTAATTAATTAAGTCAAAACAGGTACATTAATATTTTTCTTAAATCAATAAATGAATCGTAGGTAAATATTTTTATATTATTATATCCTGCGGAGTCCCGCTAAATAATAGACCTCCCACTCCTTTCTGTCCATTTTTGAGTGTCCTACTGTCCTGTAAGAGGTAGGGGATTTATTTAACGTATACAATTCAGTTCAACGATGGGGCATACCACTCGTCCTGAATGCCTTAAATTTTATAGACACGAAGTGGACAACTTGCATGTTAGTTACGTGGATTTAATCCGCTGGCTATATCCAACTAGTGGGAAATATCGTGATGATATAAAAAAAACGATAAAATTTGTGATAGATTTGAAAAAAAAAACGACATAATTATGTAAAGTGAAATCAAAGTTTGAGATTCGTTATTAATTTGATACTGAAAGCAGTTACAAGCATAAGACGAAAGTAATTCAACACTTGATCAATCAGGGAGGGGTGTTCCACATTGTCTTTGATGGTCATTCTTGAGGTGTTTCTGTCTCCACCTGTGGTGTGATAATTAAAAGGGACTAGACAAGGATACAACATGTCAAACAACCAAAATTTATAAGACAAAATGACCGTTAGAGATCGAATTCTCTTCAAGAGAGCCAGGAGCAAATGTTAAAGGTTGCATGCGACTTAAATTTCGAAGGGGACACATAATATGGTACATTTAAATACGAAAACCTATAATAATAATAAAATTTATCGTACAAAATGTTTAAAAAAAAAATAAGCAGATATAGGATTGCAACATTGAGGCGCGATATCTCCAACCAACACAAAACAAAAATAAATTAAGTCTTTACTATACTATACCCTCACACCGTGTTCCATGTGGGGTAGGCAGAGAGAACGGAACGCCAAATAGATCTATCCTTACACACTTCTTTCGCTTCCTCCATATTCATACAATTTCCCATGCACGCACGTCGGTTTCTCTTACTCAACACACGGCCGTCCTTTAACGGCACGTCCACGTGATCAAGCCACGTAGTTTTCGGACGCCCGCGCTTACTAACACCCTTTCCTTCAGACAAGTAATAATTATAAGTAACCCACTTTTCTCAATTTTTTTTTTTTTTTCAAATTCAAATATTTTTATTTAAATAAAATTAACAATTTAATAATATTACATACACACCTTATTACTAAAAAACACATTTATTGGGTACATATTTGACCCTCAAAATTGAGCAGTGCTCGTGCTGTTTAGGTATAGATTATATTTGCGATTTCTCTTACTCAACACACGTCCGTCCGTGAGAATTTGTTCTACGTGATCAAGCCACGTGTTTCTCGATATAAGATACTTAATGAGATAAATTAATGTTAAATAAATAAAAATATAATAAAAACATACATCAAAAGTTCATTGAACGTTTTATGATGCATTGGCGAAATCAAAGAAAAACTAAAAAAACATTAATCGCCTCTTAAATATACTGAGTAATATTAATAAACAACAATATTATTAAACAACACTCTGCAGATTTCTGCCACCCTGGTACTTCGTCTCGGTGGTCCAACCAAAACATAAATAAATAAATAATAACGTTTACAAATAAATAAATACAAATAAAACATAAGCAACACATCAATATTATCTCTTTAATGATTTTATTTTAAACAGAAGAGAACTTTGTCTAAATATTTTATTCTGTTCATATGTATGTATGTATGTTTGTGTATCTGCCGCATAGCACGAGTGTGTTATGGAGACATTTACGAGACAAGTAAGTAAGAAATTAATACCAATTAAGAATATTAACGTCCATTGAGCATTATTCTGGATTATAATTATTTGATTAAATTAAAGAATCTTCATGAATATTATTTGTATTGTGATAATGTTTTTATTGTTAGATAACAATTTCAAATATTTCATGCTTCTTATGTTTAAAGACGAATTTGAATTTGGAATATCTTCAATCTAAAAAAACACCCATGTAATTTATCCAAAATACCTTCACATTACATAAACAAAATGAACTCTGTAATTTAAGGACTCTTCGAAAAGAAACGGAGACCGATTTTTCGCTGAGGACTCTTGACGGACGGATTTATTTAATATGAAAATAGCTACTACTACTACTGCAACTACACCATCATGGTATATCCCACAAGCGGGATAGGCAGAAGACCAGATGAATGTAATAAATTGTACTATTAAATTGTTCAGAGTTAAGATACTTTAATTGGCGATGTAAATATTTAACTGAATTATTGTATTATTCATTGTCATAAATAAAATTTAAAAAAAAAAACATGCAAGCTGTACTCTCGATGCCAACCATAGATTTTTATATATAATACCTAGATGGAGTACTCGTATGTATTTTCATTGTAATAAAGTGAGGCACCATTTTTCGGCGCTTTTGACAGATCGGTTGGCGAAAAGAAGTGTGGTAAATCGCTTAAAACGTCGACAAGAACTTCAAAAAAATGTCCAAATATGTTTTTATAAATGTAAAAATGATATATTTTAATAAAAATGCGAGAAATACTTCATAAAATGTAGGAAACACCACACGCTTTCGCCAACCGTTCTGTCAAAAAATCATAGATTTTTTGCCTCACTTTTGTTAATGAGTCAAGGTTCTAGGTTTTGTATGGAATTCTGTGATGCCAACAAAATGCTAAGACATTCTGCATAAAATATGAATATTAACAGCACTGTTAAAATATTTCACAACGCTAATTATCATGAAAAATTTCACTATAAATTCCGGGTATTAAACCTTGTAAGACGTTAAGTATAATATTGCACGTAGGTATCTATCACATGCATAGCATATTAATAATATGTGAAATTAAGTACAAAATAACTACTTCAGAAGAAATAACATCATGTAATGCTATAATATGTAGGTATATAAACAGCAACAGTACGGGTTTTATTGCAAAACAGTAATAAAACACAAAAAAGATAAATAAAAATATGTATTGATCATAAACAGAATTGAAATTGTAGCTTGAATAAGGGCCCATAAACCAAAATACTATTTGAGATACGACTGTTGAAAAATTTCAATTACGTTTATCTTTTAATGACACTTAACCCTCTCAGGACAATAAGATTTTCACAAATAGTTTTAAATATCCATCTCTGTTCTTTTAATTACAATAATAATAATCTTTATTTAAATAATATAGTCTTCACACTTTCATAATAACATAGAAGTACATACTTAACACAATCGTAAAAAATATCTACCACACTAGCCATAGGGCTGTGTTGTGGCAAAAATACCAATGTGACACAGACTTTAGCCTAGTGAGGTGGCAAAGTGGAATAAGTTTAATTGGCATATTATGGATATTTGAACTGTATTTGATTATATATGCTTATTTGCGGAAATAAACGAATTTGAATTTGATATATAATAATAGAATTATAAAAATTAGCAAACTAAAACACTTGAATTGCCACAATGGAAGAATTAAAACTAATAAATACATTGAGGTGACATAAAATATTATGAATTTGGAAAAAAGCATTCCAAAAAATATTTTTCTTGGACTATTAAATAATTAAACACATGATAAATATTATTTTATAAACAACATATTAAGACGTTTAATTAGTTGAAATGTTAATTATACCAAGTTTCAAAATGATCCTAAAAAGTGGCGTCCACACAGCTGCATGCGAACGTCAATCATCAAGCAAAATTTCTAAATCTTGCGGCGACAATTCGGAGCATTCTCCTAAGAAATATTCGAATGAATGCCTTGATTACGTCTCATGGACGGGTAACGAAGGCATTCATTCGAATATTTTTTCGGAGAATGTTCCGAATTATTGCCGAAAAAGTTAAGATTTTCGCTTGATGATTGACGTTCGCATAGACAGCAAATGAAGAATAAAAGAAAAAAATTAAAAACTAATATCACAACAATTTTAAAAAAGGGCACACGGATCTATTGCTCCTTGTTCTAATTGCCGCCTCAATTGTACTTACTGAAATAAGTAATTATAAAAACATTGAAAAAATATTTAAAACATTAAGTTACAAAGATTCAATTAACAATAACAACCATTAAAGCAATCTCACATTATTTCTTTACTGCCGTTTAAGGTTTCGCCCTTTGGAGAACAAAGAGCAGAAACAAGTCCCTTCCACTCAAAACAATTTTGCACTAATTAAGCCAATATTTTCTACGACAATCTCAATGTTTTTATTATTTGTTTATTTTTATTCTCTACTTTACATTGCTATCAACAATCAATAACCACAAAATATCATATTTTTTTTAGTTATACAAGAGGTTCCCAAACCTTTTCTTCTCATAGACCACTTTGCTGGTTCCGATGGGCCCCCTGCAGCTACATTTCTACCATATTCCCAAAACTCAACAAAAATGTGAAGATTATATCGAAACCAGATAAATTTCGTGGACCCCCGCTAACGAATAGTGAACCCCCAGTTTATTGTCACGCCAACGTAGACCTCCGTCGAGTCTTCCGTGGATCCCTGGGAGTCAACTTAAACCACTTTGGGAATCAATGAGTTATACAATTCAATGCACAGAAGACGAGTTTATTCAATATATCCAAAAATATATACAGTCTTAAAAAACATGTGAATTAAATCGAGTTCATCTATTGATGATTGAAAAAGTAAAAATATCTACTATTTATTACACTAAAATATATCTGCAAAAGTATTTCCAAATATTAAACGCAGTTCAGGGGCGTGGTGTGAGTGTTTCCAGTAATGTTATAATTTAATTATTTGGTATTTTCATAACAAAAACAATAACATCAGTAGATGATGGTAGGTAGGTATGTAGTAATAATAAAAGCAAAATAATAATTATAATAAAAGATCCACCGTAAAACAATAATAAATGAACAATGGTGAATTTTCCGAGTTTACAAACATGAGTTATTAACATGTACCGCCACTGGTGAAACAGGGATTACAATATTACACATGAAATGCATCGAATTTTATAGCCCATCGTAAATAGATACATGAAAGTTTTGATGAAGTTTGTTTTTTTTTTTATAAAACGAAAGATTCTATACGACAAACGGTTCTTACCTACCCTTTTTTTAATTTTTCCAGTATCCTTTAAAAGACAAGTAGCTACATATTGGTAAAATATCTGAAAGGGGAGATGAAAGATGCCAAATGTTCTCATTTATAATTTGCGAAAAAAACTCGCTTATTTCAAAAGTATGAATTCACACAATAGGGAACATGCATGTGTGAGGAATATGAATAAATGTTATCAATTCATATTAATAAATATACGCTGATCTCGAATATCCTAATAAGAAACGATAAAATAAAACTTTTCATTCAATATTTTCATTTTAAAAATCCATATTTTCTGTTATTGAATTAGTCCGGTGTGACGTCGCTAGGCGCTATTTTGTATTGCCACACATTTCACTCTTAGTACTGTTTGTAGCGCCTGATATTGTCAAACATTGCTCCGCCACGAGTGAACCTTTTTGCGGCGAAGTGCAATAATTGCTTTTGTAAATGGTGATAAAAACCTTAAAAATGCACATTTAAAAATATAAAAAGCACCATAATTTTTCTAATTTTCTGTACTTTTTTTTGGGTTGAAATTTTTTTTTTTGTGAAAGTTCCCCATTATTCACAGCCAGCATAAAAATAATTATACCCTTCGAATAGGTTTCCATCCCCGAGGAATTATCGATAAAGAATATATGTACCCCAATCTTTTCTTAAAGTTTTTGAGCGTTCTGTAAAAGGCAGGTGTTCGAAAAATATCACGTATACGACAATTAACATCTACAATTCAGCTATAAGGTGTGCCACCCGTTATGAATTTCTTATTTATTAATGGAACAGCGAGGATAATTTGTGCGTTTAAAACATGCAGTTAATCCGCTGGTTACTTCACTTGCGTAATTTACCATGATGGGAATCCTATTATTTACTGGATACTGTGCAGCACAAAATAAATAAAATATTCATCACAGCTACAATGCCCATCCACATTTTGTGGACGGTTTTTTCACAAATAATTCTCGATGTTTTTGTTTTCGCGATTTTTAAATCTCTACTTATAGAAGCCACCATCAAATCAGATTACATTTCAAGCTTTTAATACAAATAGCAGAAACAACAAATAATAATACATACAATTTTCAGGTTTATTTTCAGATTTGAATGTTAAATACAATTATTTCAGGGCTGTTATTTGTTCACCGAAGCTTTTTACAAATAAATAGTAGGTATACAGCGTGTTTCGCGAAAATAATAAACAAAAACGATTTAAAGTTTTTTGACATGTTTAACCGTTAAGAGACCAGTGCCCTATTTATAGGACAACAATTTAACAGATATTAAAATAAATTTTGTTTTTTCCCATCTGATCTGTGATTCTGACTGTGAATAATTGTGAATAAATAATTTGATCTCATCTTTCCATGTAGCACCCGGCAATGAATTGGTAAAACCATGTTTCCCGATAGCCGCTTAGTGCCCGATTTCTTCTTCTTAAAAGTTTTAGAGTTTAAGTTTATTAAGAATGACAAAGAGGATATACCTGTCTGAATGAAAGGGTGTGAGGAAACGCGGGCGTCCGACAACTACATGGCTTGATCACGTAGATCAAATTCTGTTGAGTAAGAAGAACCGACGTGCTTGTATGAGAAACTGTATGAATGTGGAAGTGTGTAAAGATAGATCTGTTTGACGTTCCGTTCTCTCTGCCTACCCCACTTGGGACGCGGCGTGTATTATAGTATAGTTTATTTATCAATAAATAAATATATTACTGGAATGGGACTAACACTACAACTATAACATCATCATTACGGGATATCCCACAAGTAAGGTAGCCAACAGACCAGCTGCATGTTATAAAAATGCCAACTGTCCTCTCCGTGCCAGAAAAAAGAATGAGACATTCAGGATGGGTGGCAAACCTCATCGCTGACTTTAAGATGTAAAATGTCTTTATTTTATCAAAAAACCTGTCTTTTAAAGGACATTCGAAATTTAAAGATTTAGTTAGAGTAATTATTAGTCGCATACCAGGAAAACCAATTTTGAATTCCCATAAAATGTTTCAAACAAGTCCTCTCTGTATACACTATTAACTGTTTGGCAAACGACTTGTCATACACCCTGTATAATGGTAAACGTATCAAAAAGCTTCGAATCGTTATTATTTATTCGTTTGGTTATGTAAGTACTCGAATTTTATTTTACAGCAAACAATATCATTATTAATAATAAACTGAAATTGGTTTATCGGATTTTACCCGGACGGATAAAAGGTTTTTACTGTAGTCTATTATATTTTGAAATAATCAGATTAAGATTTTATTATTTTCAAATACAATACCTTTTTTTCATTCATATTTGGCGATTTGGCGTGACTCATTATCATAAGATGTTTATATTTATTATTCAATGTTATTATTCAACATTAAATAAAAAAAAATAAAAAAAAAAAAAAAATATCAATCATCACGGCATTTCCTGCACGTGGGGTAGCCAGCAGGCCAATTGCACGTAAAAAACATGCAAGTTATCATCTTCTGAGTTCAGCCATGGATAGGAATAGCTATGTATGTAAGCATAAGGGTTAGCTGGAAGACATCGCTTTCCAGCGATAAACTCGCCCTCTGTGCATTGAATTGTATAGATATTCAAATTAAAATGCGTTTATTGGGATTAATATACATTTTTTTTACAATAATAATAACTTCTAATAATAATGCACAGTAAAAATACATCATAATAGACCCGATTTAGTATTACATGATAAACGTAATAAAATAACGTACCTAATAGATATCGCTGTCCCAAATACACATAATATACAAACAACCGTCGCAGAAAAAATACGTAAATGTACAGAACTAGCAGGAGAAATAAAAAATATTTGGCATTCTAGATCCGTTTATATAATACCTTTAGTCATGTCAGCTACAGGGGTAGGTAACTCCAAAATCTTTAATAAATAATTTACAAAAAAATGATTTACCGGTTAATTTGTATATTAAAATTCAAAAATCTATTATAATAAACACTTGTAATATTGTAAAAAAAGTTTTTGAACACAGATATTTCAGGCACAATGCTGGTATTTTGATCCCGCGTTTTGAGCCTAATCCTTTGATATCCTGTATATCTGGATACCTAGGTGAATTCTTCCCGGCATTAGACTGTTAAGTTTTTGTGTGACCATGACTGATCATATGGAGACTTATCTGGTTGTATAATGCTGAGAAGTGTGGATGGCAATTCTGCCGCCGGCGCCGCGTAAAAAAAAAAAAATTTCCTCCAATTTGAGCAGGGCTCGTGCTTTGAGGCATAATATGTTGATATTTTTATGATACTATGTATTAATTTGAAATATTGTATCCAATATTTATATGAAACTTTGTATTGATTTGAAATATTGTATCCAATGTACAGTGAGGAATAAAATAAATAAATAAGGTGTCTAAACGATGATATATTTTGAAGAACAAAGAAAAAACCGTTTGAAGTAAACAAAATATATTATTTACTTTGAAATAGGCGAAACGCTGAAAGTTTGTTAAATATATAATAATAGCTGAATGATTTGAAAGCATTCTATTCCAACGAACACAAATAGTAAAATATTATTATAGATGAATAGCTTTCAAAGCTCTGTGTGTTTGTGTGCTTTCGTTATCGTTTTTGTGACTTATATCTACACATAATAACAGAGTGAAAGTTCCTCAGTGTGACATTAAAATAGAAGCTTTTTGTCACAGGGTGTAATTTTAGTAATGTATTATTCTATCGTACCTGTCACCAAAAACAACCCCCGACTAAAATAACACTTTTAGATTTTGATTTGTGACTATGCATAATTGATTTTATTACATTATATTTGTGACTTTGTAATCAAAACGATGAAAGCAGAAAAAACTACAATATTTTGCCGGAAAATCTCAATAACTAATATTTTTTTTAATACCTATCCTATTTACAAAGACATGTTTACACCGTTGATTCCCGTGTAAAAATAGTATTTTCTGTAAATTTTCAAGTGTCCTGTAAAAGGTAAATGTTTGTCTTTTCAATATATCGTCCTTGCATATTCAACAACATATTCATGCAAGGAGACATGTGCGCACGTTTTTATTTGGGCATACTCTTTTAAAACTGTTCATTAAGGCGTTATAATTGTAGTTTGGACTTTTTATTGGCATGTGATATTATTCTTTAAGTATTGAATTTTAAGATTTGATACTAAGAATCACTTTACAAAATGGTTATGATGTCATTATGAGCAGTTTATTCTGGAAATGTCAAAACACTTTTTGAATATGCAACGACGATATTTCAATGTCACCTATAAGAGAACTTCTATCCAACATCTACAATTCAGCTATGAGGCATGCCATGCATCCTGAATATCTTCTTTTATTGTTAAGGAGAAGAAAATTTCCACGTTCCCTTCTTCCAGGTAGTCTGCTGGCTACCCCACTTGTGGGATTTTCGTAATGGAATATTTTAAAATCTCTAATGTCTATACTATATTCCCGACAGCATAAACTGAAAATGGGGTGGCCAGAGAAATATATTGCTCAGAATGTATTGAATATAAAGATGAAAATGGTAGGTATTCAAAATAAGTGTAAGTTTTAAAAATATGTTGCTATTTAACAGCACAAAATCGCACATTTCACGCTATGTTTTGAAATATTATGATATATTTAATTTCATTTTACAATTCATACTAAACAACGAATCAAAATCAAAGGAAAAATAAAATAAATGATTTTTAATATTTCCGTTACCGATTGAAAAAATATTACTTTCCACTTTGATTTAATTGTATGACAATAACTTATTAATAAATAATAAATATCAAATACCCAATTCTTTATGTAAGAAACACGATTAAAGACATCAATAAATTAATAAAAGCTCTTTGAAAAATTAAAAAGGAATCAAAGTCATAATACATCAAAGAAATTATTATTTTTTACTAATTTAATATAATTTATCATTTCCATTATCACAAGTCTATTGAAGAGTTGCTGTCATCCACGATGTTGTCTATTTCTTTTGGATTTATCATTTCCCAAATGAATAAATCGTTAATCATTTTGTTTAATGTCAAATATATCTTTGATGGTGATGATTTCAAAGTCGTTTTATGTCAACAAGGACAAGGGTAGTTCATTATTTCGTTGTTTAATTCTTTTTTATTGATAATGTACATATTCATGTATTATATTATGTAAGAATTAATGATAAATTGTATTAAAGTTAACATCAATCAAGAAAATATGTAGGTAAGTATTATATAATATAATGACAAATTGTTCTCTTGATAATGTCAAGCTAGCTTGACGAAAACGCTCAAGCATTTTATTAACATTTATGTGAAAAATAAACAGTGTTTTTGTTTTGATACATTTTTAAAAATCTTAAATATGTTTTGTTTTACAACGTAAACGCACAAACCTTGAATACAATTAAATTGAATGACATTACACAACCTACACTTTTAGACAATTCACACAGATATAGTCTTAGGTCAAACTAAGATATGAATTTTGTAAAATAGTCTGTCTACTAACACGACAATACAAATATACAAATAATGCATCAAACAATTGAGAGACAATCAGACTGTCACCAGCTTCAGAAGCAAATTGAAAACTGAACTCTTCACCGGTGTCCTTGAGACGGTCTAGAGACTGTTAAACGGCGTCAAAGAAACAACATCATCCAGAATCATCATCATCAAACACATTTACATGTAAAATAACACACAAACTTAGGACAATTTGAAATCTAACATACATAATTATCATTCTCCATTTTGAATGGGAATCAAACCCAGGACTCTTTAAGGAGACTCCAATATAATTGGGCTGATGACATTGTGCAAGTGATGAGAATGAAATGTGTTCCTGTTGCTCAAGACAGAAAGGATTTTTTTTCCAAGACGTTTGAATTCAGCAGTGGAGAGATGCATGCTATCAGAATAAAATAGTATTCGTGTCTCAGCATCCCTGAATAACATTCGTCGTTCAATATACGAAGCGGAAACCAATAACTTACTAATCAATTTCCCTCCTATTATTACATTACTACCTTCAGAACAACTTCCTTTCGTTTTACTCTACATACATACCATCCCCTAGAGTCTATGGGGGGTTGAAATTATTATGATACAAGGCAAGATATATATTTTCTAATATCTGCTACCCAATAGGCAATATTCCTTGTAAATTTGTAATTACTGACAAATTTTCTTGACAATGTTTTTACCAATGTCCGAATTTCGGACTAATGCAAGATTCGATACAAAAAAAATATTTTTATTTCTTTGCTATAATAATAATAAACGAAAAATTGATTAATGAATTCTGGTGATTTTTTTTTTATTTGGATATTGAATCTTATTTTAAAGTTGATATTTTTACATTATTATACAAAATTAATCCGAAGGATATTAAATTATTTATATTCATATATCCATGAAATTGTTTAATTTTGATAATACAGATTAACACACCAAAATATATAGACCCATGAAATTTTTTTTTTGTTATATTAACCCCTCCATTAAATCAAAGAAGTAAAAAACATTAATGAAAGTTAAATACTGCAAAAAAAATCGTAAATTGCTCATTGGACAAAATCCGAAATTCGGTCGAAATTTGAATTAAAATTTTAACTTGATATATACGAACCTAAGTATCACTGTAAGCAATAATTATTATTCACCAGCCCGAAATATTACAATCAATACACACTTATATAATATAATAAGAACAATTCCTTAATAACCAGATGGGTTACTCTCGACACGAATCTCATCAATATTTTTTTTCAAGATAAGTAGGTATATTTAATAGCTTCCAGTTGGCCATCCTGAAAAAATCGGAAGTAGCATGGGAGGTCATGCAGAATAAGATGTCCGCCCTTTCTACCTGTTCCATAAGGAATAACTTCTCAAAAATATCAAACATCATCAAGTGGGTTGTATAATGTATACATCGACTTAAATCATAGATTAGTAACGCAGTACTAATTTTCATATAGAAAATATCAAATTTTTTTTTTTAGCTAAAGGCTGAAAGGAATAGTTCACGGAGACGTGGTCGTCCAAGGATTATATGGCAAATCGTAGTTCCAACAGGACAGAATTAGGTGTTGAGCTCATTAAGTAAGAATACGTGCATGAGGAATTCATTCTGTGACAGTGAGGGTAGCGAAAAGGAAAGTGTTCAAGGGTATGAGTAAATGGCGCACGATCCTCGCTGCCTACTCTGCAAGCGAAACGGTATGATGGTGATGATGATAAACTCAACACTTCTCTTATACTACGTTAGATTCTTTCTTCAACAAAGTTTATTATAAACTAATGCTACTATTACTACGATACCATCACGGCATATCCCACAATTGGGTTAACCAGCAGACCAATTGCATGTAATAAACATGGAAGCCGTCCTCTCTGTGCCAACAAAAATCAAGACATCTTTTAGATTTTCGATAAAATCTGCGTCGAGAGTATCAATCCAGATATAATACTTAATACTTATACTCGACTCCCTCAAGATTTATTATTCCTCGAGATGCTCTTCTCCTCTTGCGGCCGATGCGGTTGGTTAGCAATATTACTATTATTGAATTCACAAGATGTTCGCGGTTGCCTGAAGATGATGCTTGGGGATGGAGAAAACAGATGGAGAATATTATATTATTATCAACTTCGAATTAGAAATACTTTGCTTTCGATGCAAATTATTATTACTAATTGTGAATATATTATTCCGATCAAAACAACATTCGAAACGTGGATTGAAAAAGACATTTTGTGTTTCAAAAATATTCATACATATTCAAAAATAAATAAGAAACTTTACTGCTCAGAACACATAAGATTTAAAAAAATAAAATAAAAAAACAGCTATTAAATCAATAAAAAAACAAATGGAAAATAACATACATATAAAGAAACCAAACTTTGAATTTCTTCGTAATTTTTCGAGTGTCCTGAAAATGACAAGTGTTCGAAAACAAAATTTATTTTACATCTTAAATTCAGCGATGAGGTTTGCCACCCATTCTAAATTTTGATACGGAGATGACACCTTGCATATTTGTTACATGCAGCTGGTCTGCTGGCTACCCCACTTGTGGGGTATTTCGTGATGGTATAGTAGAAGTAGTAGTAAAAATCAAAACAAATTTATAGATAGGTAGGTACATATTCTGACATGCTGAATTGTCAACAAATCAATTGATTACCTATATCAAACAATAATATGTCAAGTCTGGGATTCAAAAGGGACAAATCTAATAATGATTTAATTTGAAACTAAGTATTCAGAAATATTCCTCTTGTTGAGTTCTATAAAAATGTACCTATTTTTAATTAAAAAAATCAAATACTATGAATTTTTATAGGAAAAATAGCGTAGAAAATCAACAATGTAAGTATGGAAATAAGTCAAAATGTAACAAGTTTTTGAAATTAACTGCCATATTATTACTAAACAATTTATTCAGTTTTGATACTAAGCCACAAATATTATGTAAGTACCTACTTTGTAACAATGACAGGGTAAACAAAGAGTACACAATAATATGTGCATTCATTGAGTAGCAGTAATAATAATTGATATGGATGATAATAATTCAATTATTCCATTGGATTCATACTAGAAGCATGTACTCATATAATTATATTATGTATAAACTCTGATTTAGAGATATAGGGAACCCTATGTTTTGTTTTGAAGTGCAGTGAAGAACATCGACAGATAAATTTAACAATATTGGGTATTGACTCATGTCTATGTATTGTAACGATTGTTCTGAAATTAAGGGGTTAAATGTCTCTATAAGTCATAGACATACTATACTTGCAGCGCGTTACATTTTTTCGGATTTTTTGTGTTCCAACATCGATGTCCTTCAAGCATAAGCAATGTATTTTCTTACAACCAACGTCAGTTTAACACTGGCTGCAAAATTTGATCGGCCGCATGACCGATTTTATCTTTGAATTACAGCGATCTCTTTCGTCTTATAAGGACATTGTCAATCTGATTTTGATAATATATCTTTGCATAAAGTTATGTTTCATGAATTTCTGCCTTTAACATGCAACTGGAAAACTTAACCAAAAAAATAATGGGAGCTATATTCGTTACCGGGGACTCCAAAGGACGTTTTGTACATTACGTGAAAGAATGAGGATATCAGAACAATGAGTGGATGTGAGAAGTGTGTTGTTAATAGAATGCCTGTAAATAAAATGAGATGGTTTGGTCGTCATGTGGAACGAATGGAAGGGGAAAGAATGACAAAGAGGATATATTTGTCTGAAAGAAAGGGTTTGAGGAAGTGCGGGCGTCCGAGAACTACGTGGCTTGACCACGTGGTTAAATTCTCAAGGAAGGTCGCGTGCTAAGTATGAGGAATCGGCGTGCATATATGAGAAACTAGATGAATGTAGAAGAAACGAAAGAAGTATGTAAGGATAGATCAACATGGCGTTCCGTGTTGATCCGTAACTTTTTAAAAAAATCTGGAACTGCGTGTTACGTGTATATGAGTTTAGTACATGGTATTCAAATGTGCATCGTCGCGTTAGTACCCATAATACAAGACTCATATCTTAGTTTGGGACCAGCTCGATCGATGTGAATTGTCTGCACATGTATATGTTATTCTAATGGATTTCTATCAAATCAATTCATCTAAAAACAAAGCTATCGAACCATGATTATCAGACAAGGATTACATAATCAATATTGAAATTAATCGTATATGGCTAACCCATCCTAACAAAATCTTTCTGCATAATTCTATTTACTTATGTTAGTCTATACAACTGAAAAAAAAACACCCTCCCAGAAATAGACATCCATGAATCTCAATAAAAAAGTAAGAAATCTTTCCTAAGTCCGAAAAAATGGCTTAGAATTCTAGACACAATAAAATGTTATAATTGAGGTCAATTTCGCATGATATTTTCAATACTCTAAAACATGTTACCGACTGTCTGAGCGACAGAGATTTTTCAAAATATATTAATGCAATGTCCGAAAAAATGGCATGGAAATGTAGAACTTATAAAACATGTAAATTGGGGTCAGTTTCGTAAAATATTCTCAACGATATTGTACAAATTTTTTCATAGAATACGATTTAAAAATATTTCTTTAATGCCCGAAAAACTTGGCATAGTAAATTCGACTTAATATATTTTAGAATAGAGTTTGTTTTCATTTGCAGTATTGTTAGATGTTGAAGTTTTCTCCATCATTTGTTCATTTCACATAGAACGGTTGGCATTAAAGGCGATTGAATGCCCTTCAGAGCAAAATATTGGCACTTAATGAAGTGTAACTAATTCTAATGAGGCTGTTGTATAATAGAACGAAGGAGCTGGTTGACTGGAAGTCTATTTTATTATTATTATTATTATCGTGTGATAAACTTATATTTTTCTCGGAAATCGGACATTTCCGATCTGAATTGTGAACGTAGGTACCTATCATATCGTCGTTGCATTATCAAAAACAGACATGTGCACACATTTTTAAATAAGCATACTTACTCTTTTAAAATTGTTCGTTAATGCATTAAAATTGCAGTTTGGACTTTTATTGGAATGTGATCTTATTCTTTAAGTTTTGAATTTTAATATTTGATACTAAGAATCACTTTATAAAATGGTTATGATATCATTAAGTGCCAATATTTTGCTCTAGAAATTTCAAAACATTTGTGAATTCAAATTGTAATGAATTAAAAAAGTAAGTTATCGAGTGTCCTGTAAAACTTGTACTTTACTTTAAGACAATTCACATTTTCAGTTCAGCGATTAGGTAGGTATGCCACTCATTTTGAATATCTTAACTTATATGTGTACGAAGAGGATAACTTGAATATTTATAACATGCAGTTAGTCCGCTAGCTGCCCCACTTGAGGAATATGCAGTGATGATAAGGTAAATAATTTCAATGAAATAAATAAGTAAAATTTAGTTGTTATCTCTATAGTTCATAGAAAAATAATTCATAATCAATACCAATAACAGATAATACCTACATCTATATTTTTCCAACCCCATTCTTTTTAATATGGTTGTTCACTAGTGAAGCGGTTAACTTATAATTCTATATACTCTCCACCTACCCCGTAGCACCCCTGACTAATAATAATAACTTCTAGTTTCACCCCCTTGCGCTGTTTTGCCAGTCGATTAGATTCCATCTATTAATAATATAACATTTATGTATTTTTATTGAAGAAAAAATGACCATAAAAGCGTAGAAAAACATCCCGAATCATTGGACGAGAACGGATTGAGTTTTTCGAGTTTTCTCGTAAGAATAAAAACATAGTCAACTTATTTTGAAACGCGCCTTTTTGTGGGAAACCGCTGCAAGAACTCATTTAGGAATTATATTTTTTCGTAGACAATAGCCTAATCTTTTACATTGTCACCAAAAACCTTTTGATTACTTTTAATATGTACGAAAAATGTACCATATATTATATTCTGAATGTTTTATATTTTTTGCCACAAAGAGTACAGCTTGCATATTTATTAATTGAAGTAAGTCTGCTAGCTACTTCAGTGTAAAGTAATAATAATAATAATAAACTTTATTGTGCTTAACTAACATACAAATAAACAGATTATAAATACCAATAATTATCATGCACAATGGGCGAGTTATGACGTCATAGTATGAATGAAGCAATTTACACAAGAGAGTTCCAAATTTTCGACATATCCCTCCAAATTATAATATTACTAATGAATTAAAAATTCCAAATAAAGAAGTGCTGATTGTAAACCAACAGCTGTGTGACCGTGAAGAGGCTAAAAAACGAACTTTTGGATAAATCGAAACAAACGTTTCGATCTACTGTAAATTAAACAAACACAAGAGAGACATCTTTCCACTTCTTAGGTCATTATCGATCTTCCAAGTAGACCAAAGAAGTCAAAAAACGTCTCTGATGTTTGTTTAATGATATAATATAATAGAACGATAATCTTGTTCCAGTTTATCCAATTAAAGAATTCTTATGGTCTTATTCAATTACGGTGACCAATGCAATAAAAACGAACTTTTGTATTTTGAAAATTTATAAAAGATTATAAAATCTACTAGGATAATACTTCATGCTTTAACGGTAGCACAAATTCCAGTGCACTAGCGTGTAATTAAAAAAAAAACGTAAGTTGCTCCATGTGCCTCTGCTCTCATAAAACACAAAAACAAAATCTTTAATATGCTTATTAATGGAAAAAGAGTTAATAAATATAGGTATCTTTATTTTATATATTTTCTTATGTATATGCAATAAGAAACATAATCTTATTATTTTGTCGTATATATTGTTGGTTAAAAGCCGATAATATGGACATAAATACACGTTAATCTCGTTGGTATAAGATTATAATAATAATAATAATATTAACATTAGCATACTATCTTAAGATTTTAAGATCGCATCTGTCTTTCGATCGAGACCAGTATCGGATTAAGATAATACATATTAATAAAATAAAACAATGAAAGCATAAAAGTATATAATGTTTAAATTTATAAAAGACACAAGATATCGTGTGCATTATGGTAGGGTTTGATAGTTCTTGGAGAGAAAAGAACAATAACAACTGACATAATATTATCATCAATAGATCGATACTTATTTATTTGTCACGTCGAGCCACATTTACCGATAAAATTTAATAACAGATACACTGAGATATCCATAGAAAAAAATTTATATTTTGTATCTCATACGTGCTTCCTTTTCTTGGATAATTAGTGAAAGTTCACATTTACTTAAAAATGATTCTGTATTTTTTTTCGAATCATACTTTGAAATTCAATATTCTGTACTGAAACACCTTCCACGTAACAAATCAGACATAAAGAAAATGGAATCTATGAGATTTCATGAATCCACAGACGATATAATTATACAACTAACCCAACTATATTAACCAATTAAAGTAAATACTCTGATTGGGTTGTATAATTGGGCTATTAAATACTAATGATGCAAAATATATGGGAAGTATTTCAAAGATAAATAAAAATTAAGAATTTCCTGAAATCCATTCAAAAATTATCATTGCTACTTTTCACATATTAGAATCGCATAATACTCGTAATAAGTATATTTTATAACAATGTAACATAATATAGTACTCAGATGTCAAAAAAGAACAGTGTCTGCTATTTCCAGAAATGTTTATTAGCAGCTGTTAGCAAGACAATGAAGATATTATTTTTAACCATTATTAAAATAAATAAACAACACAAATATTTTATATTATTATTGTGTAGGTACAAATATTATAAACATGTTAAACGCAAACATTGTTGAGCACAGATTGTGTGTGTATGTGACCAGACCACTCGTTCGATGTTCAATGCATTGGAATAATTGCTTTTAATGTATTGGCATATGGCTTCTTGGATACGGTTACCGCAATACTGGTAGGTACCTACGGTTATGCACTCAAACTTTTAAACTTCACACACTTCTTTTTTTCTTATTAGTATTTTGTTAATTCAAAGAAATTAAAAACACATGAATATTTTTTATAACTTTAGAAGAAAACAATTTACTTATATAATGTTCAAATCATAATTACGATGCTCGTAAAGATCCTCTTTTAAGATTACCATTCTTGAGACAAACAAATTAGATGATTAATTATGTCGTGAAAAGAGGTAACTAAGATGGCGCGGAATTACTTTTGTTATGAAGGAAGGTTCTTTATCTGTGTAACGTAACTTAACATAGAAAAAAAATAACTTTCCAATAGAGACTCATAAAACGAAATCAATACACAGGTAACATTTTTAAGATCCATCTATCCCATCACAATATCTCCCACAAAAGGGGTAGCCAGCGGACAAAGTGCGTGTAGTTAACATCCGTGCCAATTAAAGTTAAGACATTCATGATGGGCGGCACACCTTTTCGCCGCTGAATCGAACATAGTGAATTTTGTCGACCGACGGTACTTGGTGGAAGTTCATGTTAAATCAATAAAAAGTAAGCCGGATCGCGATTAAATAAAGTCAATTGGAAGTAAGAAATATGAGTTTTATTTTTATAAATGTCTCAAAACTTAATGTTTGATAGATACCTGCCTTTTAAAGGACACTTGGAAACTTAAATATCGTAAAAGAAACCTATTCTTTACAGGGGTCATCGGGATATTTAAGGCCACCTAACATATTTACCGCAAGATCAATAAAAAAAAACTCCTTTACAAAATTAACTACTATAGATAGAAAAGTACCTAATACTAGACGTCTGTACCTACCTATTTGCCCTGTCGCTATCGGTAAAAGTACAACACGATAATACCTATAACGCATGATATATTATTATTATTATCTCATATCTCATTATTATTTAACAAAACAATATTTAATTCTACATTTTGAACACAATATAAGATTAACAATAAAATTTAAATATACCTAACATTAAATACATACATACATACATACCATCACGCCGCTTCCCTCGCGGGGTAGGCAGAAAGGATCGAGCGCCACTTCCTTCTATCCTTGCATACATCTTTCGCTTCCGTCACTGTCATACAATTCCTCATGCATGCTCTCCTGTTCAATGTGCTCAACACGTGACCGTCCTGTAGGATTTGATTTAAATGATCTTGCCATTTAATCCTAGGACGTCCACGTCTCCGAGCCCCATTCCTCTCAGCCAAATATATCTTCTTAGTCATTCTGTCCTCATTCATTCTTTCCACGTGCCCAAACCATCTTAACTTATTTACATTCATCCTTGTTATTACACCCACTTTCATTCCACATTCCTTTCGTATATCACTGTTACGCACACGATCTCTCAGACTTTTACCACACATCCTTCTCAACGATCTCATTTCAACTGCATTAATGCCACTTTCATCCTTCTTTAACCATGTCACATAACCATTAAATAACAAAAACCAAAAAATATTAAAATAAATTTATTTATATTCAAAATGTAGAACCCCAACATTATTCGAGTTGATTCTTCCATGATAATAATAATAATAAAGACAATTCATATTTGGCGCCGTTAAATGATCTGTGACCATCTCAAGGGCGCCATGACTTTTCTTGAAAAGCAGCGTTTTCAGCTTACTCCTGAACGTTGCAGCGGGTTGGTTCTATGAAATAGTACAATCATGGGAGATCACTTACAGAGCTACAGGGACAAAAACCTTCTTACTATCCTGGTGGACGATAGAAGTACGGCCTTCTGCATGCTGTATTTGAGCCTGTCATCAACTCCCAGTTTTCTGAGATTGTTTGACAGACTCTTAGGTATTAAACCATTCACAGACAACATATTATTATTATTATTATTGTACCCGTGAACCTAATAAACTACTATGAAATTTATCAACAAAATATTACCTATATCTATTATTGGAATTCCGCAAATTTACCGACACGCTCGCTGACTACCTAACTACTACGGAATGCTTGGCATATGTAGGTAGGTAACTACCAAAATACATATTTTACTGACCACGCCGTGGTATTTTGATGGTGACACGATATGGGATTGACCACGGGGCAGAGTTCGTGAGCTCTGTACTAAACAGTCTAGTAAGTGTAAATTGAATTACCTACTACTGCTTTCTACTAGAGTCATTATTTCCTTTTTATCCCGTCGTATCACATTTCACCATTAAAATGACAAGTCTTACCGTAATATATCCATGAATGAATAAATAAATAAGAAAGTACGAAGATTCAGAACACAAATTCCTCGATTACTAAACAGGACCAAAAGTATGTAGATCCACGTAAAAATACGTAGGTAGACTTTTTAGCTACACTGATGTCTATGACATATTACAACAATAATAATTTATTGATAAAAAAAATCATGAGTCACCTAATGCAGCTATTCTGCTGGCTACCCTACTTGTGGGATATGTCGTGATAGTGTAGTAGTAGTAGTCTTCCCGTAATTCTTAATGAGAATATGAGTTTTTTAGGGTTCTGTTTTAAGGCAGGTGTTCGAAAAATTAAAGACATTTTACATCTTAAATTCTGTGATAAGGTTCGCCACTCATCCTAAGTATCTTCTTTATTTCGTTAGCACTGAGAGGATAGCTTGCATGTTATATTCCATGCGACTTGTCTGCTGGCTGTGATAGGCAGTAGATAGTAGAATATTAGGAGAGTGAGAGATTGAAGAGTTGAGGGTAAAACGCGTGTAAATAAGTTGATAGTTTGGACATAATGTAGCTTATGGATGATGTAAAGATGACGGAAAGAGTGTCTTTATCGAAATAGGTTTTGAGAAAGCACGAACGAGCGAGTTCCACGTGGATTGACCAAACTTATACCTACTTAGTGTTGTGGAATTCTCAAGAAATAATTTTTGGAGAAATTTACCGAGAAAATTCTCGGTAAATTTCTCGAAGTAGAGAATTCTCCGAGATTTTTTTTATTTTTTATTTAACAGTATAATAATAATAAATACTTTATTCAATCAATCAATTACAATGTACAAATGTTTAGACAATTTATCACCAATACGGCTACAATTAATTATGGAAATAAAGAAATGTAAGGTACCTAGTAGAAAAAAGTGCTAATAACTGATGAAAAATCTTGATGTTTGACACCCCACATGCCCATATTTAAGTTAAAATAATTTCAGGTACGTACATGGAAAAAAGTGTTAATATAACCTCTGATTTGGGCCTTTATAAGCCCCACAAATGTTTGGATCAATCAGGTTGGCTGCGAAGTATACTGGGCGAAAAGTCATAATACCACTAAGAAAAATTATGGAGAGAAATTTCTCTTCCATCAGAGGAGAATTTTCTCTTCTCACATCACTACTTATACTACTATCATACCATCATGGCATATCCCGCAAGCGGAATAACCAGCAAACCAGCCGCATGTAATAAAAGAAATACATACTTTCCCATTAAAAACATACAGGAAAGGTTGGGAGACAAATTCTTCGCCGAGCTCTCCACGAAAATAATATTCCCATCAAAATAAACCAAATCCTAATCAATAATATGAACAGCATTCCGATATCACTTCTATTATTATCGCACATACTTACTCAAACGGTAAAATAAACGAATATCGATTAATGACGAAACAATTAACTGAAAGGCAATACTTACCTACCAATAGTACAAACAGTCAAACAATAATACTAGTAGTTATATTAATATACTCCTATATTTAGTATGTACATGTGTAATAATATGTAGCTGTGAACAGAATCGAAATATAAACTGACAAATGAACAAGCAATAATAATTAATACTCAGGCTGAATACATTGACCTAATAGACTAGTAAAGCAGTACAAATTATCCTAAAACTTCTATGTTCCTAAATTTATGTATAATAATATCATGTTTCGCTACGTAATATTAAGATGTCCATGGTCTCTTTTCTACTCATATATATGTAAGTATAGCACATCTATTAAACCTGTTAAAACAATACAAATACTATAAAAATAAAAAAAGGTTATTTTACTCCATAACATACAGATGGTAATTGTTTCTTTCCTGCTAATGCTGAAGAAAAAGACATCCTTTATAGGTATCAGAGCAACGATGAAAATATATTTAAAAAAAAAAACAGTGAATGTCCATCAAGTCTACAACACAAATATATTATGTATTTATATGAACATCATTTCAGCTAACTGTAGATTTTGTTGTAAAAGATGCACTTAATTATAATAACTAGAAAACTTTTTTTGAGATGCGCCGGTTTAGTGGAAAATCGACCGCGAGGACCCTTATAATGGCCAGTTAATATAATCAGAATCAACAGTAACCTACTTTAATGAATGCATCTACAATGAGGGAATCTAGCTAGATATTATGAGCGAATATTTTTGAACCAACGCTCGTTTAAAACTGATTTATTTGAAATTATATTGGTCGCATTACCAATTTTCCTTTGAATTTCCAGTCTATACTAAATGTCATTGGCTGAATAGGGATACACGCATAGTTGTGTTAGATTACAGTAGTTTGGTCTTTCTGATGCAATCATGTTAAAATTGCAAATGTGTTTATTTTTTTTATCAAATGAAGAAATAAAAGAAATAAAATGGCACGCTAAAATACAAACATTAAATATCGCCAAAAATTTAGATTTTTCTTTGCAAAGAAAGTTTTTATTAAATTTTATTAGTTTTTTCGACGTCGAAAAGAAACAGAATACCTAGGTACATTTCGAGTGAAATAAATATACATGATACAGTAAAAATAACATAGTTTTGTAATACTACTATACCATCACGGCATATCCCACAAGTGGGGTAGCCAGCAGATCAGCTGCATGTAAGAAACATGCAAACTGTCCTCTTCGTGCCATTATAAAATCAAGACATTCAGGATGGGTGGCAAGCCTCATCGCTGAATTTACGAAGTAAAATGTCTTAATTTTTTCGAACACCTGCCTTTTGCAGGACACTCGAAAACTTACGCAGAAGAGTGGGAGACCAATTCTTTACCGGGTGAGATATTAAAGTCCCGTGGAGTCCCCGGTATGGAAAAAGTTTATCACCTTTTTCTACAAATTTTCGAGTATCCTGTAATAAAATGCAGATGTTCTAAAGACCTCACATATAAGACAGTTCTTAAGACCTCGCATATGAGGATTGCCACCTATCCAGCATGTCTATTTATTTTTATTAGCACGGAAAGGACAATTTGCGAGTTTATTACTAGTAGTTAGTCCGTTGGCTATCAACAAGACCTGGAGAAAAACCTTAAATCAAAAATAATTTCTTTCATATATTTATCATAATTAAATTTTTTTATCTATAAATGTTTTGGGCTATCTTTCAATAAAATAGATATAATTTTAAAAACTTAGTAAGAAAACTCGTTTCTATAAATCATGTCGCGAAATTATCACATTGTTAATGCCACTAATATTAATATTATCATCAATTCCGACAATATTGCATTTGAACAACCAACAATTCAAAGTACTCTAATGTCATATTCACAATAATGATTATTGAGCTCTCAATTGTTATCTGAATACATATATATTGTGTAATGTAATGTACCCATTTATAAATGCAAATATCACATTATTAGACATATATATACATAATATTAACCTATCAAATATATGTATATATTACCATTATCAATATGTACACAGATCGCACTTGTACTCACTCATTCCCAAATGGTTAAACAATATTAGATACTAATAATAGTGCAATGTGTATTGGAGTAAATTCGACGGATCTCATTGAAATTGACGGTAAACGGTAAAAATAAGGATAGAAAATATTTACTACTTCTACTATACCATCACGTACCTATATCATATCCCACAAGTGGGGTAGCCAGCAGACCAACTGCGTGCAATAAACATGTAAGCTGTCCTCTCCGAGCCAACAAAAAATCAATAAATCATGGATAGGTGGAATAAAACCCTAAAGCTAAATTTATCGACCGACGGTTCTTGGTGGAAGTTCATATTAATAATTTTTAAATGTGACACGATATATAGTTATTCTACTATTAATTTCTATGGATTACTATGGATACTAGGAATTACTATATATCGTGTATCATTTTAAAAATTGCCAATAAACCTTATAAATGAATTTAATAGATACTAATAATAGTGCAATGTGTATTGGAGTAAATTCGACCGATCTCTTTGAAATTGACGGTAAACGGTAAAAATAAGGATAGAAAATATTTACTACTTCTACTATACCATCACGTAGGTACCTATATCATATCCCACAAGTGGGGTAGCCAGCAGACCAACTGCATGCAATAAACATGTAAGCTGTCCTCTCCGAGCCAACAAAAAATCAATAAATCATGGATAGGTGGCAAAAAACCCTAAAGTTAAATTTATCGACCGACGGTTCTTGGTGGAAGTTCATATTAATAATTTTTAAATGTGACACGATATATTGTGCATTGAATTGTATAAATGATATTTTCTATGTTAATTTGTTTTATTGTAAACAATGTACAGTAAAGAATAAAATAAATAAATAAATAAATATATCGTTATTCTACTATTGAACAAAAATGGAATAACTATAAGTGTTTCATTTTAAAAATTGGCAATAAACCTTATAAATAAATTTAAGATGTAAAACGTCTTTATTTTTTCGAACACCCGCCTCTTACAGGACACTCGAAAACTTACGGAAAAGAGTAAGTGGTAAATTTTTGCCGGAAGCTCCACGGAACAGCCATATTTTTAATGATAATAATCTTAGAACTTGTACGTTTTCAGCTACTTTATTATGTCTCCAGTAAAAAAATTTAAATTTGATTATTATTTATTTGTAAGTACCTCTTCTTTATTTTGTTGTTCCACATTTTACTTTGTAACAGTGCTACCTTATGAAATTGCAAATGAATAAATACAAACACACACTTAAGATTTCAAGCGTAAAAAAAACAATTGACAATGTCCTCATAAGACGAAAGACGTCTCTCTCACAAAATAAAATCTTTAGTAGAATAAAACACCTGTTTTATTTTTTCGTAAAAAAAAACGTTTGATTCTGTACTCTGAATACGGCTGTTATTAACCACATTACTTAGTCAATATCGAGTATATTTTATAGTATATTTATTGTATTGTTTGTGATGGAATTATTATCATTATTAAATATATTTATATGTAGGTGCAATATTCGTATTGATAACAATATTATTGAAATGTTGTGATATCGACCAGTCAGTCAGTACCTACCTACTTCTCGTACTTCTGGTATTTTGTTAAGTGGCTATCTAAATGTTTATTGTTCATTTGCTTTGTATTGATAATAATAACAGCAGGTTGTACATTTTGATGATAATAATACAAACATACAAACAAACATAAATACATACAATAATAATTATTATTGGCTATATAAAATGAGAAATATACGATAATAATATTATTGCATTGCTGTCGATTTTATCTCGTGAAGTGGTATCAAACATTACTAAATGAACGCAGCGATTTGTTTGATATACTGACAGGTGAGTAATACACCCCGTGGGGACCTCTGTCAAGAATAGGCCTCCAACTTTTTTCTGTGCGTTTTTGAGTGCCCTGTTAAAGGCAGATGCTCGTAAAACCTCACATTTGAGACAAATTATGTATTTTAATTGATCTCTATTGTTAGTAATTTTTTATATCATTTTTTTATTTAGTTATGAATTTTAACTAATTGACTTTTAACCATAATATTTGACATTTTATACCACTTGATTTCTATTTGTAATATCTTGACTAATTTTTTTTGACAATTTCGTACCTTATTTTTGAAAATTATAACATGATAAATGTTATACTGTCTGTACCTACTCTCGTTATTTTTAGTATAATTTTAACTTATTGACTTTTAACTATAATATTTGACATTTTATACCACTTGATTTCTATTTGTAATATCTTGACTAATTTTTTTTTAACAATTTCGTACCTTATTTGAAAAATATAACATGATTAATGTTATACTGTCTGTACTCTCGTTTTATTAATCTAATTGTTTTGTGTCTTCTTGTAACTGATCGTTCCTTTATACACATGTTTTGTATGTATACGACCGGTGTGGCGTGGAGGCTAACGCACTTGCCTTTGAGTCACTAGGTCCCGGGTTCGATTCCCGGCCAGGGCAAAATGAAGAATGACCTTTTTCAGATTGTCCTGGGTCTGGGTGTTACATGTACATGTATATGTGTGTAGTGCATTGTATATATGTGTATCGTCGCGTTGGTACCCATAATACAAGATTCACATCTTAGTTTGGGACTAACTCGGTCTGTGTGAACTGTCTATGCATGTTATGTTATGTTATATTATCTTATTATCTGTATTATTATCTGTATGTATATAGAGGTTTAACATGTAAAAGGCTTTGGCCGTAAATATTTGTAAATAAATAAATAAATTAATTAATAAATTATAACATCTCCTATTCAGTAATGAACCATGCCACCCATCCTGAATTTATTATTTTTTATTGGCACGGTGAGGACAAGCTGCAGTTTGCGTTTAGCCCACAATAGATGAAATAAGGTCAAATAACGCATACACGTCCGAAGACAGCAAGAACTGAACTTACGTCTGTTTCAAACAACTTCAAAGTATTCGTGGATGTGTGGGTCTCAGGGTGGGATCTGCTACGTCAGCCAGATCCTCCGCCCACTGACGTAGTAGGGTCAGATATACTAACACTGGTATAGTGGTTAGTCGAAAGATAAATAAATTGTCACCTTAACGGATAAATAGGAATCCTTGGACTCCTGAAATGTCTGAGAAATAAAATTGTTTCAAACAACTACGTATGAATTATGGTGTTGCCACTAGTAAAAAATAATAAGAAAAATTCAACCAGTAATCAGATACAGAAAGAAACAGCTCTATATTACGAAAATTATCAAAAAATTTACAAGAAATATTATGTAAATTAAATGTTCAAATGAGTACATTAATTTGGTCACCCTCTGTAAGTTGTGTCATATTGTTAGTTACCCTTCCGAAAACGAAACATACACCTACTAGTACATTACGATGCGGTTTAGTGTTGCAGCGAGGATGCTGCATCAAATGACGACACCACCAGCTAATGATAATAGCAATAATAATAATAATGATTGTTTGTGAAATACGCATTAAGGGATGTTGAAAATGATAGTGTCGATTGCATCATAAATTTGGTATTTTGGTACTCCAGAAAAACAAGTATCTTTATTTGTATGTCTGTAATTTCATTGATATATTGCAGTGTTTTACTTTTAATTATCTTATATTACTATAAATTCAAGTACAAAGTGTTTTTGAAAACTATATAAGAAATCAAAGTACCTTTTTTCAACTTTAAAGTACTAAAAACACATTTGTTACAGTAGGCTAGATTGAAATAATATCTACATTTTTTGATTTAAAAATGCAAAAATGTGTACGATTTATTACTGTAAAAGTTATGAAATTGAAATTAATTAGGTATTATTTTAGTATCTAATAAAATACACCTCAAAATTCACAGATTAGAATCATGACTACCAACTTTATATACTTTTTTTCTGGGTATTTTTTTTCAATTTTCAAAAACTATCTAATGAACATATGTGTGGTTAAGTATCAAAAGTTGGCAAATCCATTTGAAGTAAAACGTCAGTAGAACCCAAAACTTATTTAGATTTTGACTAATTTCCATACTAACGTGGACTTCCTCCGCTATTTTCCACACAAATTTAAAAGAATTTAACTCTTTTGGAAGAAGCAGTGTTTTTATAAAACTCAGCACTAAGAATAGTTCAGTACACTTAGTTAAAAAAAAAACATTTTAGACGTGTTCATTTTCGATCCTGAATCACTAAAACGACAACTAATTATATATTTCTTTCTGAATTCTCTTTCAAAACATTTAAATATATTATACCTACCTAGAAACAAAAATCATGTTGATTCCTAGAAAAATTGCTATAATTGAATTTCTAAAAAATACTTTCAGTTCTTTTCAGGGTAATATGATGCAAATTCGGTGTAATATTAGTTAGTCAATATGACTCCGATGTATGAGAGGAAAGGGGAAAGTAGTGCGAACTGAAATAACTGATCGTCCATATCCGATTAAGTCCTATTATTATTATCATATGCAGGGGAAAGTGCATATTATATTTTAGGTAGGTACCTGATGGACAAAACAATAATATACAATCTATTGATAATAATAGATACCTACATACATCGTCGTTGCAAACCATGCGGACAATAGTAATTTCAAATTTGGAATAGAGGATATTGTTTTATCGGCTATACACTTGATAGAATGGAATCGTGTTTAGAAAATAAACGAAATAGGTGAAACAAATAAAATTACTAGAATTATCTTTGGTCACTTGATATATGTACATCAAATTTATGCTTATTACTTGAAAGTTGAAGCAAGTACCAAAAAAACTAAATAAAAATAACTTGTTATTGTTAACCATTACGTTATAGGTAAATCACATTAAATATAACAAAAATGAAAAAGAATTATCACTATTTTTAGCACCTCTAAAACTGAAAGCATAAAATCATATGTGGAAGATTTATTTTTCAGCTGACAGTTTTTAGTGGAAAATGTAGAAAAATGTGGACAATTTAGTTATACCGACAGTTATCGGGTGTGTATGATAATAGTATAATAAAATAATTATTTCAAATCCAAGCTGAATTCCAAAATTTATGTATCATACATTTTGTCAATCGAATTAAATTTCTCATTTCGTGTCATTGTGTGAAACAATAGAACATGAAACAATAAGTAAATCGAATAGAAATCATCGCTTTTGACGTGTCATGGACATAATGGTCGAATCATACATCATCATAGGAACTGTTTATTATAAACACGTATTGTCTTATAGATATGCATAGTTTGACAGAACAGTATTGCCCACCGTCCGACAACAATATCAACACCATCATCATATTGCATTGATTCAGAAACATGAGCAAATGGAAATCATTATCGGATTTGAAAGCCATTGTCTGTCTAATCCGACTTGAAACACAATTATTATTATGCTTATACCTATGCAATTATAATGTTCAGTATTATGAGATTTAGGGAGCAAAATCCTATGCAGAAATTTGTGCACTAGACTTAAAATTCTATAGTCGTAATAATATGATGCTGCAGCGATATCAAAATAACACTTGGGTGAATGAATGATTATTATTTAGTTTGAGTTTTGTTAGATCAAGTGCAGTATTGTTAATACATGAGTATTACTTAAATAGTTTTGCGTTTAAACGGGTAGTTCGATTTAATGATTGTCCGTTTTACGCAACTCTCCCCTATACCTAAAAACACTGTTTTTTAAATTCATTTTGATCATATGGAGTAAAGAAACGTTCCTGTCAAAATATCGATAATGGACCATCACATGTATGAAAGATTTTTAAAACTCCTTCAGGACAAAATAGCTCTTTTTATTTCATTTATTAACTAATTCTTTACTAAATTTTGATATAAGTAACATTATTTAAGAAATGTCACGGAATATTCCCAAAACTATTAGTCACAGTTCTTTTTATATACAGCATGTTTTCAAAGTACTGTTTTGAATTTTCAATTTCATCCTATTTGAATTAAAATTTGGAATGCATCCTAACGTTTTAATTTCATTGGTCGAGATTTATAACACCCATTGGACGGGCGATGCATCTCTCTCTGGACAAATTATATTTCACGCTGCGAAAAGATAAAATCTGCAATGCAATTTAGAACGTGAATACGAAATTTGGTTTACTGCAAATTACTCGTTGCCATAATTATTATTACTATTATGATTGGTTGTCGATGTTATTATTCCCGAAACGCGATTGGTTATCGAAAACAAGAATAATAAGCCGATTGGTCGAAAGTTAACGACGATCAATTACCATTGGTCGAATGGAAGTAGTTTGCGGAATGTTTGAATATTTAAATTTAGAATGTGTTTCAACTTCAATAGTTACGATTTAGTACATTACGTTTTGACAATATCAAATAAATATTTCAAACACTTTTCATATTTCTAGTAGGAGAGAAAAAGGCTGATTTTAAAACATTGCGTCTAGAATTTCGAATAAATATTCAATATTCGGTTGTTTTAGATAACTACTTTTACTATAACATCACCATGAAACACCCCATAAATGGGGTAGCCAGCGGACCAACTGAATGTATATAAATGAGAAAATAATATAATTATAAAAGATAACTATGTTAATTACCATATACTAAAAAAATATCGTTTCTACGGTTTCAATGGAGACGCCCATTTTCAAACAAAATTCTTAAACAAGGTAGGTATTTAAAGCAACCAAAAATGGACTGAAATTGTTATATAATGAGTGCCTCAAAACATTCATCCTAAATATTCAGCAATAAGTCCCGTTATTCATTTTTCAGTAAATTCATAATTAAATAAAAATATTGCTGGCCGTAAGATCAAATGTAGGTGATTTGTTCAAAATGACAATAAGAACTAAGGAAATTCATGGGTTCGATACCTGGCTGGATTTTGGAATTTTATAAACCTATTTCCTAAGGTAATTAGTATTGTATCTTTGAAGATAATGAGCGTACCTGGTTGACGTGAAAAAATCCTTTGCAGCAATAAAACGATCATATTCGAACATAATAATAATTATGTGTACAGAGAAACATAAGAATAAAGATATATTGCAAAGAATAATTGCACTAAATATTTACAACATCAATAATAAAACTTAAAATAAATGCAATAATAACACCATGTATACAATTTATACTACTTTCTCACGATCATATGGTTCATCTTCAGAATGCAACGCAATATGAATCGGTTAGTTCAGAAAGGGAACAAGTCACGAAAACCAAATTTTTCAGGAGACACAATAAAATATTTATGTAATAAAATTAGCAAAAAATATATTTAATTTTATTTGATACCTATAGGTACCTATCTGTTTTTTGGCAAAATACATCCAATGCAATGTTTGTTTGTTGTTGTTAAAATTATGTTAAGATTTTTAATGGTACAGGCCTGAGCAAAACACATTTTAGCGTTACATTTTCGTGTCGCAATCGTTCGACTATAGAAGAAATTGCGCCAAAGTGACAATATTCGTAACTGTTGAATATTTTAGCTACGAAATTGACACTTGCTCGCGACGTCGTCTATATTAGAACGCTAACGTAACGTTAAATTGCGTTTTGACTTCAGGCCCTAGGCTGTTGTACGCTTGTTCTTTTGGAAAAACTGGTGCTTGTTCACGATTATTCATTAAATCAAATGTGAGATAATTAAATGATTGGATGAATGAGCGGGTTTCTGCTATAAATCCTTTCAGATTTGACAAATACTCAATCTCCAGGAACATAGAAGTTTGTAAAGAACAAGAATGACAAAGAGCAATATACAGTGAAGAATACAATAAAAATCAGAACAGGAGTGGGACGCACTAGAAAGAACCTCCAGAGATGGGGCTTGGCTGAGAGCACAGCGTGTGACTGTGGGGAGGAGCAAGACACTGGACACCTCCTGACATGCCCAATGGCTCCCAGACAGTGTCACTGGGAGGAATTCGTGGGACGAACTCACCTAGGGGGAGCTGCAAGAGAGGTTGTTACTTTCTGGGAGGGAATGGGAGTGTAGATGTGAATTTGGTGTTTTTATTGTTTGTCGATGCTGACCGACACGAAAAGAAGAAGAAGTGAAGAATAAAATAAATAAATAGAAATTCGTCGAAATTTCCATATTTGAAAAAAGTTGACTTATTCCCTTCCTGACTAACCGATTCACGTATAGGTACATATTATTGTACAATGTTGTTTAAATGCATATTATAATTTAACCTATAAACGTCTGACATGCTGACAAGATGATGACTGCTGTTAATTCGCAACACGCTGAGTACGTACAATGCCGTGGTTATTTTTCTATAAGATGATTGTTATTATTAATAATAATAATATTATTAATAATAATAATATTATTCCACTCGCTGATTATGGGATTACATTCATAAATGATTTTTTGTTATGTATAAATTACATAGTTATTAGTAATTTAAAAATAAACACATTTAATTTCACTATAAACAAATCGTGAAACTGCAATAAATTTACCACAGAATGATATGATAAAAAGGACAATGGACATATGTAGAAGTTGGACTCAGAATACCAAGCAGACCATTGACCTCCTGGATGTCCACAATAGACAGGGATCTGAAGGAGACAGAGGTGCGTTCGGTGGATGCAGGGGACCAGAGAACTTAAAGGATGAGAAATAAGAGAGCCGACCTCAAATAAATGGGATAACGGCGAGGGTGAAGATGAAAATGAAACTCACCCCTACGCAATGTTTGTATTTCATGAGGATTCACTATGGTTTGTAATAAGTTGTTTTTAAAAATATTTTTTCTATACAGTCATTGTGTTCCCAATTTGAATAAAAATCAAAGAATATAATATATAATCTAAATAAATTGAATATCATAGAGGTTATTAAAATAAAGGATATTAGACACCATACTTTAAAGAAGAAAACTCGATGGTCGAAATTCTGATTGTACGGTCTCGGCCTCTTAATCGAGAGATTCAGAGTTCGATCCTTTCAGCTATCGATTGACTCTATCTTCATATTGCTTCTTGCGAGGGTGTTTGAGATATATTTAGGATTGTTTCAAACCCAGATCCATATTTTTCCGAAAAAAAGATCAATACCTAAATAAAAAAAAAAAACTACCTCTTGAAGTTTCTGGCTAAACGCAGATCTGGCAATCTTTTCTGTTAATTTTCGAATGTCCATTTAAAGATAAATGTTCTTAAAACGTCTCGCATAAGACAATAAACATCAATAATTCAGCAATGAAGCCTACCACCCATCCTAAATGTCTATTTTTTTTTATTGAGGGGGAGAAACCTACAGTCTGTATGATTAATTACGTGCATGCCGTGATGGTATAGTAGTACTGTAGTAGTATTATAAACTAATCTAATTAAATGCATTCAAATGAAATTATAATTATTGCAACAGTGAGTGAGAAGGCGGGTATATTACTGCAGATCGTTATAATACTCAACATTGGGTGGGAACATTATGATTTGATAATTACAGGTATGTTGGGTACTATGAAAGAAATTGTACGAGAAGGAATGTAGAGAAACCTTGATTATTAATAAAACCTTCCTACATATTATTATATTCAAAGAAACTGTTAATATTTTGCATTGAAAACAGGAATTAGTAGGAATTTAATAACTATACCTATATTTTATTCTATATATAATTAATTTGTAATATGTTTAGTTGAAGGGTGCAAAAGCAGTGTCACATCAATCTAAGAACATTAAAACTGAGAAAACAGCACGTTTCGATTTCTACGTGAATTGTTTTTGTTTCTTTATACTTATACAGAGTTCATCGGAAGTCTGAAGGTAGAGTCTTCGATCCCAGATGCCGGCAAACTCCCCTTTCATAACACAAGCTTTTGGCTTACTGTGTAAGGTGTAAAAGGTTGTATTTGGATTTATAACAAAACCCAGATACCTACATATTTTCTTAAATATATATTTGTAATTTTAAAGTATAAAATTAACATTTGCTTTCTTGTGTAAATAAAGTGTTTGATTAGCCTATGAAGTTTTTAGCTAAAGTAAGCCTTTACAGGACATTTAAAAAGGTAGAAAATATGTGGAATCCATTCTTCTTTCGAAACTTTCATAAAAAAGCATCTGTCATCCTTAATATGTTGAATATTTTAATACTATACTTTCAATTCTAATGGCCAAACAGCCCTTGCAGGACCTTTCTATCTTGAGCAATGGAATGCCAGTCGTCTTTGGCAATTAGCTCCTCTAGATCTCGTGGTACATAAAATGGTACTTAATGGTATATAAAAATTTCCAATGCTTATTTCGTTCAGTGAGTCCACTTGCTATTTGCCACCCATCCTGAATGATGTCTATCGCAAACCCCCCCCCCAAAGGAATATAGATTTCCCATAACATCTATTTAGTTACTACTACAACAAAAAGAAATAATATTTGTTTCCAAATGATTTATCGAAATATAAGTGACTCGAATGTTCACAGTATGGGATGTATTAAGATATTGGGAGCCAAGACAAAGATATCGCCATTTTAAAAAGACACAAAGTCCAAATTTTCGTCATTATTATTGTAGTGTATACAGTTAGTTAGCGACAGCAAGGTAGCAAATAGGTACTTAATTACTAATATTATTGAGATTTAGTAGGTACCTGTTTTGACCTGGGCTCATTATAATCATATTTCTTATTTTATTTTATTTTATTTCACAAACAAACAGTTATAACACAAATGACAATACACAGACAAATCAGTTACAATTAATAAACCAGCAAAGTTTGTAAAATTATTTGGTATAGTATAATGCAACATTAACATTTTGTAGTAAACACGAGAAAAAAACCAGATATTTCAAGAAAAAAAAGAAAGCTTCAAGCACGTGCAATAAATCATCTTCAATCGAGAAGGGGATAAAGGAATGGGACAGGAAATTGGAGCAGAAAGGAAAGCATCAAATGATTAAACCCCAAGAGACCCCGAAGTCACCAGGGATCTTTTTATAGTGTCATTGAAATGTTCCAAGGATTTATCGAATATATGTATATTGTTAAAAAATGAGTTGAAATTGTTACATGCTCGGTATATGAATGATACCTATAGGCAGTTATTCTGCTGGTTTACTGATAGACTCTCGCGTGTGACATTATGTTCGTTTTATTGTCTTAGGACGATAATATTGAATGTATTATAATTGTAATTTAAAGTCCGTATTTTCATAAAGAACCTACATTGTAAACAAAGGGACAGTTAACAATTATTTTTTGATTTACGTCTCCTGAATGTCTGTTGAACATACATTATTTCGATTATATTGTTAATTTGTTGCTTTATTATTGTTTTATATTCTAAAGACATTTTTTTAATAGATATTATGTTATTTTAAAAAGCAACAAAGGTAGATGTTGATAAGCGCCGATACCTAAATAGTATCAAAGATTTACAAAATAGTGTTTCGTCAAAAATTAGTTATTTAGAATTTGACAAAAATAATTCTTACAATAAATGACAATTAAAGAAAATTTTGACTCGTTCCCTTATCACAATAATTAATTGGTGTGTTGATAATATAATACTTTCATTTTATTTATTTTTTATTTTTCTGGACTTACATGTAGCCGTCACAGCCCCCTCGTCCATTTTATGATTTATTTCATCCGATATATTAGGTATTATTCCTTCTCTAGAGGAAGGGAGGGGGATGAAAGGTTGTTGTTGACCATAGAAATATCAACGCGTAGACTTTTACTTCAACTAATTGTCACGAATTTTTGGCGCTACTAGTAGCTTATCTTTAAACAATTTTGTTTAATTTATTTTCAGACTGGACGCAGAACCACTGAGTCAATCCTCAGGGAGCTAGACATTTCCACACGACTATTTCGACAGACAGCGCGTATTGCGATATTTCGGGCATATTGCGAGAAGGAAACACGAGAACCTGGAAAGCGTAATTATAATTGGAGCTGTAGAAGAGGTATGATAGTCATGATCCTCAGAATTGTGGGACCGACAGAAATTTGATGAGAAATTTTTAAATCAGGAAAACAGTGAATTTTTAGGTAATATTTCATAAATTCCAGATTCTCCAAAAGTCACACAATTTTTGCGGAGCTTTCCTTACTAACTGATGCCATTTTCAGTTTGATTGATAATATTATTTTTGGGGTGGGGTATTTTTGGTAGACGGAGGTGGAGTGGGGGAAGTTTTTGAAAATAGAAACAACAAGACTACATAGAGAAAGAATAAATATATATATATATACAACCTGGACGTGATTTGGGCGGAGAGAGCGATTGGTTTCGACATGTTCGTGTCATTAATTCTGTGAGGATGTTCCAACGACAGTCGATGGTATAGGAAATCACAGTTTTTTGTTTTTCATATTATACATACAAAATATGTATATACATACTTGGATAGATATTTAAATGAAGCAATATTAGGTACCCATTGATAATTCTAAAAAAAACAATATTTCATTCATCCCTATGTACTTCTGGGAGAATTCAAAATTAGAATAGGTAGTTCTCATACGGGTAAAATTTAATCTATAAAAAAATCGAGTGTCCTACAAAAGGCAAATGTTCCTAAAAACAAGGGCATTTTACATTTTTCCTTAATTCAGCGATGAGGTTTTTGCCACCCATCCTAAATGTCTTAATTTTTTGTTGACAAGGAAAAGACGGTTTGCATATTTCTTACATGCAGCTGATCTGCTGGTTACCCCACTTGTGTCTATATAACCAAAACCACAGAAGTTAATAACGCGTATCATGCATAATCAAATTATGTGGTTGAATTGATAAATACGTAAAAAAATAAACAAATTGATAAATTAAATTACCCTACATAATATCTAATAATACAATTCAATTTCATAATATTAATTCACGGTGTCAAATGTACCATGACGTCACAGGAAGCGCTGCGAAAGTGTTCTTTACAATAATACTATTATTATTGATAGTAGCAGGTTGTTTAAATTAATAATAGGTACCTATAAAAAAATAACAACAAATAATAAATTGTCCAATTATAGATTATCGTCATCGTGGGTCGGAAAGGGTTAAAATCGCGTTGATTTGAAATTGATACAGTTAATCTACAATTTGTGATGCTTCACTTGTTCGTTGTTTCCTAATTTCCGTTCGAAGAATGTTTTTTTTTCAGATTTCCTGCATGCTAATTTTTACATCATATTATTAAAAAAATTTAAATGGTGGAAAAAACTATGAATAATTTGAGATTTTTTTGGAATTTTGATACCTTTTTTTGAGTTTGTGACAAAAATTCACTTGTTCTCTACGATTTTTTTTTTTATATTTTTGAAACTATTAGGTTACCTATCATTTTACTAACATACCTATATGTAATGTGTAATGTTTTATTATGACACAAACGACAAATTTATTTTTTCACACTTTTTCATGAATCTTTTCTTTCATAAGTATAGCTTTAAATAATATTATCAAAAGTAGGTACAACATTTAGTGCAGATATCACAATTTAAAAATATATATTTTTTTTTTTTTATTTATTTATTAAGCATAAAAATCTTTGCGTTTTTTATTTTATTAAAAAAGTTGATATTGTTCCTATACATAAGATTTGTTACTGAGCACGTTATGAAAAATAATGTTTTAAATTTTGTAAAAGGCGTAAGCCGTTTATTTGTGAAATAAAAGTAAAATAAAAAAAAAACAAACACAAATTATAGTTTTCATCTACTATTAAAAATCATTAAGTGCAAGGATACTTTATACTTAATCCGGGAAATAAACAATGACACAACTGTTCATTTTCAATTCTCACACTCCTTTTACAAAAAAATTACAAAATTATCGTTAACAAAAGAGTGACTGTATCAATACCGCGTAATTCAATCAACATCCGGTTACGTTTTTATATCAAAAACTTTTTTATTAATAATAATAAAACTATGATTGGTTATTGTTGTTCACTTCTTTTTTACTTTGGCGACGCGACAACAGTCACGTTGTGGGTGTCCCTTCAGAAGTCACGCGATCTTAATGTGTTAAAATTGGTTTGAAAGCTTTAACATGGAAAATGAAAATGTAGCTACAATTTGATTACAATAATAATGTTTACTATGTAATTGTAGGTATAAAATTGGTAGGTTCATATTGAAGGGATGATTAATAAATACAGTCTGCTCAAGACAATGGGTTGTGGAAATTTAAGAGGAGACCTTTGTTCAACACTGAAAACAAGAAGGGTAGTTTTGATATCAGATTTTCAATTTTCATCATGGGAATAATGATTATTTACACATAAAATCGTAGTTGTCAAAGAAATAGTGAATCGTACCTAATTGTTGGTCGGTCGGACAGACAGTCAGGAATCTTGCGGTAGGGTAGATAAGGCAGTGATATTTTTTTTATCTACTTTAACTGGCACAGCTTAAAATATTACCAAAATATGGCACAGCTAAAAATATTGGTTCATGATACAATACGAGTATGAATTAAAGCCTAAATTATATGTAGTCAGAAATCTAGAATGGTCACAACATCAGACAGCCGCAGGCCTGCTAGTTATCATCGTGGAGGGCATGACCCAAGGCAGACATTGTAGAAGCCGAACAAGAGATATTTACATGGATCAAGTGGCGACGAACAAACATGATCTGTACCACGTGTGAAGAACTGAGAAGACTAGCAGAAGATAAAGAGGAATTGAAGTTTGTTTCAGACCAATCTAATGAATTATTGTAAATCAAAAGAGAAGGCCGACAAGACTGACTAAAAAATGCTTTATTTTCTGTTACATATTTGATTACTTGAAATTTTGAGATATGAAAAATATCTCGTATATTTTTTATTTCTAGAACAGGCCTGTAATGATTTGAAATGATTAATTAAAAAATATCATAATTATGTATGATGACGCTCCGAATCACATTTCTCCCTCTTTGCCTACCCCATATTATCCCTAGTGACATCAAAGTAGAGGGGGGTTCATAACAATTCCTGGTACCTCTCGCGTAACTTCAATAATATACCTATCTACCTATACAATAAATGTGTTTCAAGTAATAATTGATGATCAGAATATAAGGTGACAAAATAATAACAACCATATTTCAAATTAAGAATGTCACGCGGAATAATTTGTTTCATGTCGCTATTCATTTGTTTCGAACATCACTTTTTTTCATTGAAATTACATAAATTCCTACTAACCTATTTATTTTTACACATTTTCTTTATATATATTTTGTGAAAACTTCTGTTAGTTGTATAAATATAAACTATTATTTTATCAACATTATCATCGTCGCCATCACCCCGCTTCCCTTTCGGGGTAAGCAAAAAGGATCGAGCAGCACATACTCCTATCCTTGCATACATTTATCACTTCCTTCAATGTCAAGCAATTTCTTATGCGGCTGCTCTCCTATTCAATGTGCTCAACACTTATCCTTCCTAGAGGATCTAATTTATATGGTCTTGCCATTTAATCCTCAGACGGCCACGTTCCTTAGCACCATTCCTCCCAACCATTTATAATATTTTCTTGATCATTCTTTCCACGTGCCCAAACCATCGAAGTTTGTTAACTTTCATTCCACAATATTCACAAATTTACTATTACGTTCTTTGTCTCACAGTATTTTACCACACATTCTTCTAAATTATCTCATTTCAACTGCATATTTTATATCACTTTCATTCTTCTTTAGCCATATCCAAGTCTCTCTTGCATACATTACTGTTGGCAATAAGATAACCGATTGCACCAATCTTTTGGCTGTGATAGAAATTATTCTATTCGTGATTATTGGTAGGATTGTACCGTTTACCTTGTTCCTACGCACTTTTCTTCTTTCAATATCGCTATTGCATCTTCAATCCTCGTAAGTATAAAGAAACATGTGCCTAAGATATGCTTTTTTGGTAAATTTAAATTTCAAAATAGTATAAAAAATGCAGAGATTTGCATGACCTTTAAAAAACTCCCATTTAAAACTGCCAAAAACCTTGGTTAAGAGTCAGAGTTCTTACAAAACATACATATATAGAACATTCATATCAGTCGACCAAAAGATTTTAAAATAACGGAATGACAATACTACAATCATATCCTCAGATCTCCATACATTTTCCTGTGCGGGAGGAACAAAAATAATTATATACAAACCCTATGCAGCAGAATGTGTTCAGAGAATTTAAATAACTTACTATATCTAGATTAGACTCATGTCTTTCAAGACATAAAACGGTTTACAATATAATACTAGTCGAGACTGACATTTTAGAGTTCTCACTAAAACATGATATATCTAAAGGTCAAAACGACCCTTAGAGGAAACTACAATAGCTCAATATTTAATAGTTAATATTACGATATAAGTTATTACTTTCCACGTTTATAATAATAATGGTTTTTCTTGTATAATAACTATATCAAATGTGAATAATTTCAAATGAATTTTCCGACAAGTTGAAATAATTGTACATGTGGTATTATAGTTATATAGAAGGATACAAAACGCTAGTATGTAATGAATATTGCTTTTTTTCTTCCACAAACCGTAACGAGCAAAAGGCTTAAATCCAAATTTGATAATGAAATAGGATGTATTTATCTGAAAGAAGGGTGTGAGTAAGCGCGGACGTCCAATAGCTACGTGGCTTGATCACGTGAATCAAATTTTCAAGTTCGGCCGAATGTTGTGTAAGAATCAGCGTGCATGTTTGAGAATTTGTATGAATGTTAAAGAAATGAAAGAAATATGTAGGGATAGAGCTGTGCGGGGTTTCGTCCTCTCTGTCTACTCCACTTGAGATACGGCGTGATAGTATAAGCCAACCTAAATGAGATGACAAAACCAAAATTCTGTCAGAAAAGGTTCCAATTAACAATTAAATTTTAACTCCAAATTCTTACAGTAAAAAAAAATTACTTGTTATATTGAAAACGGTGAATTTGAGTTTAAATATAAAACATACATCAAATATAAATCGTGAGAACATTAATTTTATAAATAAATTATGAAATAACAAATGTAGAAACAACCCTCAAAAGTTAAGACGAAACGGAAAACAGCCTAGCGATTACATTGCTAAGAGTATTTTGATATGTTATTGAAGGCTTTTGATTTTTTATTAAAATAATATATTGAAAAGACTCCTACCTCTCATCTTCTGCTCATCAACCAGTTGTCTCTCAAGATTATCTTTAACTTCTCTCTCTCGTAGGACGTCCATCTTCAGTTCAGCTGTAACAATAAGAGAAAAATAAAAAAATTAGCATATTGTTCTATCATTGACTTATCTGCGAGATCTTGGATGCGAAATTTGTCGTCCAAATACGATGTTTTCAGACTTACTTTGAGACAAGTTTATCAGATGTAAGAGGCAAACTAAAGCATGATTAAGCATATGTATGTGATTTTTTAAGTTTATCAAACATCATACAACCAATCATGATATGTACAAAACATAACAAATAAAAGAAAAATAAAACCTTTCGAAAAACAATCTTCTGGATTTCAGTGTCCCCTTTGCGCTACTAAATTTACAAAAACAAAAGTGTGGCAATTCTAAAACAAAAGACAATACTTGTAAAAGAAACAACAGAAAGAAAAGTGTGAAGGATTGTTATTATAATAATAATAGATTCACGAAGACACTTAAAGATCCGATTGGAACTCTTCAGCACGGAGCTTTCTTCCTGAAGATTCAGGAGGGACCAATACCAATGATGATAATAATAATAATTGAAAACATCTGGAGAAGGAGGAGTGCGTGCACGCTGAAGGAAGAATGAAAAAGTATAAGAACCCTTGGAAAGCACTTTGAAACAATGTGATATCCGATACCTACTTCAAGTAGGATGAGTGTTAGGTATCGTTGTTTGTTGTTTAAAGCGTTGGTACAATTGAGTTAAAAATACCGATTTTTCATTCATTCCTCCATTTCGTATCTACCATCGAGGAATTTACTGCAAGTGGGGTAGACAGAAAACTAACTGCATCTTTTTCCTACATCTCTTTATTTAATAAAGTACCTCAAATTTATGTTTTGTTATTTGGTAAGAAAGGGATCTTTATTGGTTTACTCATTGTTATTATTATTAATTGTTTATATTTATTGTCACAACTGTATGATCCATATAGAATAAATAAGATAAAAATACAATACAAAAACGAGCAAATATTCCTCTAAGTGTCAATAGAAGTAAAAGACAATCACAGGATTGATGGCAAATTTCAATGCTAAATTGAAGAAATTCAATGTCTTTTAGTGATTTATTTATTCAAAATATTATTATCCAGTTTTGTCATCGTAATGTTAAACGAATATCTGTATTTCAAAGGACATTCTTAAACTCGTAGGACGCCTACTTTATAGTTTTCACTAAAAGTGAATTAAATTTTATTCACTCTGTCAGTATTTATGTAAGTATGGTATAGTAAAAATCCATGATGAAATAAAAAAAAACAAATGTTTTATACTACTATTCAATTTATCCACGACAAAGACGTCTTTCGTCTAGTTAGGACATTGTCAATCATTGATTAAACATTTTTTAAATTTATTTCTACGTGAATTAAATTTTGTTGATCTGGAAACGTCAAAACATGAAAATGTAACGACATAGACAAAATATTTTTATTTTTGTCTATAAAAATAAATACCCAAGAATCAATACGCACAGAATTCAGTTTTTTGAGTAACTTTGAAGTAGGTACTTTATTTCTTATAGTGGAATAAAACATTGTTTTAATTTAATTTTAAATATAATCTTTTATAATTCATTTCCACAAAGTTACACTAGAAAATATGGAATATTTACAAAATAATTAAGGTAACAAAAATTATAAAAGAAATTAAAAGGTTTAAACATTCGATTAAACAGCCTCTTCTCAATTTCACCCTATTAAATACACTGAGTACAATAATGCTTTGCTTTACACTTACAATCATTGTAGCCGAGACGTTTTCAAGTATTATTATTATTTGTATTTGTCTTTCAATGGTTCTTTGATGGTACTTACACCATGTTGTAAGAATCATTGAACAATGAATACACAAGATCCCTCTACGCTGTGATGTTGTTGTTAGTGGTTTTCCAGTACCGGTTCGTTTACAGAATGATTATGATACATTTACTTAGACAAATAGTATAATGTAATCGAACTGAAAATTCATGTGATGTTTTGTAGCCAGCGGAGAAATGTGGAACTATTTTGAATAAATTTATTTTCGCATTGACATTCAGTAAAATATTTTTGAAAATGTTTTTCTGTAGGTATAATTTAAGCGGTATGTGAGTATTTAGTATGTGAGATTACACAATTTTGGTAATTTTTGTATTAAAAAGTACAGAGGTATTAAAATTTTGTAAATACAAATAGAATCATATTTAAATACAAATTACATTATACAGTTATAATAAATAAAATTTTACTTAACTCTCTGTACAATCGTTGCAGATTTTCGTAATTTATAACATATGACAATATTGAAATTAGAGCCATTTTGAAACATAAAAAATAAATAATTTTGCTAAAAATTTACCAACATAATTATACATAATCACTGTTATATCATCATGGAATATCTCACAAGTGAGGCAGCCAGCAGACAATGTAATAAACAAATTACAAGCTGCCCTGTTCGTGCCAACAAAAAATTAAGATATAAAAGATGGATGGCCAATCCCTTTTATATGACACTCAAAAACTTTCAGAAAAGTGCTGGAGACCAATTCTTTGTCAAGTGCTCTACTTAATATAATTTAAATGGTAAAATCATGATTTGAAAGGTTAATTTACCTTATACATCAATCTTCTAAAATTATAGCTTTACAATATTAATGTAAATAATTGAAAACCTTCACATTATCTTTACTAGTAGCTCCATTCGTCTCGGTCAACATACATTGTTCCACTTATTCATTTGCTTTGAAAAGACATTAGACAGAAGGTAGGTACGTTTAATATAGAAGTGATTGCATTTTCAGTACATAATACCTACCCCGTCTTAAAGGAAGGGGTGCCTATTTGCTCAACAAAGGATTGGGGGGATGTTTTCAATACATATGTAGTACAATATTATAATGGATAATAATATAATAATTCCAGTTATTTAATGATGGTGTTTAAATGGCAATCGTTTCATAAAGAAATTATGGAAAACGATATTACCTTTAGTATAATATATATTGATTTTAATGCTAAGTTCTAAAATGTTAATTTGTTTCTGTTGTCAGTTATTTGAATGTCGAGACACGTAGACCGACTTTTGGATAAATTGAAACAATCGTTTCGTTCAACTATAGATTAAAAAATGCCAGAGAGACTACGTCTTTCGACTTCTTAGTTCATTATCAATCTGAATGGTTTTCAAGTGTCCCCCAGAATGTGCAGGAATGTAATACAAAAATATTAATAAAACAACAATAAATTACTAGTTTATTATTTTTATGTGTTTATTTTACAATGTGTAGGCTCGTAGGTACCTTTTATCTTTATGGAGGATAGATCATCACACTAGGATAAATTTAATTCAATCGAAAAAAGAAAGTAGAAAAGAAAATTGATAAACTTTTATTATATTTCACAAATCGTTCTTTCGTTCTCTCTTTCAAACACCAGCACTTTTGTCTTCATTTTCACACTACACATACAAAACAATTTCTAGTAAATCTCTTTCATTCTCAACCATTAACACTAAATCATCTGCATACCTTAAAGCTCGATTTCCATTCAATTCAATACCAACATCCATTCCTTGCAGAAGTTGCATGCAGTAGTCAAAGAATATGCACCCTTGAAATGGATTAATATTCCACAAAACGGCGCATCATAAATTGTCTATTATTTATTTATTTTTTTAAAAAAAGGATATAGATAGAAAGAAAACTGATTATATTGGCTAGTTTTTATAGTTTCAATGTGTTCTCATTATTTCTTGTCATCATTTTTATAAATAATATTGGTTGATTGATCGTTCAATTATTCACAAATCATTGCTTAATGCGCCATACAAAATCTAGAACATGAGTGCTCGAAGTTCCTCATTTATGACCTATATCATCAGGAAATTCTCACACCCACTGGACTTAACGATATTAACGTATTTTTTTTACAAATCCTTGGAAGTAGAACTATTATACAAATCATTATTTATATTGACACAATACACGAAATAAACAATCAATTTCGGACGAATCTCAAGATTCGTGTAAACGATCCAAAAACACAATTCCCAAGACAATAGTATGAAAAGCAACAATAACATATAATCGAAAAACTTAGAAATAATAAGAATAAAAAAACAACAACTTACATAATTATATCACTCATTATTTTATAAGAAAGAATATCGTTTACGTGTACATAAGTAATAATAAATTGTTCCTTTCAGCAATATCTACACAAAGAACAAAAGAAACAAAATGTTTATTTAACACAATTCATTTGTAAGAAAAGTAGCTGGTACTTAATTGATTTTGATAATAGCGTCTGCGATATTTATTTACGCAAAGGGGCTTCAGTAAATTTACTAATATTGTTATTTTTATAGTACACGAAAACTTGTATGACATTCCCCCTTATTCGGTGATAGCCTTCAATTATTGTTTCTAGATGAAAACAGTAACAAATGTATTGTTATTTGAAAATCACAATATGTTTTTATTTGGTACCATTTTTATTTCAAGTGTGTTTGTTTGCTTTTTCTGCTTGATGTTTCTTTTAAGTTTGAAGATACGTGGGAAAATAGTTTTCAAATATTATTATAATTCATGTTTCGTTTGTTTGTCTTTCAAGGACGGCCGCGTGTTGAGTAAGAGAAATCGGCACCATGCATGAGAAATTTTATGATTTTAGAAGAAGTTTGCGGGGATAAAGCTATATGGCTTTCCGTCCTCTCTGCCTACCCTACTTGAGATACGGCGCGAGGGAATAAAAGATAGAGGTAACGGCAGTGTAAATTTAAGAAATTTTATTTTGGGATTAATCAGGAATTAAACAGGCATCTCGATTTGAGAACGATGTTTACACAGTGTTATATTGTGAACATCTTATCGGAAGAAGTTAGTGAGAGAGGCGTCCCAACGCTCTCAAATTGGCTCTAGGCTGACTTAAATGATCACTTTCCGTGTCTATGGACAAATTTCACCCATTCCACCATTCTCACTGTCACGATATACATAAGGTCCACACTTTAATGCAAACTATAGAAACAACAATTTTTGCCTGATGGATTTTGTCATCTACGCATTGTGCATAAATCCAGCAAAACAATTGAAAATAAGTAAAAATTCTTCAAATCAGTTATTGCCCTGAAATCTCTTTGAGTCAACATTCTAAACTGCACTAAGACCCACCAAAGGTAGCAAGTACCTACAAGTACCTTACAACATAAAGTAAACTATAAGATTGAAAATCAGGACGACAGGGGGTGGTTTGTCTAGCTAGAAGAGCAATATGGTGGTAGGTATATGGGGGTAGTCTCAGGGGGTAGGGGGTGTATTGTACTCTATATTATAATATTATGTTAGTTAGTTAGGATTGTATGTAATGTAATGTTTAGAGGATGTGATGGGAGCGTGTAATAGAATTAAACAGCAGATCTATTCAACTGTAAGGGTCCATGGGATGACAAAATAAGGCAGACACTTTCGGAGAAATTTGTGCATGTACAAGTTAGTATCAAATCATATTTGGATATTATATCAGTATTCTGAAGGAAACGTTTCGGATTTTAAATTAACAGGTTTGAGATGTGTTTCACGGAGCATACTGCACTCTTTTCCATAAGTTTTCGAGTGTCCTGTTAAAGGATGATGTTCGAAAAAATTAAGACATTTTAAATCTAAAATTAAGCAATGAGGTTTCCCACCCATCCTGAATGTTTTGGTTGTTTGTTGGCACGGAGAAGACAGCTTGTATGTTTATTGGATGCTGTTGATCTACTGGCTACCCCACTAGTGGGATATGCCGTAATGGGATAGTAATATCATCAATACAATTACTTCATAGTATGTACACCATCGATTTTCTTTATAAATTAGAGAAGAGAGGGTTGAAATTAATTTTAAATATTTAAAATTTTTACTATTTAAAGTTTTATTGTAGTGACATAGGCTTCGACATGTGATATTTTTTCAAACTAACCCTCATACAAAACTAAAAAAGTTAAGTTTGAGAAAGACATCGCATGTAGAAACCTAGGTCACTATAATAAAGTAACTAGTAAAACTCGGAAATATATTTTTATTTTATTGCGAATAGATGTTTTACAAAATTAATACCGAAAAAATAAGCTATTTTTAAATATTCACGCACAAAATTGCTTGCTTGTACACAGAATGTAACGGAATGTATCTACTTATTAGGAATAGAATGGAAGCTTCGAAATGGAATAATGATTACTACAGTAGTAGGAATCACATTATGACCCAATAAGCTCTGACACTAATGCAGTAACAACGGAACGTCTTAGAAGCAGTTTAACGATAATAATTCCAACTTCAATCTGATTCTCGTATCAGAATTAATTTGATTAGAGATTCTTAGCCATGACATTAATAGAGTGTGAATATATCTATTTACTCTCCACCTACCCCTTCGAGCCACATCCCTTTGTGGGGGTAGCAGAGAGGGTAGGGAACGACAGATAAACCTATTCTTGTTTAGCTTTGTTTCCACCACATGCATAAATCTCACTCGTCGTTGATCGGCGATGTTTGGTGATTTATTTTAATCGAAACGTGTCCATCCTTTAAAAGATGATCAATATTTTCGTTTTCATACATTCTTAATTTAGAAACTTTAATATACCTATGTTCATTGCAGCATCTAATTAGTAAACAAATTATTTATGTTCAAAAAAAATATGGCATTAAAGATGGGTGGCATGCCGCAATGCTGATTCTAAGATGTATTTTGTATAACTATTTATATTACAGGACACTAGGAAACTTAATAGAAAAGATTGTTTCGTTCGTTTCATTTTGCTAACTTCACGAATAACTCTTCACTAGATATCAATCTACTTTTTATCCTCAAGGTTTCGAATGGATAAGACAATATTTTTTCACAATGAACCGCTCCAATAATAACGATAGCACAGAATTAGAAATATTGCAAAAATTAGCGATTTAATTGCCATAGACCATAAATCGCTGAATGAAGGAGACTTTTTTCCACTTGATGTTGTTGCTGAAAGGATCGTTGAAGGACAAATGATTGAGTTAATTAAACTATTTATAGTAAGAAAGTCGATCTTTTGAGCTAAAACCAATAGGAACCAAAGCTTTTACTGGGACAGTATTGAAACAAAACTAAACAAACAATCTTTCCAAATATGAAATATATAATCAAACTCTGTCACATAATTTAATAGTAAAATACAATCCCAAAAGAGTTTCGTTAATAACCGCGTCTCTGCCCATATTTCTTTCTCATAAAATCAAAAAAATAACGTAAATGAATGTTAGGTCCCCTCCCCCCCCTGATAACTCGTAAACAATAGAATAGAATGTGAACGTTTTTGAATTTAATTTATTCATAGTTTTTATATACCTACCTAGATATATTTATTAACGGGTTGTTCAACAAGAACTTTGTTTTTTAATTGTGGCAACACCAGCAACATGATAGTTTTGACATTTAATTTTTTGACGTATTCGTAGTGGATGCATTGGCAATTGTTGCAATGAATTCAATTTCGCTTGAAAATCGCATTAAAATAATTAAAATCCATTATGAAAATGGTGATTCTGCTAAAGTGACATTTCGTCAAATTCGTGATATTTTCGGACAACATAATCGTCCTTCTGAGACCGCTATTAAGAATTTGGTCGCTAAATTTGAGTCGACAGGCTCGATACAAAATGTGTTAACACCAACGCGTGTACGACCGGGTCGTTCAACTAAAAACATCGCAGCCGTGAGCCACAGTGTTGAAGCAGATCCAAATTTGTCAATTCCTCGACGTTCTCGACAATTGGGGTTATCCAAAACCACCACATGGCGAATTTTGCGTAAGGATTTGGCTTTGAAGCCTTACAAGGTTCAACTGGTGCAGGAATTGAAGCCGAACGACCATTCAAATCGCCGTAGATTCGCTCAATTCATTCAGGAACAACCCGCTGGTTTTTCTGAAAAAATCATTTTTTCAGACGAAGCCCATTTTCACTTGTCAGGGTACGTCAACAAGCAAAATTTCCGCATTTGGGCTTCTGAAAATCCTAGAGCAATTATTGAGAAGCCGTTGCATGCTCAGCGTGTCACTGTATGGTGCGCTATGTGGTCTGGAGGCGTGATTGGGCCGTTTTTTTCGAAGATGAGACTGGAAATGCGGTAACGGTCAATGGATCACGCTATCGCAAGATGTTGACAACTCAATTTTGGCCTATTATTGATGACGTGGATATCACTGACATGTGGTTTCAACAGGACGGTGCCACATGTCACACAGCCAATGAAACGATCAATTTATTGCAAACCAAATTTCCCGATCGCATGATTTCACGAAACTCAGCTGTTAAGTGGCCAGCCAGATCGTGTGATTTAACGCCACTGGATTATTTTTTGTGGGGCTATGTTAAGGACAGAGTCTATACGGAGCCAATCGAATCGATTGCAGCCTTAAAACTCAAAATCCGTGATGTGATTAGCGAAATAGTCCCGCCATTTTGCCAAAAAGTGATGATGAAAGAATCGACATCTGTCAGCGTGCTCGTGGTGGACATTTGTCAGATATCATTTTTCATGCATAATTGCCAAACTTTTCTCTTTGTAATTCAATAAAAATTTTAATCATCTTCATCAAATTTTTTTGTTTTATTTTGTTTTAAAAAACAAAGTCCTTGTTGAAAAACCCTTTATAATCAACTTTCGATTCCCTGTTCTAATGAAAAACAATGTCACAATAATATACACAGGTTTGCAGGAAGAAATTGCCTCCAGGCAATAATAAGCTTATTGTGTGTATGTTTTATTATAACAATAAAGAGTTTATTATTATTATTATTAGTCTCTATAGACTCACTAAATCTCTACTAAATAGGTGTCTTAGAATACAATGAGAGAATTAAAACAAACCTACCTGGTTAGTTAGCAGAAAGACAATGTCCCCCTGCTTAGTTAATAAGGAGAAGCAATGTGTCCATAAAGACATTTATTATACAATTCTGTAGCTAAATACATAGGTTAGCAGTGTCTTGGTATTCAAATGAGGCCCCATTTGGATAAACAGATGTACTGACAACATTAATATGAAATGCTTCTCAAACTTTGTAAACTAAATTATATTTATTGTGAAAATATCATTTCAAATAAAAAAAATGTTATTGTCATGAAGTCAGTAAGCCAGTGAATATACAAAAACATTTGAAGATCGTTAAAAAGGGCAATATGATCATAAAAAGCGGTCCGTTTAAATTAATTGATTTATTTTGCAAAGACACACAGAGTTGACAAAACATTTATAAAAATAAGAAAAAAAGACACATTGATCTGGTCAGGCCAACCCCCCAATCAAGCGTGTCAACAGCAAGCATGTTAAAACAAAATTATACATAAAACCTCACATATAAGACAATTAATATCTGCAATTCAGATTGAGGGTTGCCACTCATTTTGAATACCTACCTAAAATTATACTCATCGCTGAATTTGAGATGTAAAATATCTTTTTTTTTCGAATACTTGCCTTTTACAGTTCACTCGGAAACTTACGGAAAAGAGCGACAGACCAATTCTTTGCCGGGTAATCCGCCAAATTAATATTTTATAAAATACTAATAGATAATTTAAGCCTGAAGTTTGACAATCACTGTTCAAAGACATCTATTAAATACGGACGAAATAATACGGAGTATTCGTAGCCTAGTAGCAAGGTGCCTACCTCCCAATATAGACTGGGTTAATTAATGTCACAGTATATATAGGACTTTATTAGGCGAATAATTACATTTACAAGACAGCGGGGGTGGCATCGAGAACCTATTGTAACATCAACACAGAGAAAATCAGGTAGATAATAATATCAGTAGGTGTAATATGAACTGTTTAGTGCAACAAAAGCCTAACCCACAATCTCCTTTTTTTTAAATTTATTGTGTTTTGCACATCTCTTACATCATATTTTATATTGTAACAAAAACCTAAATCAAATTCTGTTCAATCTTAATCAAATAAGTTAGGTACATTATCGTAGTAAGATGGAAGAAATCACTTTATAGTGATAATCTCGCCACTGCATATCGTCCTAGTTTTTTTTTTATTATTTTTATTTTATATTGTTTAGTTAACACTGTTATATAATGATGACATTCAAAAAGAATAAATAAATAAAGGAATAAATATTACTTTGTATTGAAATATATTTCGTCAAATTCAGAAAAAAATTATCGAGTTGCACGCCGTGTTCCAAGTGAAGTATGCAGAGAGAACGGAACGCTATATAGATCTATCTTTAGATAGGTACTTCTTTCGCTTCTTCTGAGATGTTCTACGACTGACTCCAGAGATATTCGGGTGTGAGGTGGGTCTCTCTTTGATTGCCTCTCTTCAATTATCACAATTACGCTGCAGTTTTTGCCATAAGTACTGAATACTCCTTGACTTCTAAGATATCTAGAATTTAATTTTACAGTTATATCGCCATCGCGGAGGGTAAGACCGAGGGAACAAATGGCAGAGGCCGACCAAGAGACGCATATATGGACCAACTGAAGAGGGACATGAACTGTGGCTCATACGTAGAGCTTAAAAGACTGGCTGAGAATAGGGAGGAATGGAGAAGAAAAACCAAACTCGTTGCAGACCAATCCAATGGATTGTAACTAAATATATATAGGTAGTAATATATTATCATTAATATTCCTTTAAGGTGTTTTATATAATATTATAAACTACATACATCTCTCATTAATTAATTACTATTAAATTTACCTTTAATTTTATTATTTATCACGATATCACGAATTAATAATATTATTATTCTATTACAACTACCAGTAGTATATCTACTAGTTAATACATACATTATCGCTTAGAAATGTTAGTAAATGTATAAAATTATAATTCTGGAATCTACATTACATTAATTTATTATTGAAACCAGCGTTTAAAATCGAATTTATCAGAAAATTACTAAACTACTACTACTACTATACCATCACGGAATATCCCACGAGTGGGGTAGCCAGCAGACCAGCTGCATATAAAACATGCAAGCTGTCTTCTCCGTGCCAATATAAAATTAAGACATTCAGGATGGGTGGCAAACCTCATCGCCGAATTAAAGATGTAAAATGTCTTATTTTTCGAACACCTGCCTTTTACAGGACACTCGAAAACTTATGGAGAAGAGTGGGAGACCAATTCTTTACCGGGTGCTCCACGGGATTACTAAACTGAATATCATTATTCAACTAAATATTCTAGTAGACATTCCATCCTACTCTTTTTGTTTTACAACCAATTTGACGCGGCATAATGGTCAGCAAGTCTCATCGCTGGCATTGCGTGAAAGAAGTATGTAATGACATATCTTTATAGCGTTCCATTCTCTCTGTTCTACTACCTTAATGTATTGACATCAGAGATGTGCAAAATACTTCCAAAAAAGTATTTAAATACAAAATACAAATACTTTTGAATTTTTGTATTTCAAATACAAAATACTAAATACTTTTTCAAAATGGTATTTAAATACAAAATACAAAATACGTATTTTCAAAATACTTTTTTAAAATACCTTTTTAAAATACTTTTTACAAATAGTCGAACAAGGTGTAAGACAAAAGTATTTAATATTTAAACCATTGATGAATGAAAAAGAAATTAAAAACTGGACAAAAGTATATATAAGTGGAGAAAGGGTTGACATGATTAGAAACAGTTGCCTTGTCGCTACCATCTATATGCGGACGATTTGCAAATCTATACACATGCTAAACTTCACAATATCTCCTCTGCCATTTATTCTACCAATGAGTGTTTGCAACAGATCTCAAACTGGGTTAGTGCTCATGGATTACTCCTCAATGCCTCAAAAACCCAGACAATATTCATTGGTAACCTTCGCTCTATATCTAGGTTGAAAAATATGAATTTACCTCCCACTACTATGAATTCAGTAGCAATACCCTCTTCGGCGACAGTAAAGAATTTGGGCATAATCATGGACCAGAGACTCTCTTGGCAGCATCACTCTAAAGAAAAAGTTTTTTTACAAGCTCCACTCCCTTAAGATGCTGCAAAAATTCTTGCCCACTAAAGTAAAAATTTTATTGGTCCAATCCTTGCTGTTGCCCATTATCGACTATGCTGATATCGTGTATGTGGACATGAATCAGGATCTAATTGACAAACTTGATCGACTTCAGAATGTTTTAATAACAGAAACTTTTTATATATATATGTGTGTATGTATGTATATTTTGTATATATGTTCACTTTGTGAATGTATTTTTTTTTCTCTTTTATTTCCAAAATCCTTTAGATCAGTGTTTCCCAAACTTCTTGTCGTCGCGAACCAAAAGTAATATCCAACAGAATTTGGCGAACCCCCTATGTAGTCGTTAATGATAGGCAAAAAAACAATAAAATTTTCTTTATATGCTGCATAAGATATAGGTAGGCAGTATGCATACGTTCGAAACAACAGCGTGCAATCTGCATTGTATTTGGTGTGCTTTTTTTTGTGTTTTTGTTTTTTTTTCCTTTTATTTTTCTAGGGCAATTTAAAATCCCGCCATTACGCTATTATTTTCGCGAATCCCCTTTGTAGACATAGCGAACCACCGGTTAGGAAACACTGCTTTAGATCATTGATTTTATTTTTATCATATGTTTTTTTTTCTTTTTAAGTTAATACTTTTGGGTTAGTTGGAAGAGATCGCGCCTTTGCGATAAACTCGCCCTCTGTATATTGATTGTATTTAATTTGAATGTATACCTTTTATGTAATTGTTTTCTATCAATGTACAGTAAAGAATGAATAAATAAATAAATAAATTAGATATAGCATTGCTTGCAGACAATTGATGAATACCATTGATGAATGAAAAACTGGACAAGAGTATACATAAATGGAGAAAGGGTTGACATGATTCGATATATCATTGCTTGCAGACAATGAGGATGAGCCTTAGGAAGAACTGTCAAAATAGAAAAAAAAAATAATTAAGTCATGACAAAATGTACCGTTGTTAGAAGAGATAAGCCGAAATTTGTCATAAATGGATTGAGTATCATCAAGCAGGTAAGAGAATTCCTGACTTGGGCTGCAAAATAAATCAGAATGGATAATCCAAATCTGAAATCGTATGGACAACTGTGAGTCCTAGAGATAGTGGTGTTTAAACTGTGTCTCACTGTCCACAAGGCAGCACACCACCCACTGAGCTGTTCCGCTGACGAAAATGTGTGGCGAAGGCTGTGATCATCTTCTTAAACTCGTTGAACTCAAAAGGGCAAATACCTCTTAATTTGCAGAAAGAGAAAACAGAGTCGCGGCGTCATCTGCCTGGAACAGATTGCCTCCAGACAAAATTGAAAATGCTACCATTCAGGAGAAATCACAGCGCCCTTGAGATGGCCATGAAACATTAAACGGCGTCATGTATAATTTGTTCAATCATCATTATTATGTGTGTATATCTCAAACATGGTGTACCTACTCTAATGGAAACGTTGTATTTGTAATTCAACAAATTGGCAAAAAAAGCTTGCGTACGCGCATATCAATTAATGGCAGAATTTTGTTTCAAACAATAAAAAGGTATTTTGTAAAAGTATTTTGTGTAAAATACAAAATACTCAAAAAAAGTATTTCAAATAAAATACAAAATACTTTTTACAAAAAGGTATTTGAAATACAAAATACAAATACGTATTTTGTATTTTGTATTTGTATTTTAAATACTTTTATTTGAAATACGTCACATCTCTGATTGACATATTGTATTCTCAGAAGCAGGGCTCTTGACACTATCTAAATACAATCTCAATCTTGTCTTGATCTAAATCATACAATGCGCAAACTTAGGAACTTATTCAATAATACTGCGCTACGTTTACACGTATTTTTGACTAGTCACTTCACCCATCATAGAATTAAAATATTAAAATCAAGACAAGATTAAGATCGTATTTAGAGTAGGGATGTAACGAATGTGTGATGTTGGATATTCGCGAATGCGAATATTTACTTACTTAAATTTCTACAATTGCTCAAACATTAAAATTTCTACCCCCCCCCCCCCTTCCGTTGCCGAATTTTCAAAATGGTATAGGAATTTAAAATATTTTCAAACTCCTCGGTTTTCTTAAAGAATATTTTCGTGCAGTAACTTTTTCTACAATGTACCGGGTAAGTATCCGGTACATCTACCGAATATCCGATACTTTATTACCAAAATAATATTCGCAAAACATTCGCATATTTTTTTGCAAATACTTTAAAATGTGCGAATATTCGTTACATCACTAGTCAAAAGTTATCCTGCACATGTCGAATATAGTTGTTTGTAACAAAAATTGGTGGCTTTGACGAACACATAACGAGTAAAGTATTCTTAAACCAGCCTAGGCCAATTCGTAAGCATCGGAACACCATTCCTGTTTCCTACTAAAGGGAGTTTGCACAATCTGTTGGTTGTGCAGATGAGATGTCTGTTGGGTAATATTCAAAATATCTTCATTCACGCAGGTGTAAATAATCTAGTAAAATGCGAAAACTACATTTTACATTTTTAATAATATTTAAACATCTTATCTTAGAATATAATACACGGGTCTGGTAATGCCCTTTTATCTTGATACGATAGAATTATATATTAGTATCAAAAGACAAAATTGTAAATGTAAAGTTATTTTATTATTATGTAGAAAATCCTTTGTTTTCATAATATTTTCACGACATTTGAATTTAAACAATAATAACAATATATAACAAGAAAACAAAAATAAAAGAAGACGTTATACTAAACAGTGTATGGATGGTGTTATGCAACAATGCATCAAGCTACATTGATAGTAAAATGACAAAATTAGTGTTATATTTTATTGAGTCAACACTACTAACTGTGTAGTTGTATGGGATATTAGTTATTATTTTATTTTCCTTCGCAAACATACATTTTTAACATAACATTTAAAAAAAAAATAAAGTATAGACACAACTAAATTAATTAAAACTAGTAAACCAGCAAAAGTTAGTTGACGTTGGAGACATTACAGAGGTTTTGTAGCTGATTAGTTATTTAAGTATAAAGCAAAGTTTTCCGTGGAGTCCCCGGTAAAGAATAGGAGTCCCAGGTTTTTTCTGCACATTTTAAAGTGTCCTTTTAAAGGGCAGGTGTTTTTATATCATAAATTCAGCGATGAGCTTTACCACCCATACTGAAAGTCTTGATCTTTTGTCAGCACGAAGAGGACGGCTTGCATGTTCTTTACATGCAGTTGAACAGCTGGCTACCATACTTGTGAATAGATTTAGTGAATAAATATTATTTGTTTTATATATAACAGGCAATAATAAGATTGAATTAAAACGCTTTCTGTTTTTTCCTCATAATTTTGTCGTTTGACTCATTGTAGCGCTATATCATCCATATATTTATTAGAATAGGAAAACACATGGGAGATCCACCCTTCTTGAGACAGAATAAGAGGGTAGGAACACCTACAATATTATTACATGAACAAGGGGATGAAAACAATAGAATGTGAGAATATTGTCTCATTTTAACCATGATTAGCTCGGATTAAAAACAACAGTATAATTTTCTGAGATTCCACGAAAAACGCAATGTCTAAGAAAGCAAAAATGTCTATATTATCATTCACTTATGGTAAAGCACCTAGAATTGAATGAATTGTTCCTACTTAAAAGTAAAAGAATGTATATTTTTCTATTTTGGTGTTAGAAATTAGAGTACCTACCCTGTCAAAGTCAGATAAATGAAAAAAGCTTATATCCCTAACATCAATTGGTTTATGAAGTGTCGAAGAACATTGTATGGTACAGAAAGGATATTTTGAAATCTTAGGCGTTCTACGATGGTCTGAAGTATTTATCAACACTATTTGGTCACCCTCTATGTGACCAAAATTCACAATCAGGATGGGTGCCATGCCTCATCGCTGAATCGAAGATGTTAATAGTTTTAACATTTTAAAAATACGTCCTACTACTACTACACCATCACAGCATATATCGCAAGTTGTATAGCCAGCAGGCTAGCCGCTTGCAACAATAGATGAAAGCTGTGTTTCATACCAGAGATGTTGCGGATGTCGATTTTTACACATCCGCGGATGTGAATGCGGATGCGGATTTTTGAAGTCTCACATCCGCGGATGCGAATGCGGATGCGGATGTTTAAGATGTTATAGAAAAAAAAGTAGGAAACTATCTTAGTTGGTAGGCCCCACTGTCAAATATGTGACGAAATTTTCGCTACAATAATATTATGGATTTTTTAGCGAAATATTTTTTTTCTTTGTTATTTGCAAAAATAAAATAAAACCGGCAAAAATAAAAACGCGTCGGATCTTGTTACCATTATTTTCGTTCCCATTCGTTAATGTCAAGTGCAAACGGCACGCTCCATTCGCCGGCCCCGGCCCATTTCTTTCTTGTCGCAAATTGTCTTACATCCGCACCCGCATGAACATCCGCATCGATTATTGCGGATGCGGATGCAGATGTCCAAATACATGCGGAAGCTCCGCATTTGCCGATGCGGATGCGAATATTCGCAACATCCCTGTTTCATACACCTGTCTTCTCAATGTCAACGTAAAATTAAGATATTCAGGATAGTTGGCCAACCTCATCGCTGAATTATACATAGATGTGCAATTACTCCCATTTACAGGACAAACAACTACTTACAATATTCAAAAATGTTAATATATAGAAAAGTACAAATTTCAAACAAGCAGACACTTTTCAATATCTCTGTAATTTAAAAAGTAAATTGAACGAATACGTAAATGCCCGAAGACAATATTATGAAGATATTCGTTACATTTAAAAAATATGTACGTCTAGTCACTTTGTACAGCGTCCTCTTGAGACCATGTTCATAACTCCGTGAAAGAACATTTTATAGTAAAAAGGCATTTAAATAGATATGAATAACAACGTTGTTTTTACAAAAAGTTATATTTTGTATATATATTTAGCAGTGGCGGGACTAGGCTTTTCACATCGGGCATGCTTTGTACAAATAAACTTTTTTACTCGCAATCGAGTGGACGTCCTTGAGAATAATGTAATATATATATCGGAGACGGGACTAGGCTTTTCATGTTGGTCTTACATTCGTTATAATAAAAAAATGAAATAAATAAGATATCCAGAATGGTTGACATACCCTTTGCTGAATTTAAGATATTAAATGGTTTATATGCGATATCTCTTAAAAGACACTTAAAAACTTTAGTGGGAGATCTATTGTTTGCCAAAGACTTCATGGGTCCTTAATATAAATAAATAAAATACAAGAAGTCTGCGATACAAATAAATACTATTTTTAAGTATGTAAGTAACTTTTAAGTTAAATGTCGTAATTACTATACAATTTATTTTGTCTCGCGCATCCATCATAATATTAATTAATCCTTTATGAAGAACGTTTCAAGTCTAAAAACTATTAGCGATTGCACATAGTATCTACCTTCAAATTATTTTTAACTGCCTAGTACGTTACGCACGACTCACACAATCATTACACAACCAATACAAATAAAAACATACTCATATGGGTACACTATGCACCCAAACGTTATTCGTGCATGCTTGCATATTAAGTCCTTAAGATTGCACACATACAACCAAACATACACAATAATACACATGTATGGCGCGTCATTGCCTACTACGTATTGACACTAAAATTTAAGTGTGTGTTATTGAGAACAGATGCTACGTATAAAGCAATAACTTACTATTCCATTAATTTAGTTATCACGGTAAATTATTGGCTTTTATTAAAAAAAGTCAAAATAACGTATCGATTGTACACGCACTTCAATACAAATAGTACGTACTTTTGATAAAAACTCAAAAACTTACAAAAATTGTATATTTGCTGCGTATATATTTGTGAATCGTTCTCTTTGCAACGAAATGTTTGGCGGCAAATTCAAACTAGTTTTTGATGATTTCAATATTTTCTTCATAGATTCTATGGGCATGCTGTGCTTTTTTGCATGTATGGCAGGCACGCGACTGATATTTAGCATGAAAGAGTGATGCTTCAAATAAAACTCTTTGATCACATTAGAAACACTGAAATGCGTAGAAGATCGGAAGCTACGGATGTTATCAAAAGAGTGGCAAAGTTGAAGGGGTTTCAAAAATTGATAAATTGTGTAGTGGAGTGGAGACCTCGGGAAGATTAAAGGAGTAAAGGAAGACCTCCAACTCGTTGGTCAGACGACATTAGAAGAATTGCTCGTGACTGGTTGCAGAAAGCTCTGGACAGAGATGCATGGAGACATATGTTTAGCAGTGGACAGGAATAGTTGCATAAGTAAGTATATTTATACCATACTTATATTACATAAGGCATATCTCAAGTGGGGTAGGCAGAGAGAATGGAACGCCATGCCATATTGATAAATAATTTTAACATACATCTTACGCTTCCTCCACATTCTTCACGGGACCACGTGACTCAAATGCAAGTGAGGTTACATCTGCCCCACACCGGTCCCCATCTGCCGATAAATCGTTCAAAAATCAATCAAATTTTAAATTCGAACTAATATTATTTATTGACGAATTAAAATAATAAAATGAATACCGTTCCGCGTTCAATTCTAAATGCTTATTGGTTGAGTGAGAAGTATAGAAAGATTAGACGGAATATTATTATTAATAATAATAATACTATGTAACGAAATAATGTGAATTAAAAACCGTTTATAGGATAAATAATACTGTTTAGGATATATCGTTTAATATAAATTGGGATAGATGTACCTGCCTGATTAATATAGCTACGTTTTGGGATAATGGTTTAAAACTAAACTATTATTATTTGAAGAATCGAGAGCGGTAAGGTATTAAGTCAAAATTTGCTCAACTTATATTGGTGCGTAAATAATAAAAAAATCATTTCTATAAATTAAAATGTATAATATTATTCACTGTGTCGGTGTTTAGGTAGTAGAATTCCATATCGAAATAATAAAACAAATGTTTTATTCTACTAATGGTTTATTATGTGAGAGAGACGTCTTTCGTCTGATGAGGACATTGTCAATCTGATTTTAAAAATACAACATCATTCATATATATAAAAATATTTACAATAACAATGATAAGAGAGTATAGTATAATATTATAATGAAGTATGTATCAGTAACTAATTCTAAGAAATCACTAATTACAATGCGAGAGGGAGAACAATATGTATATGTATTTGTGTGACAAGGACAAGCATAGTGTATTGTATTAATCTGGTTAATCCTATCTATTTGTTGTTATTCTTATAAGGTGAATTTGTGAAAAGGGAAATATATGATCAGAATGATATTGTAAAAAGGTAGGAAGATAGTTTGTTTTTGAACTGAATTTATATAATGCAAGTTTTATGTATAATACAATTTAAGTTATTTATTAACTATTAATATTAATTTATGGTGAAAAGAGATTGCTGTGTTGTGATGTTTCTTCTAGTCACGGGGATATTTCTTCATTTGTTAGATCTGTAACAAAGAAAATTGCGGCAGAATCAAGTGTGTTTTTATTTTTTAAAAATATCTAATAATGGAGTCCTATATAGGTGTGTTTGTTCATTTATAAGGTTTCCATTTTCATTTTTATTTATTTCTAATTGTTCCAGTAAGTTCAGTCTATAGCTTTTCTTTTGATAGTGTAGTGGGATAGGGCTGTTATCATTATTTATTGTGTGATTATTTTCAATAAGGTGTTTTGCAAATTGTGAATCTGTTTTACTATTTAGCCATGATCGTTTATGTTCCGAAAATCTTTTTGAAAAACTACGTCCTGTTTGACCTATATAAATTGCGTCACACGTGTTACATTCTAACTTGTAAATACCGCTTTTTTTAAGGTTGTCGATTTTGTCTTTAGAGTTTCGTAGATATGTGCCTAAATTATTGGATGTTCTGAAGCTAAGATTATTCCCCGTCTTTTTTATTTCTCTGCCTACTTTTTCTGAGAAAATACCTAAATATTCTATACATTTGTATCTAGATTCGTCACTCTTTGATTGTAGTGGGTAAACTGATGCTAAATTTTTCTTGTTCTCGTGTTTTGATATTATTTTATCAATAACTTGTCGGCTAAATCCATTATTATTTGCTATTTGGTATATAATGTTTATTTCGTTTTTGTAATCGTTCTCGTTCATGGGTATATTTATAAGTCGATGCACCATAGAGTTGTATGCCGCTAATTTATGTGTCCAAGGGTGCATTGAAGATGCATGTATGGTGGTATCGGTATATGTGGGTTTTCTAAATATTTTAAACTTGTGTTTGTTGCCAATTCTTTCTATTGTTATATCTAAAAAGTTAATTTTATTATCTATTTCTTTCTCTAGCGTGAATTTAATATTATGATGAAGTGAGTTGGCAAAGGTAACAAACTGATCTATTTGTCTATCGGTGCCTCTAAATGCAATTAGTATATCATCTACGTACCTTTTGTAGTATATTATTGAATTTCTAGCTATTTGACTATCTAGTAATTTCTTTTCGAGGTTATCCATAAAGCATTCTGACAATAAACTGCTGAGATTGGATCCTATTGGTAAACCGTCGGCTTGTTCATAATATCGATCGTTAAATTTGAAGTAATTGGACATAACGCATAATTCTATGAGGTTATACAACTCCCTGGCTATAACAGGCTGAGTATTTGAGGTTTCTAACAGATTTTGAACTATTTTTAAACATTCTAATTTAGGTATTTTTGTAAATAAACTAACTACATCCAAAGATATTAATTTACAGTTATGAGGAAGATTGATATTTTCTAATTGTTTCGTCAATTCTACCGAGTTTTTAATACTATTTTTAGCTACAAAATTGGTATTTTGTTTAAAAAGGTAATTAAGGCTTTTAGCTAGTTTTGCAGTAGGCGTGTTAGTGAAAGCTACTACAGGACGAATCGGGCAATTAGTTTTATGAATTTTTGGTTGTCCATATAAGAGTGGGGGTCTAGGGTTCATATCTATAATCTGGTTTTTCTGCCATGTTTTAGGGTATAGGGCATTTGATGAGTTTACTTCTAATCTTACTTGCGCCGCTATTTTGTTCGTGGGGTCTGTCTGAAGTATTTTGAAATCTTGTGAATCTAGGAAGTTATTAACTTTTTGGATATATTCTGCTTTATCTAAAATAACTATTGACTGTCCCTTATCAGCTGAACTAACAATTAGATCATCACTTTTAATCTTTTTAAGTAATCCAGACAAAGTCTTGTTTTCCGAGTTAGTTTTATTATATTTCTGATTTTTTACTTTAATCACTTCTTTGGATATTTCACTTGCAATATTATGTTTAATAGTATTGCTGTCTTTCTCCCTTGTTAATGCAATTTCAACGTCTATAGCTAATGATTCTAACTTGTTTTCAGAGAGAGGACTAGGGAGGTTATATTTAAAACCTTTATTTAACAAATCTATTTCATTCTGATTAAAAGTGGATTTACTTAAGTTAATTGTCTTTTTATAAAATGAGGGGGTTGTATTTTTTGTCTCAGTTGTTGGGAGACGTTGGCGTTCTATGAGTTTTGCTAGTTTATTACGTTGTACTATGTATTTATTGTATCTCATTGAGTCAATTTGATCTCTAATTGTACTATCATATATATCAAATTCAATGTTATTGAGTTTAGATGATAATTGTGAATGGAGTACCTTGAGATAGTGGTGGATGGAATCTCGTTTCCTGTGGAAGGTGCGAATCTCTGCTTTGATCCAAAGTTTCTGCCCTCGCTGGATGGCTGTTCGTGATGCCGCGGTCTTGTTCCGGGTGGTGAGTTGGACATAGTTTGGTATCACTTTATGTTTGAGGCACTGGTTGTTGAACCACAGGTCTTGCTCGATAGTAGCACGTTTTAAAAGCAATCGCCGATATAACACTTTCTGAGTGGCACAGTCCGCCACTTTCAATTTATTCACTGTGTCGGTGTTTAGGTAGTAGAATTCCATATCGAAATAATAAAACAAATGTTTTATTCTACTAATGGTTTATTATGTGAGAGAGACGTCTTTCGTCTGATGAGGACATTGTCAATCTGATTTTAAAAATACAACATCATTCATATATATAAAAATATTTACAATAACAATGATAAGAGAGTATAGTATAATATTATAATGAAGTATGTATCAGTAACTAATTCTAAGAAATCACTAATTACAATGCGAGAGGGAGAACAATATGTATATGTATTTGTGTGACAAGGACAAGCATAGTGTATTGTATTAATCTGGTTA